>JAABNX020000151.1:25077214-25096921 GCA_015163995.2 Mormyrus lacerda | reverse complement strand
TAACGCCACATTAACCAAGAGGTTGTGGAGTAATGTCTCCCATACGTACATCTGTAATAACGCCCCATTAACCAAGAGGATGTGGACTAATGTCTCCTATACGTACATCTGTAATAACGCCCCATTAACCAAGAGGATGTGGAGTATTCAGTACTGCCGCTATGAAAAGAAATCACACAGGCACTATTCTGGATGATGGACCACCAGAAAGGGTAAAACCACCTTAAACGTTATTTGTTCATGTTTTTTTAATTACCAATAGTATGGTGAGCATCACAGTATGTATGTTATTAACATTTTAGGCATACTACTAATATGCTAATTGAACTGTGGGTGTAAATAAGGTTTGTATAGTGTGGAAAAGGACATCATTTTATTTTGACAACAAACAACTAACTTAAATAGTCCATTTAATTGTTCAGATTAATCGACCAATCAGTAAAATAGTTCAGAGATTAACTGACAGATAATAGTCGTTAGTGGCAGCCCTATAATGATGGGTGACGTCCTCAGGATGAGACATAACTGAGGTCCCAATAAAAGATCTCTGGGAGTCTTTTGAAAGAGTAGGGGTTGGTACCCCAAGGCCCTGGCTAAAATTTGTCACTGTGGCCCTATCAAGTCTGGCTTCCTAATCATCCCCTATATCTAACCTCTTAATTCTCTCCTGCCCCTTCACCTTGCACTAATGTGCGGTGAGCGTACTGGCTCAGAATAGCTGCCATCACATCATCCAGACGGGTGCTACATAATGGTGGCGGTTGAAGTGGTTCCCCATTGTTTTTATAAAGTGGTTTTGGGCTTGAAAAGCGCTACATTAATGCAACAATGCTTCAATGTTCATTCATAATGGCTCCCATATACCCCCCCTCTAGACTCACCAATTTGATGCCAAATTTGCGGTTTCGGTTATTTACGTGTTGGCCATGAACTATTAAATGGAAATATTTATGCTGCTTGCTGAAAGATCACAGAAACTCACAAAAGCAATACTGAAAATTATTGGGATCATATAAAAGCATATAATACATAAATATTAGTGATACATAATATTTTTTCGTACAAGAGCATACTATTATCTTTAATATTAAAATTTAATTATCTCATTCACTTACGTGTTAGCCATCTTTGTGATTGCGGAATCTCACATTTCTTGCAGTAACTTTTAAACTTTTCAGCACCGTTAATTTTGTTTTTAATGACTCCAGAACATAGTGCTCCCAGTGCATACAGGAGTAACCCTGCACATACGGGGGCATAATTCAGATGGTTTGTGTATTACATAAAAAAAGTCTGCATAGGAAATGACAAAGCAATTTGACATGCAAAGTATACAGTACAGTATTGACTGCTTAGAAAATGGTAATCAATACACTTTTACGTTACCGTTCAGACTAACAGACTGCTTTGGGTTGAGGTCAGATGTGCCCAAACATTATTTATGAATTTTCACATTCTTGCAGATATTCCGCCCATAATCCTCATGAATGTGAAGGGGTTACCGTATACGTCTGTAATAACGCTTTATTAACCAAGAGGATGTCTCCCACACATACTTCGTTAATAACACTTCATTAACGGTGTGGATATGGAACCTTATTATTCTTTATTATTATGGATTATGTTAAATCTTATTATTGTTAAAACTGTTGAATTACTGTAAATGTTATTAATAAGGAAAACTAAAGTTGCCTTTCAGCACCAAAGAAAAGGCAGTATATCTTTTTTCTGCCATCTACTTTAGACTTTGATAGTTTGATGGCTCTACATTACATAACATTACTTTACGGCAAGCTGTTACAGTGTGTCCATTTATCCATGTTTTTCCACTGGAGGCCTTCCAGTTAAAGGGCACTACAGCTCGGTCCCCTGGCAGTTAAGCCACATCGGCAACCACGACACCACCTGCTGTCCTTAACTGTATTCCATCCGATGGCTAGCGTGACGTTTTTTTTTTTTTCTTCATTGCATTCTCATTTGCCGGTCAAACACTGGATGTATCAAATGCTGCAGATTAAGCGTACTGCGCCCACCAGCAGAGGACACCGTTGTGAATCACTCCCAGAGGGCACAGTTACACACGTTTCGCCTAAAGCTGGTGCCCTTCCTTGGCCCCTCCAGTCACCCACTTCATCGTCACTACAGCATAGCACATTCAAGCAGCTTCATGTAAAACCAGCAAAGCGTACAGAACAAAAAACAAGTGACGTGGAAGGTTCCGTAACACGGGCGAACAAAACACCGGGCGCCTGAGGGACTCGCGGTGAAACGGAACCTTCCGGGTCAAGTTATCCAATTCTGTTTTTGTTCTGGATTATGTACTCTCAGCATGAGCAGCACGTACGCTAACAGTGAGGCCGATCCTTAGAGGCCAGGCCAAGGGATTCCAGAAGTGCCACATGCCTCAGGAGCCCTGTTCCCCAACGCATCTGCCATCTGAAGCTATGTGCACAGCACGTGTGTAAACCACACCCCTTTATCTATGGTTATTTCAATGGACCGACTTGCCACAGCTTCTGTCATAGAAACACACGCGTCGCACTCAGAATGGGCAAACTATAAGGCTCCCCCTTTTTTGATGGGGTGCCAGCCCTTAATTATGGGTTTTTACCTGTCCCGGGGCGGCCCATGATGATATCCTTGCAGGGGGCCGGGTGCAGAGACTCCGCTGGCAGGATGAGGGGCAGCAGGGCAGTGGGAGATGGATGGCAGGGCACTGGTTGCTGCACAGGGCCTCCGAAGGGGCCCGTGTGTCCGCCTCGGTCCCGGTTCCCAGAGCCGGAGTTGGTGAGTGCTGGACCAGAGGTGGGGCCGGTGACGGAGATGCAGGCCAGAGCGGGGCTGGCCTGGGCAGGGTGGCCTGAGGGCATGGGGGGCAGTGAGGGGGCGGAGGACACCAACACCAGGGCGGGTGTGGGGTTGCGCAGAAGGACCGTACCATTGGTGGCGGCAGCAGCATTGATGGGCACAGGAACCTGGAGGCCAGAGGTTGGCTGGGGGGTCTGGCTGTGCTCTTTGGAGCGGGAGGCCACCCCACCCCCGCGGCCCAGGGGGCGCTCCGTGAACTTGGCAAGCGGCACATCGGGGTTGCGCACGATGACAGGCGAGTCGCGCAGCGGCTGTTGGGATACGGGGACTACGCGCCGAAGGCCTGCATCCTGTGGCAGGGGTGAGGGGGGTGTGGGGGAGACCAGCATTGGTGGGGGTGAGGCGTTGGCTGAGGAGGGGGGTCGACTGGAGGGTGTGGTCACCCCACGTGGCCGCGAGAAAGAGGTTGCATGGGACTGTGTCTGCGGCGACAGCACACGGAAGGCCGCCGTGGTGAGGCCCAGTCCAGGGTCGCCCTGCTCATGCTCAATTTTGCCATAATCCTGTGACGGTGGAGGCGGCGGCAAGGGGGCATCAGTCTTGCGTTTGCCAGGACTCATGGGTACGGTGAATGTGAGGCTGGTTTGGAAAGAAGGAGGGATACTTGGTGGATGCCGGTCCCGTTCGGAGCCGGGCGTGCCCAGCTTAGGCGTGCCACCACCCCCGGCTGTGCCGCTCTGGTGCCGGTGCCGGCGAGCAGTGATGGGGCTGAAGTTAGCGGGCCGGAACACAAAATGCGGTGACGGCGACGGCGACGGGGCGGGAGAGAAGGGTGACTGGTTGGACACAGGCGAGAAGGATGGGGTGCCAGAGCGTGAGCTGCTCAATGACACCAACATGGTAGCCGCCTCGCACTCATCAAAGTCAAAGCGTGAGAAGTCCTGTGGCAGCAGAGATGGCAGCACCAGACGTGGCCTAGAGTCGCCCCGGCTGCTGGCCTCGCTGCTGTCCCGTGACGTCTCGTCCCAGTCAAACTCACTGCTGGCCCGGCCGCCGGTTAGCCTTAGGTCGGAGGGCGTAACGGTGCCCGAGCTGCTTCCGCCCCCACGCTCCCGCTCAGCCCCGCCCTCCATCTCCTTGGTGCGCATGGACAGGTGGCGTGAGCAGTAGCCTCGGCGCTGCGACTCCTTCATACAGCCTTCCCGTGAGCACAGTCGCCGCCATTGTTTGCCGTTGAACTTCTTGCGGATGCCGTTGGGAGTGCACACCACATCACCCTTCTTGTACTTCTGCTGGGCTGCGGTTAGCGGTGTGCGAGAGCGCGATGACGACGCCGACGAGGACGTAGAGCCCGAGCCGCCACCACCCGGCGTGACTGAGCTTGCTGCCTTATCCAGCGGGACCACGGGTCCGCGAGCCCCCGACGAGGTTGGCAGTGGGGGTAGGTGGGGTGACCCAACACCTGCTTCAGGGCCCAGAATCGCAGAAGATGGCGGGGGCTGGGGGCCGGCCATGGCGGTGAGGGAAAGGTGTGGTGTGCCCATGGGGGTGCCAATGCCCCGTCCCAGGGCGTGGTGAGAACTGGGGTAGCCGGGAGGTTTAGAGAGAATGTGCCTGGGATGCTGAGCCACGGTCTTACCCCCCACCTCGCCGGCTACTCTGTCCTCCTGCAGGCGGGCCATGCTGAACTCAGACACCTCAATGTCCTCCTCCAGGCTCTGTGGCTGCTTCTGGATCTGTCTGTCCCGCTCCCTGTCCACCGTGGGCCCAGTGGGTGTGCCACCCGAGGAGGGGGGAGCGGCCAGTCGGCCAAGGTGTCGACCCGGCCCTCCCCCAGATGGGAAGCCACAACCCAGAGGGGGCCCTGCAGCTCGACCCAGCGCCATGCCACTGCTCAGCTGGCTCACCTCCCGCTCCAGCTCCATCTCTATGTCCACCCAGTGCTCACGCTCCTCTCGCTCACGGTCCCGGCCTGCCTCCGGCTGCGGCAGCTCCCACGGGTTCACCAGCAGGCGCAGGTGCTGCCAGGGCACCCATACAAGCTGCGCAGCGGCCATGCGCCGCTCCTCCTCACTGGCGTCGGCGTCGGCCAGTGTGGCAGCATCTTCACACAGCGTCACACGGCATGGCACTGCTGGGTGCCCATCCACCTGGGATACCACACCCTCCCTGTACAGCTGCCGTGCTGTCTCTTGGCCCTCACCCCCAAACGGCACCACCACACGTGTACCCACTGCCACCGGGGCAGAGCCTGGTGGGGAGGCATCCAGGATGAGGTCCACGGGGCCACCCTGGGCCGTCCCGCCGGGAAAGGGGTAGTGCCGCAGGTAGTTCTCACCATTGAGCTGTACGGCAATGCTGTGTTGCTCACCACTCACCCTACGCACCACGCCTGCACGATACACGCTGGAGCGAGGCCCTGCCTCCTGGCCCTGAACCCCACCCTCTGGCACCCCTTTGCCATCCCCATCACCACGCCGGCATCGAGCCAATATCCTCTGGTTCTTCAGTCCTTTGGCGAGCGCATCCTCCAGCCCGGCAGGCAGGCCCCTATTTCGGTCCAGGTCTCTGTGTGTGGGGCTACGTGTGGGGCTGGGTCGCAGGGCCGACCCAGAGGGACTGCGGTAGGGCCGTGTGGGGCTCAGAGTGGGATGCGGGTTGCCGTGCGTCTCCAGGACCTCCAGGTCTGCCGAGTGCTCGCTGGCTGTGTCCGTGGAAGATGAGCGCACGGAGTTCGGGGCTCCATCTCCCTCCCCGTCTCCCTCCATACCCCGTTCTCTCTCAGTGGGGGGTCTGACGGCAGTGGCCCCAGGAGCACATTCGTCTCCCAGGCCACTGTTGTGGCTGTGGCCATCTGTGTCCATGCTGTCCTCACCGGGCACGGCACCGGGGGCAGTGGGCTGCCCGCTGCTGATGCCATAGCCGTTGCCATGGGTAGCACTGGACACGGCACCTGTACAGTGCTCATATGTGTACTTCTTCTTAGGCACCCGGGCTTTGAAAGTGGCCGTCTTGCGGCTCGAGGGGGGGTTGGGGCTGCTGCCCGAGCTGCTACTGCTGCTGCCCCCGTTGTTGTTGTTGCTGCTGCTTCCACTCCTGTGTGTCCCCCCTACTCTGGATATCCCCCTGTCACCGTCATCGCCCAGCTTCTCGCAATCCTCAAGGCGCCCTGGGTCCCTGGGCCCCTCACCATCCGAGGAGCCGCCGCATCCGACCGGTTCGTCCTGGGATCTGGGTGGGGTCTGTCTCCTGGACTCTTGTGGGGCTCCATCGAGACTGTCTCTTGCCTTGTCTCGCCTCTCCCCCTCCGACGTTGTCTCGGTGGGCCCCCGCCTCTTGCCCCCCTTGGCCCGGGTGGATGGGGGGGAACGTCCTCCTTGCTTTTTAGCAGACTTCATCCCTGCCTTTAGTGCTCCTGTAATTTGGCTTTTCACGTTAAAAGTGCTCCCCAGCTTCCCTTCTGCCTCCTCCTTCCTCTGCTTTCCTCTCTCCCAGAGCCTTGTCCAGTCGATCCCACCTGGCCTTCTCCCTCCTTCCAGGTTCTGAAACACAAAGAAGAGGCTGCGTTATTAGCTAGCCACCGGCAGAGCCACTAACGAAGTCGCCCCTGTTAACGGGCTGCTCTTAAAAGTTGAGGATTTCGGTTGGGTGCATGGATAATATGTCAGAGGCTCTCGTTGGCACCTCAGTCGACCACACTAAACACAGCGGGGATCTAGTGGAGACTCTAGAGAGCAAAGCGCAGCCGAAATCTGAGCCATCACATTTATTTTTACTCACAGCATTAATTAGTTACATTAAATATGTTGCATCAGAAGGTAATACCGCTGTATGCTGCAGTACAGAGCCACTTCATTTTAATATTTATTTACAAGCAGAGCTGATATTATCAATAAGGGCAAATGAACCATCTTGCAGAGACAAATCTATTCAGGCTAACCTCATCACTGGGGGCAGGCAGTGGTGGGATTTGAACCTACAACTTTTGGCCTCAAACCAACCACCGCTTCATGCTGCCAAATGGCCACGTGGCAGAAAGTGATCGACCACGCCATCGCCAGCCTCCACGTCTATCTTAAATTAACAGGCGAGGCATAAACCCCTTTGACATGTGGTAGCCCCCACCCCTTTCGCCAGGTAGCATCATAGCGCCGATCAGGTCTGCATCCCAGTAGAGGTCACACAAGAATGGGCCCAGAGCGATGGGCAGCCAGAGTGTGGAGGTTCTGGTCCCGCCTGCCGGGTGAGAGCAATCCTACATGTAGCAACGAGGCAAGGGGATTTTCCAGAGCTTTCTTCGTTCACACTGACTCTCTGTTTCACACTTAAGTTGCAAAAAAGGACAATTTTAGCTTAATCAAGCATGCGGCAGTGTAATAATAAGGTATGAAGCCGGAGAAAAATAAAGAGCAAGAGCACACAGGCATCCAAAGGCGCAGATGCCTGACACACAGTCACTGACACACACACACACAGACAGACACACACACACAAACAGATGCTGGTTTCCTGGTAGAGGTGGGGAAATTCTTCAACCCCGTCACTTGAAAGTTTTGTTTTTTTTCTCCCCCCACTCTCTCTACAGTGACCGTGCTTTAACTGTTTGTTTGCTATGACAATCAGCCCCCACTTCCTGCAATGGCCTGTAACATCACTTCCTCCAGCTATTTTTTTCGATTGCTTTCTTGTCATGTTCGTTTCCCCTTCAGCCCTTACTCTTAGCGTAAATCTCAGATTTAACAAAAAAAAACAAAACAAAACAAAAAGAAAAAAAAAAAAAAAAACATCTGACTGGTTGCAATATGAGTATCTGTTTGGCCCTGGCTCATTTAAAAAGTCAATCCATTACGTGCGGAGATGGCTCCATTTTGTCAGTGCTGTCGTTCCCGTCTCTGATATTTCGAAGGATGAGGTGATGCCGTATCCCCGATGGGGAACTGCATGACAACACGGTAGGACCCCCAGTGACACTGCAGCGCCGTGCTGCCAGCCATTTCTGGAGCCATCTGAGTGTACGCTCCGAATGTCGTCTGATCTTGAGGAAGCGAGAACACGCGAGTTTCAAACGTGTGATTCAGATCCTCGTGAGCGAGGCGGTGAGTACGAGGTGGCAGCCCTGCTGGAGAAAAGACCCTTTAGGGCCCATTAAAAAAACATAGATGAGAATCAATAAAATATTTCAGACGATAAACCCGTCACACATGAGGGGCAGGGAGAGGAGCGGCTGCAACGCAGCCCCACTTA
Organism: Mormyrus lacerda; assembly: GCA_015163995.2. Taxonomy (NCBI): domain Eukaryota; kingdom Metazoa; phylum Chordata; class Actinopteri; order Osteoglossiformes; family Mormyridae; genus Mormyrus; species Mormyrus lacerda. The sequence continues at coordinate 25,088,869 of JAABNX020000151.1, read as the reverse complement.
ATGACGCCTGCATCCCCTCACGGCTCCAGCTGGATCAGAACGGCATGTTCCCTGGAAACAGGGCACTTGGAGCTGGACTTTGACATCACTCTAGCTGTTGGCACGTGGGCTGACACCGGTTCTGACCCCAAGCCTCACCCTTCAGGCCTGCTGCAGATCCTCTGTGGACTTACAGCATACCATGCAGCCTCTGTGAGGAGAGAACCCCAGACCACCAGGATCGCCCCTTCACCCTGGCCACAAGTCACATCTATATCACTGTCAAAATAGCACACTGTCTTCACAGCAAATTGTATTTTATTGCATATTTATTATATTCACCGATTCTGCTTGTTCTTTTACCACCAGAAATTAAAACAACGATAACAGAACAAGCAGACCAGCAAAGAAAATAGCAGCCGTCCTCCCCTCCTCGGCACGGGAGCAGGCAAGGGGTCCGTGGCAGTGACTTCCATACAAGGGAGAAACGACCAAGACAGCATGCTGTAAAACATATTTACCCTCGTTACCACGACGGCTATGCAGCACACTGACGGCTTAACGGACGGACGGCCTTCCCCAACACGCCATACAGCATGCTGGAGCAGCTTGGCCCAACTCCCTCGTAGGGTTTGCAAAAAGGAACGAGTACTGGGTATTAGTAACACATGTCACCACAAGACCAAAATCATGCTAAGGGGCCTACGACTCCAAGAGTCCTCTGCATTAAGGGATGGTGGACCCTCAACCCGGCGTCGACACGCGGGACCCAGGTACAAAGCCAGCTGGCTATCTATATGACATGCACGGCTGCACAGTGCTTCCTGGCTGCTGACCTCTGCTCCCTCCCCTGTAAACGACACCAGGTGTCCAGTGCCCAGCGATCGTGGTGCATGGGGAGATCTGTGGGACACTTTGGGGGAGGGGGGGGGTGTATGTCTGTGCTGCATTGTGCAGGAAGTGCACCGCACTGGAATGTGGGTGTTCTGGGCTGTAGTTTCCCAACCCGTTGCGCCTGGGTAGCCTTGGTTTAAGTGGGTCACAGGGGAGCAGGCAAACATGAAACAATGAGAGCATGAAATCACTCACTCTCTCTCACACGCACACACGCCTGCCTCACACACCGTGTGAGAGATCGCGACCTACGTGCGGTACTTTTTCAGACAGTTACTCTGGCGTGAGCGTCAGCTGCGTAATATATGGTGTGGCTGCTAACAGTTAACTACAACACAACAGCAGAGATGCCGAACAGCGTGGTAACCATAACAGACCCGGGTAACAATCTGTGGCCGCGTACAATCTTCCTTCGATCTGGAGAATCCTCACCTATCGAACACCGTGAATACGTGTTAACTGCGCTGCCAAAGCCCAGTCGATCTCCCCTGCAGTTATACGGTCCACATGTTGAGTACCGCTAAGCAGGATCAGCGTCGTTTGAGACGAGTCACGTCGCGTCAAGTACCGGTAGAGTCGGGCAAAGTAGCTTAAATGCAGCGACGTTAAGAAATGACTTCTTGCACAAATGACCAAACTCCCCGCCGCGACAGTGGCACGTAAGGGATGCCAGGCGTACTACGTGCTTGAATAGGTGCCATTTCACCAACGTGAAATAACTTAGATCAATCGTAGCCGTACTAACACGATCACGTTGCGCTTGGAGGGGGGGGACACCAGCCAGCTGATTAAGGCAGCTATCTTGATGCGGCGGGGGGAGGGGGTGACATTTATCGGGGGGCACGGAGTGACAGTGCTACCATCAGCCCCCCGGAGATCGGCCACGGCGGCCGGATCACGGTGCGCCGTCGGGGCGACCCGGCGCAGCTTTAGCGTGCTGGAGCCCGTTGCATAGCCGGCACCGAGCGACGATAGTGCCCGGCGGACAGGCCCGCTCTGCCTTACGCTGAAGCCCGGCGCTAAAAAAAAAAAAACAACGCAAAAAGTGCTTAAAAGGCGGAATAGACGGAGTGCGCCACGGAAAACTTGCATTTCCATGGTGCTCAGCTAACTGCGGGCGTAGAGCAGGTCACGGCGGCGGCTGTTATCACAGTAGTAGCTGTTAGTAGCTAGCCTGGATCGGCCGTGCGTAGTTTTAATAGTACGATAGTAGTCGGCCAGCAAATGGCTTTTTAAAGACAGTTGTGACAAAACAGTGACATTAAGTGCCTGCGGCGGCGGAGCCGGGGTTCCTTCCGTGGCCTCGGTGTGTTTACGTGCCGCCTGTCCGGGAATTCCAGCGCTGCCGCCGCCGCCGCCGCTCTACTCGGCAGTCAAAGTCAAGTTTACCGCTGTCAATCGGAGCGGAGCTGCGTCGCGTCCCGCTCGCTAGCCAGTTAGCCAGCTAGCTAAGCCATTATAACATTTGACAAAGTTTAGACTGTACACCCCCACCCCTCCTCCCCTATCCTCCCCTCTCCCGCTTCTCCTCTCCGCTGCGTTCTTCGCAGCACTTCATCCCTATTTTTTTTCCATTTTCTTTCCGTGGCACAGACGGAGGCTGCCAAGGAAAAGACCACGGAAGACAGACAGCTAGCTATCGATAGCAGCTGCAAAGCTACCCAGGCAGCTAAAGAATATAAACTCGCTGAAACTCACCCAACAGAAAGGTTCAGTTGGCGACAGACAGATTTACGGTGCCGTCTGCAGTTGGAATATCTAGTACGACCAGGAGTACAATCGAATTGCCGTCCATGGCTGCTGTCTGTCCGGGCTTTCACTTTATTTTCCTCCGTAAAACATGTCTTTTTTCACGGCAACTCAAAGGAGAGGGAAAAAACTATCTGAGTCCCTTTTCCACTACAGTCACAAAATGGTGAATGAACCACTAACAGCTGGGCCGTTCAGCCAATCAGAAATCACTGACACTTACAGTAGCCTATGGTTGTGGAATTACAAAGTACAGGGCAAGACCGACTGTCAAAGTACTGTTGATTGACAAACATCTTGAACAAATAGCAACTGGGGAAAAGGCAGCGCCGCAGCTTGGGCAGAACGGTTACAGTGTCCAATCAAAGTAAGGGGAACCTTAGGAACAGGGAGTAGGTGGGCCAAGAAAAGGAAGGGAAATGCCGGTAGCCAATTAAAAATTGCTGAATGCCTCTTCTTAGTCGATTACCGGTTGTGTTCGCTACAACTGACACCACAGGGACTGCCCCTAGATCCACGGTGTACCCTGGGAATTGTCGTTCGCGTCCTCCAGAGATTCCATAAGCGGTGCTGTAGAACACCTGCTACAAAACTACATATGCATTATTAATTTTCACGACATGGCCTAGAGGGAGTGGGACGAGTGACATGGCAACTGAATTGGGGCGGGGAACATCGACCGAAGATTTTTTTTCTCCAAAGTTTTGTTATTTTGATCGTAAGGTGAGATGTGCAGCAAATATTACAATATTACCCCACGCTTGGATTTATATGTGTCCTGTAACACTGTGTCATGAATGTTTCACTTTGTTGAATTTTTTCGCTTTTTCACTCTTCCTTTTTCGTCGCTCTCTTTTTCTCTCAGCAACAGACCCTCACCTCGCCCCCCCAGCCAATCATGATTCTCATCTTGACGTCGACAATCATTGTGCCCCGCCTACTCCATACAACTTTAGTTGAGTTCTAAGTTGACGTCACTGAATCATACTCTGATTGGATAAAAGCTGTAGACTCTTTCATCCAATGAACAACTACAACGATGATGTCATCACGCATGTTGCCACCAGCTGGACTGAAGAGGTGTGGTCTAGAGTAAACTCGTCTAACCCCATGTTTACTAGTAGTGTAAAGTAATGTATATGGGTGTTAGTCCTAAAATTTGTATTATTGTGTCGTTTTGGTAGGTAGGAAACTGCATACATTTTCTGTATTTTTTATATATTTCTTTCATAAACAATTATGTAGCGTTACAATTTACTTTTATAATGATTACTGCGAGTTACGAGAATGCTTCTCTGGTCATTTACTAGTTAAAATTAGGGAAGTAAAATGTTTGTTGCACATACGCAACGCAGTAACCGTTACATAATCACACTTGCAGACATCGCCGCGTATAGCGAGGAGCGCAGTTACTTATGGCTATTTACGTAAAACTGCGCCCCCTAACTGTCATGTAAAGTACTTCTGTTCGCCCGAACAAGACAGTTGATCGAAGGAATTATCTGTGTCCCCACAGGCTGAAACTTCCGTTAACTCAAGATTACTACATTTAGGGAACAGAAACTGACACTGCTACAAGACTGCAACAGAGATCAGTACTACTACTGAGCGGTGAAATAGATCCGGGGTGACTACTGGATGGGGAGGGGGAATAGAATTATCACTGTGCTGAGATACAGAGACACCTACAGGCTAATCGGCGATTCTACACTTCATAATACATACAGTCCAGTTTGCCGTGGAATTTTTGTGGTTTTATGGGGTATTTCCAAGATGTTTATGACATAACTGTAAAAACTTGTAGTGTATATGATAGCACTTAAGCAGCGGTGCTTTTTGTATGCATAAGACGGGAGGAAATCGGTAACTGCTACATGCATATTTGTGAAGTAAAAATTCATTTAGGAACCATAAAGCACTTTTAATTTAGCATTTCATAATTTGATTTCTCTGAAAGGAATACACGGATTGAAGCCAGCACGTAACAGCTGTGTACGCAAAATTGGGATTCCCCAGGAAACAGCTTGAGTTTTGGCAATCCTCGAGTTTAAAACACTAAGTCGGGGCTTGTTTATTGTTGCTACCTCTAGTATTGTAAAAGGACTAATTTTCAAAGGTGCAATAACGATTGTGGGAATTATGCAGCGTCACAGTACCACCCAGGTGGAAGGTAACGCTACGAAGGCCATAAGGGAAGAAACCGGGGCAGCGATCCAAAAACAAAATTAAAAAAATGTACGTGGTACAGTCCTTCCGATCGACCTTTTAAAAATTCAGGGATGCGTTCACTCCCCTATGTCGCGTTGCATTTGAAGCCAGTGTAACGATTCTCTTTGAAGGTCATGTGTCCTCGACTGCTCCTGCAGAAGGGATGACATCATGACAGAGCCGTAGGGCTCCGGTCCTGGAAGCGGGACAAAACCGCTGATCAGACCGGCCTGCCGCAACCCACACGGAACGTGTCACATAAGGGCTGCAAACAGAACAAGCAAGGGAGTAAACATTTGCTTATTTGTTGCGTTTTCTTTGCTTTACAAATCAAGCACAATTTTAAACTGTAGATTATTCTTTTTGCACAATGAGAGCTTGAAATATTTAGGCAACTTCAAAAGTACAACCAGAGGTGAGATTTATGTTATGACCGTTTCAGTAGTATTATGACTAATCCAGAAAGTGTACTCTCAGTACCGGCAGAAAGAGCATGCGGAGTTTTTGCATCCACAACAGATTCCAGTTTCTCCACCCCTGAAGTCTAAAGTGACCAGTTGGCTGGCATGAGAACGGCTGTGATTGTATATAAAGGCGGGCATGGTTTTTTTTTTTTTTTTTTTTTTGCTGAAATGTGTCCCAACCTCAGAAAGCCTGAACAAAACATTTTCTTAAAGCTGTAGTGCTCCCCGGATGATGACATTGTTGTGCAATGGCCGCTCTCGCTTATTTGCTAAGCTCTCACCCTCTCTCTCTCCTGAAAGCTTTGACCCTTGACCTAATCCTTGCCCGGTTAACGGCCAATCTCAGCATGGGCCACACTCACCCGTCAGTCAGCCATCAAGGGCTGGCCCTCCCGCCAGGCAGCATGCTGTCTGATTGGCCTGCTGCTGCCAGAAACCAGACAGCCATTGAAGGACAAATGAAGTGAAACAAATAGAAGGAGAGATAGTTAGACAGCAAGACAATGGGAGTGGCGGACGGTGACAAGGAGAAACAAGAGGGAGATAGCGTCATGGTCCTAAAACGAAGCGCGGCAAATGGAATAAAATACCTGCGGCACCAGTGCAGATGCGTTAGCAACGAGGCTAACATCTGCCTCATGGTACCGCCAGCTCAAGTGTTAACCAGAGACATGTCAGTACGGGGCCGTAAAACTTGCTCGAAAGTTTAATCAGCTCACAGCCATAATGAGTGATAGTCAGAGGCCACTTTTTTTGCTAGCGGCAAGTGTGGTGAAAAAAGTTGTTCTAGAGGAATATATATTTAGTATTCCAGGACTGTTGTGTCTTGGTTCCAGAAGTTATATATTATTTTTTTTTTTTTTTTTTTTTTTTTTTTAAAAGTGTGGTTTTGGTGTGGTTATCCCGGCCAAGTTTTCTAACATTTCTGCCTAGCTCTGGTGGTTTTGGGTAGCAGACTCGGGCAGGGTGTGGATTCCCAGTCGTGGTTTGGCATGGGACGAGCAAGTCTGCAGCTGGGTTCCAGGGACCGGTCGTGGCATTTCACCCGGTCTGCTCTGGGCAAAGTGGCCCGACGCATCATGGAAAACATGCCCGCCGTGTTTTCATATCTCAACTTTACACACAGAAAAGTATCCTTCTGTTCCAGAGATGCACTCTGGAAACCCAGGAGGCAGCTGACCGTCGTCATATCACATTAATTAATCACCATCTTAAATTATATCTGTGGTTATTTGTATGTTCCTAGTGGCGCCTGTTAGCCACATATAACTGTCATGTCAGGTAAGTTGGATCTTCATTGTGTAAACTCAGTACACTGCAAATCTCTTAATTATACATAATGACTAACGTTTGTATGTCTCTTTGAAACGAATAATTTTTGCAATGTTTCACATTTCATTTCCGGGTTAGAGATTGAGTTAGATTGACTTAGTCGGTTGTTCAGGTAAAAGATGAAAACATGCTGTAGTTTTAGTCTAATGGTGAATCCGGTAATAGTTCCACAGACACAGGAAGGATCCGGGAAAGTACGGAGACCTCTGACCCCCATACCTGACTAGTAACCACACAGCAGATAGCAGCGAGCTATCAGCTGGCTTGGCAGTGTGACATCGTCATGGCAACCCCGCCCTCCCCCAGGTGCCCAGATGCGCCAGAACGCCACCTCTCCCAGTACAGCAATGTGCCGACGGCCGTCCCGCCCCGCCCATACCTGTCCGGGCCAGGCCTCTCCGCCCGTGCTCCCTCCTCCCATCCGCAGGGAGCACTTCAATCCTTCATGTGTACACTGGCTGCCCTCTGGCGGGGGGGGGCGACTCCATCCCAGAGATCCAGTCCCTAAATCATCGAGAACATAACAGCGCAAGGAAACGATGATTTAGACTAATTAAGTGTGACACGAAGGGGTTGAGTCATTGCGGCACTATACCACGGTAATTCAAGCCTGAATATGCGTCAAAAACACCACAAAGGACCAGAAAACACCACAAAGGACCAGAAACTTCACCGGTCTGCTGTTCCTTTTTTAATTACTGCAGATCACTTTTTTGGCCTTTTGCATCATAGTTATCGTACCTGTGCCCAAGGTAAAACTCAAGGGAAGTTGTTACGGGAAACAGCTACGTGCTTGGAGATCGATGCCTTTTTCCCAGACAGCCGAGCAGCCAGTCAGACCTAGGGGTCACTGTACAGGTCAGTACCTCCACAGTCCAGGCCTCAGGCAGTGCAGATATTTGCCGGCAGGAGCGATCCTGCGGGAAGCTGCCATTCTGGCCTCTGGGGGCGGAGTCACGTGGCAGCCCTGGTATTGCGTGTCTGGAAGCCCTGCTTCTGCTGCGGCCTGCAATCTGCGGGCCGAGTTTGGGCCACGCCGCAGAGGTTCCACGCCGCAGAGGTTCCTCTCTCACGTCCTCCAGTGTGACAGATCGCCTGTCGGTCTTTGTGGCAGCCACTCCTTTGTTCCTAGGAAACGGGTTTCCTGCTAATGGGGGGATCCTTCGGGAAATCTGCTGGCACCTACTGAGAGGGAGGGAGGAGCCTCAACTGGAAGGAGAGGAGGTGAAAAGGGGGGGCGGATTTTGAAGTTTGGGTGTGAATGTAGGGTAGATTCTCCTGGGACGCTGCTCAACTAAAACAAGTGTAACAAAATATTGTTACACTTATACATTGTCGAAAAGAAATAAAACTATGTATTCTTCCAGTGATAGAGTCAACCTTTACACCGCTTTACACACTTGTTAGATTTGGTTACATTTAATTAGTTCATATTAGTTTTTAAGTATTTTTTTCCATTTTAATAGAAATGAATGAAAGTTCAAGGTATTGTTTTCATGTTTATTTGTCCATGGTAAAAAAAAACATCAATTACAGGCTAAAATGTTTACTTTCAATTGCAACAACCTACATTGCAACTTTAAAATAAGATTTTTGGGGGGAGTGGGGGGGAATTTAAAAAAAACTGGCGCTATTTCATGATTGACAGGGCAGAAACCCATACGGAGCCAGTGGCTGGTTGCGCAGTACTTTTAAGGAACAGGAGGGGGGGCTACTCTCAAAGAATAGCAGAGTCGACCGACAGTGGCCCACGTTCTCGCACTTGTTTTGCCCAGCTGTGTCTATATGGATTTTGTTATGACTTCGTGCGTCACGAGGTCTTGCGATTCATAGTTACGCCTAATTAATTATGGTTAATTGATGCCTACAGCGACCTAGCCGGCAGTGTCCCGCCACAGAACCCGCCCTCCCTTCCTCCATCACGGCGTACATGTTAGCAAGGTGGAGGCCCTGTTGCTGTGTGCACATCAGCGTGCGAGCACATCACGCCGGGCCGTGACACGTGACACGGGGGCCAAGAGTGCCGTATGCAGGATAAGCGGCCGAGCGCGACCCGGCACTTCACAGGCCAGGAGCGGATGTGGCGTCTGTAGGCGTGTACACGGCACACGGCTTTGGCAACGGGGGGGGGGGGGGTGACAGGCTGGGTTCCACGAAAGCAAGCGAAGATGCAGAGGGATGTGGTGAGAGGGTTAGGTGAGGTTGCTGCGGTCTTCCTTCTGCTTGCTCTTGCTGAAGCATGACATGGGGTTAAATCACTGTGGAGCAGCTCATTGCCTGAGTACATGGGAGCCTAGGGACCCTGGGGGGGAGGGGGGTCCTTAAAGCTTCTGCTATACGATATTATTCTATTAATGAGATGAGTTAAACACACACTCAAAGTGCATTTCTAAAATTATTCAGCCATTTAGCCTTATTCATAGATACTGATTGCAAAAAATATATATTTTAAAAGTAATATATCCAAGTCATGAGTTATTCATTTTGACGTCTTGAGACAGCCAGGTAACCGGCGCAGGTTCCGCATCGATAATTAATCCTCTCGCCGTCAGGACTGGTGACAGAGCATCTTGCGGATTGCGGCCGTTCCCCCCCAGCAGGACAGGCCTGCGCATTTGGCCACAGCGGCCCAGCAGATTAATACCTATTCATAGCAGCGGGACACGGCCGATGAAAGTTTAATCCTCTGTTTACACGCATCTTCCGCAGCAGAAATCCGTCTGCTCGGGGGGGTATACTGCATTTCCCCCCATGATCTCAAATCAAGAGGGACACTCAGATGAGAGCACACAGGCGACAGAGGTGGTTTTTAACCAGTTTTAATTAACCCTGATTACAATTTAATTACAAGTTGAAAGAAAAAAACAAAAAATAATAATCAAAGAAGAAGAGGTTCAATGTTACATCATGGTATTACGTCTCATCCCTCCATTTGAGTGTTATATAACCGAAGAGAGGGAGGGGAGGGGGAGAGACTGTTACACAGGAAAATACACTTTACTTTGAAATGATATAATCCCCAAAATGAAAAAATATACAAGAGCAAAACAGAAAAGTAACATTATAAAATAAAAATTACAATACGACGAGATAAAATCATGACCCCCCCCCCCCGAAGATAATCAACGCACTCCAACCACGTCCCCATTAACCACAATCACTCTTCAATTACAGTGACTGCCAGCTGAATTACAATTACAATCCTTTAAATGTTATGTTACACTTTTAAAAATGGTTGCACTGTAAAAACTGGGGAGGGTCAGCAGAAAGAAACAAGGGGGGGTAGGAGCAGGGAGAGGAACCTATCACTGAATGTGATGAACACTATCTATGGGAAATGGGGAGGTAAATAATTCAATAATAATATTAATAATAATATTAATAATAATAACAGCAATAATAATGAACAGCAATATTGACATCAGAAGGAAACATACAAAGGGGAAAACAATCTGCTAAATAATATTTGATGTATATTTCCTGTACCGTGTGCCTCTCTGTCTTATTCAAAGTCCCATCCAGGTGCCAGACGGGATGATTTGATCATTTTTCTAGCTGCTCCCCCAAAGTGGAGGGGCGTGTGAAGTTTGGTAGGGTGCCCTCTGGAGCGTTTTGTGGGAAACGCGGGTGGCAGTGAAAACCGGGGTATGGTATGTCGGTGGTGCGGCCGGAGACAGGGCCACGTGCGCATGAGTGGGCAGAGGGAGGGAGGCACAGGGAACATCAGGTGTGTCATTTTAAATACAAAGAGACGTAAGGCAGCTGTCAGTTGGAGTACAGACAAGGCAGGAGGGGCAGGGAACCCAGGCCAGTACTCAGGTCCACTTGGAGCAGCACGGAGACGCCCTCGGGGCTCGTGGGACCCCGGAATGTCATGAGGACGCCTGGACACGTCTGACCGAATTCCCAGAGGCTCCTCGTTAACCGACGTGACTTTGCTCTCTGGAGCCGGTCGCGGGGCAGGGAGGGGGTGCCCCTATTCTGTAGAGCTGTCAGCCCCCGGGCAGGGTGCCCCTGCACCGCCTGCACCGCCTCCCGCAGCCAGGGCCACAGAGACGCCGCAGAGTCCGAATTAGCAGCCTCTCAAAGTGGCTTCGGTCCCAAAATAGAGACAGGATTTCCACATGCTTACGGCTCTGGATCTGCGCGTCGCCGGCGTGCTGAAGCGGTCACGGGCGCAGCGGGGGTGCGCGCTCCCCTCAGTCTGGCAGCCCCTGTCCACGTCACACAACTGGACTGGCCAGAATCACAGCCTTGGGCCAAAACTGCACGTGGTGAAGGGGGGGGCCACAGCCCCCTGCTGCCTGGGCTTCACGCCTTTTTTTAGACTCCATTTTCAAATATTCCATTTGTTTCCCTGCAAAATATCTTAAAACGACATAAAAAATTAGGATCCCAACTGACCCAACCAACCCCATCTAGAAATCACCCCATAAAATGATTTGATGTTTCCCCTTAATTTTTTTCTTGGTTTTTCTTACAAAAATCCTGAATCTGGCTTTATTAAATGTTATCTTAAAATCTCTCTCCATTTATATTTTGTATATAATATATAAAAGGTATAGTTTATGTGTGTATATTTCCATATTTTGCTAGATTTTTTTACATGCTATAAAAACAAGGCAAAGAGTAGGCAGTGAGTCTGTTTCGGCACCCCCTGCCCCCGCCCCGGTGCTCCTGGGCCGGTTAGCGTGAAGGCAGTGTGGTTCGTGTGCGTGTCCGTCTGCCCAGCTTCAGCCAACGCAATCAAATCTGACCAGTGAGGCTCCAGGGAGGGGGGAGTGACCCAGCGGCTCTGATTCGCCGTGAAGGGGTGACCAAGTGACCCAGTGGCTCTGATTCGCCGTGAAGGGATGACCATGTGACCCACGGCGCTCCTCTCCTAATCTCCACCCCCCTTCTCGGCTATCACCGCCACTCTTTCTTCTCCTCCCTCTTTAAGCGCACAAACCCCCCCCCCCCATGGTTCATGGTTATCCCCCTCACTTCTCCACCCCCTCTAGACAATGCCTCAAAGGTCATCATGACC
>JAABNX020000151.1:25013389-25031831 GCA_015163995.2 Mormyrus lacerda | reverse complement strand
CTATTAGTTAAGTTCTCCCCAAGCGAGCTTGATGGGCCGAATGGCCTCCTCTCGTTTGTATAGTTCTTATGTTCTTTAGGCTTGTATCAGTGTCCTGGTGTTCACTATGATCAGTGTGTGAACATGTTTCACTGTCCTGGTGTTCACTCTGATCAGAGTGTAGCAATGTATCACTGTCCTGGTGTTCACTCTGATCAGAGTGTAGCAATGTATCACTGTCCTGGTGTTCATTGTGATCAGTGTGTTGTCATGTTTCAACGTCCTGGTGTTCACTGTGATCAGTGGGCAGATGTGTATTACTGTCGTAGTGTTCACTATGATGAGTGTGTATACATGTTCCACTGTCCTGGTGTATTTACATGTTTACCTGTCCTGCTGTGTGTATATGTTTACCTGTCCTAGTGTGTGTATATGTTTACCTGTTCTAGTGTGTGTATATGTTTCACTGTTGTGATCAGTGTGTAGACATGTTTCACTGTCCTGGTGTTCACTCTGATCGATGTATTGACATGTTTCACTGTCCTGGTGTTCACTCTGATCGATGTATTGACATGTTTCACTGTCCTGGTGTTCACTGTGATCGATGTATTGACATGTTTCACTGTCCTGGTGTTCACTCTGATCAGTGTGTAGACATGTTTCACTGTCCTGGTGTTCACTGTGATCAGTGTGCAGACATGTTTCTCCGTCCATGATTACCTAGATATCTTTCAAAAATCTAAAGAACAGAACATAGAAAATGACAATTGTTTAAGTTTGTGCATAAACGGTACCATATATGTCCATTTGGTAAAACTAAACAAATGAATGAACAATTTTTAAGAAAACCATTTTCCTCATATTTTTCATGCATACCAAAAATATAGCATTGAACTTGGGGCACAGATTTTTGGAGGAATTATGAGATAATAAACGGCACACTGCAGAGATGCAACATTTTCACACTCCTTCCTGAGTTCTGAGTAACAACACGTGTGTGTGAGTGTCTGTGTGTCTGTGCCTATGCACGTGCCATCTGGTGCTGTCATCTGCTGTTGTCGCTGTATGCGTGTGCATATGCATGAGAGCAGGCGATCTCCACTCGAACTGTCGTATTCACCTCAAGTTTGCAGCGAAATCGGTGATGCAGTGAGACACGTCACCGTTCTTTTTACCCATACGCCACAAGCTGTGAACACAAAAACCACACAGAGGGTTAGCAGCCTCAGCTGACAGAGGGCGGGGGGAGGGGTCAGGTGTGTGTGTGTGTGTGTGTGTGTGTGTGTGTGTGTGTGTGCGGAATCTGTATTCTCTGGGTGTCCTGAGTGTGTGCCTGGGCTGGGCTGCAGGTGGAAGCGCCAGGTAAACCCTTACCCTGTGTTGAGGCTCAGTGTGCTGTGGCTGGGAGGGGCGGGGCTGGCTGTGCTGCGAGGAGGTGGGGTCACTGGAGAAGGGGCGGAGCTCATGGTCGCAGTGCCGCTTGGGGTCATAGGGCAGACTGAAGACATCGTGGTCACTATGGAGGGAGAGAGGAACATAGACAAAAATGCCATAAGGCACCAGGAAGCTCACTTCGCAACTTCCCGAAGCTGGACCTCAAGCCAGAGAAGCTACTTATTTTTTTTTACAAGTTAAGAAGCAGAGTCACATGGAGTTAGCATGGGACCCACCTGTTGTGCTGAGGCTGGTGACGGCTTGGGACAGCCCCGGGCTGGACATCTGGAGGGCGCCGGAGAGACAGAGAGAGGAGAGGCAGATGGAGAGGACAGACGTGAGATAGCATGCGTATGTCTAACGTAGGCTAACACTGCAGTGTGGGCCGACATGTCTCTGTGTGTCTGCACTTAGCACTGTGGTTAGTGGCTGGAGACAGAGATGCTAAATCAAGAGCAGTCCAGGGATCATGAAGGAGGAGAGGTCTGGCAGTACAGCGATGCAGGCCGTGTGCCACTGCACCTCAGTTAGGAGAGGATGGGCACTGCAGGTCGATCACAGGGCAAACATGCGGGGAGGGTATGGTGGGGTGGGCGTCCGGGCCACAGCAGGAGTGGTAGAGGGGGTTGCGGGAGGTGGGTGAGTGCGGGCCGTACCATGTGCGGGCTGTAGCAGGGGGGTTTGTGCGTCGGAGGGGGGGGCTGGCTGGGCAAGGGAGGGGTGGCGCTGGTAGGGTTGATGCGTTTCTCTTTCTGGCGCCGGTTGCAGAACCAGACCCGGATCACCTCCTTCTCCATATTCAACTGCTCCGCGATCAGCAGGATCTCCTCTGAGGTAGGCTTCTGGTTCTAGAGGAACAGCGGAGATCCATCAGCACTAGGTTTGCTAGAGCCACGGCAACCCCTGTAGCCACGGTAACCCCTGTAGCCACGGCAACCCCTGTAGCACTCGACCAGAATCACACCATCAATGTGACTGACGGCTCTCTGATAGAATAATCCATCACACAACTAATTCTAGCAGTTATTAATGAAAAACAACTCATGATTAATGGTGCTGTAATTAACAACCTAATTCATTAGCAGGGCCTTTGGGAATATGGTAAGGTTCTTTGGGGAGCGGCACTTTAATTAGTTCTGCAGTAGAATAATTGCGTTGGATGTTACTTAAAAATCAATATCATATCAAAAAGACAAAAAAAATTTTAGACTTTGATAGGGATTCATGAGCAGAAGTCTGAGCCAGATGTGCATGGACTGTGTGCTGATTGTCCCAGTAGGGCCACCATAGACCGGCTGCTCTTAAAGGGCTAGGCACGTTCGTTTGTGTCCTAGGCTGACTCACCGCGATGAAGCTGCGTTCTAAGGCCACGCGGACATTGGTCTCAATGCTGGTGCGCTTCTTCCTGCGGCGGCCAGGGAGTCCCTCAAAGCCCAGCGATGGAGAGGAGAGAGAGCTGGGGCTGGGTAACGTGCTGTCGATGGACATGGTCTCTGTCGGGCAGGGGGCGGTGACAGGTTGAGTAGGAATTCATCGCGTGACTTCTGAATGATGTCACAGCCATACATGCACCCACACCACAAGCCACGTTCGGCCCCCTCTCTGAAGCTTCACCCGTATACATATTTTCCAGTGTTTTGGCTTTTCCGTCACTGTTACAACACTCTTGGCCTCCTCCGCCCCCCCCACCCACCCCGTCACCCCCCACCACCACTCACCGGCATCGTTGAGCCACTTCTCCAGCAGGGGCTTCAGCTTGCACATGTTCTTGAAGCTGAGATTGAGCGCCTCGAAGCGAGAGATGGTCGTCTGGCTGAAGTCGTTGCCGTAGAGTTTGCCCATGGCCAGCCCCACGTCGCCCTGACGTGGACAGCCGTGGCGTTAGTGACACGGGGGGGGGGGGGGAGGGGGTCATCACAGCAGTGGGCTGAGGAGGGAAATGTCAGATATCGGGGGCACCTGTGTGAAGCCCAGCTTGATTCTCCTCTGTTTGAAGGTGCGTGCAAACTGCTCCAGCTCCTCCAGGTCGCTGGGCTCCTCGGGGTGGGAGGTCACGGAGTTCGCCGAGCTCACGCCGCTGTCCACACCCTTGTCTCTCTGTGGTGGGGAGGCACGGTTACCGCACGGCTAGCGGAGGGGGGAGACGCATCCCTATGCGAGACACAGTGACCCACCTGTGCTTGAAGCCCCAGTCTGGGTGGAGCTGACAGGAGGCTCCCTTGGTTTTGCTGAGGTAGCGGAATTAAATTTGGTGTCGATAGCAGACCTGGGAAAAGAAAGCATGCAGATGAGCTGACGGCCGACAGTGTTATTACTCACCCGACTGAAAGTCACCCAATACAAGCAATATAACATATAGCCAATGTAGCCTGGAGTGGTCAGACAGTGAGAAGAGTGGTCCTGATGGCTGGTCCTGTCAAGTAATGTGATCTGATAATGTTTTAGGTATTTGCCCTGCGGACCGATTTATGTTGTCGAAAAACATCACAGATCGGTAGTATGGGGGCTAGGGTGGGGGGGGGTGGTCCCCATTATAAAACTTGCCGAACTGAGGGGGAGGGTATGCAAAGTGTATGGAAAAATGGAACACTGTATATTATCATTCAGTACAGGGCAGGTAGCAACTCTATCCCCCCCAATCCCACCCCCCCAAAGTGTACAGGAGGTCCTACATCATAGGGGGGGTCATAATGAGGTGGGCGCAAGGCGCGGTAACCGCCTAAAGAAAGAATGTGACGCTCTGTGGTTTTGCTTTGCTACGTAGGGGAACTAAAAAGGTCTCTCCTAAAATCTACCATCTTCGGCCATGTTTGCAGACTAGCAGAGTGCAACTGATATCCATTAATCACATTCAATGTGACCATTTTATTTATTCCAATTCTAAACCAAACTATCTCAGATCCCCCTCCACTAGTATTTTATCCTTCTTTACAAATCCAGGCCTCATTTCAAGTGTCTCTGACACGACTGGTATTCTACAAAGGTGGTGCTCCCCCTAGTGTCAGTGTAGAAAATTACTACCGGTGCTTTTCTGTAAGTCTCTAACTCTCCTAATGTAATTGCCGTAGCTCTACTTATATTGTGCAGTGTTTAGCTCTGTGTTTCGGTATGCATTGTGTCTGCCCAGTGGTCCCATAGGCCCTCCTGCAAGCCAGAGCCCCTCACCTTGTTGCCCTTGCTGTGTTTGGGGCAGAAGGAACTGCGCAGGTGACTGCAGGTGGTGTCCAGGCACCAGGACCAATTGCTGCAGCTGCAGCAGGTGCTGGATATCCTAAGAGGGAGGAGGGAAAGAGGAATGGGATGCGAGCTGGGAGGCGGAAAAAGCAGGTGGGCCCCTGCGCCAAGACGGAAACAGCTGATTGGCCAGCCGTACCTGGGCAGTGAGCTGGATTGGCTGAGAGAGGGTAAGCTGCGGCGGAGGGGGCGGAGCTGGGGTTCCTGCCTGCTGCTCCTGTGTGCTGTGTGCCTGCGACTGTGCTGTCTGTTGACTCTGCTGCTGCTGTTGCTGCTGCTGCTGCTGCTGCTGATTGGCTGCATGGGCGGCGTGAGCGGCGCTGGACTGCTGCACGGCAGCCGCCAGAAGCTGAGCCTGCGCCTGCTGCAGTAAAAGCTGCTGCTGCGCCGGCAAGAGGGCAGTGAGCTAACGGAGATGAGGAGAGGCGGGGAGGAAGGAGGGAGAAGGAAGGAGGGAGAACATCAAAAGGGAGGCAAGCAGAGCGGGAAATGGGCCCTCCAGGGACCGGGGGAGTGTCTGGCTGAGCTGACATCTGGCAGCAGGGGGTACGGAGAAGAGGGGGCACAGAGGGAGGCGCAGCATGCGGGGGGATCCAGGTAATGTGAGGCTGGGAGACGGACTAGGCCAGAGTGGCAGGCAGGGTCTGGGTGCAGAGTGGCTGGGAAGCGGGAGACCCGGGGCCTGAGGAGGCAGGGTCTGGGTGCAGAGTGGCCGGGAAGCGGGAGAACTGGGGCCCTGAGGAGGCAGGATCTGGGTGCAGAGTGGCCGGGAAGCGGGAGAACTGGGGGCCTGAGGAGGCAGGGAGCCGCTGGGTGTGGAGGGTGGGGGCTGACTTACCCCCGCCAGCTGACTGCCAGTAAGCATGAGCTGCGTGTGGGGAAGCGCCGCCTGAGAGGGGGCCGGTGCGGGGCTGGGGGACATTTCACCGCACTCCTCGAGTTTGCCCTGAGAAAGAGAGAGAGAGAGAGAGATGGAGACGCATGAACGGGGCAGGCGGGGCAGTCATATCAGCAGAAGCATAAATCATCTCAAAGTCACCAAATTCATAGAAGGCCAGAATCCTGGAAAGATGGTGATGATAAGGGTGCAGAGTAGCGCAAGTACACAAGAGCTTCACTCTCACCCTAACTGATGGCGTGAAACCAGCATTTAGAACGGAGGAGGGTGACTGTGCGAATGCGGTCTTGTCCACAGAAACAGCCTGAGAAGTTTCAACCACAGGCTGAAAATGTGCTGACCTCCTGAGCTAATATGGGCAGTAGGGGGGAGGGACGGGCTGCGAGTGACGGAGCCTGGTCAGAGTAATTCTGTCCTGGCCTGGGAGTTACGTGCAGCGGGTCTAGGTACAAAAGACCCCAATTAGAAATGAGCCAAACTGACAAATAAACAGTTTGGTTTATTGTTCCAGGAAATTAAAAAAGCTACAGGCCAGCAGTGACAAGAGGCCCAATGCCCCCAGCGGACCCCCTTAGCTGATGGGCGCACTTTCCTCAGGTCCAATATTAATGTTGGTCACGCTGAGTCATCCAGAACCTGATGGGGTGTTTCCTAATGAACCGAGAAACCTGCAGACCGGACACCATTATCAGCTAGGATGTTACCGTCTGTCCCACGGAACCCTCTTCGGAAGAGGCGTCTGTTTGGTAGAGGGGGCCCTTCGGGGGGAGCCCTTCCCTCTGTTTAAATTAAATGATACTTTTGTCATATCCCATCATGCTCTGCTCAGCTGGGCTTAAAGCTGGGGCATGATCTGACACACCTGGAGCATTTCAGGAGGATTAGGGGCCTTTGCTCAAGGGCCCGATGATGTCACTGTTCTATCCACCACAGCCTTCACATCACGTGCCACACACCACCCTTAACCCCCTTAAACTTAAACACTGAGCTTTGAAAATGTGAATAGTGAATACAAGACTGTCTTCCTCAAAAAATGCATAACCATACAAGTTAATACGCTTCAAAGGAGCCACAACAGAAACTTTTCTTCATTGGGGGGGGGAGCTGCTTCTCACACTGTTACCTGGAGCAGAACACTCACTGCGCTGGCAGGGTCTACAGAACACCGCTACCCTGAGCGGATCCTTTAAGGCGGGAGCCTTGGAATTAGTCGACACGGTGAAAACATACCAGCTCCCTCGACCACATCGGACTGGATGTTTTCAAGCAGAGAGTTTAAGTAACTGACCATCTAAGAAACACTTTGTAGTTTTTATCTGACAACCTTTACTGAAACACACAGGTCAGTCCTTCCAATGATATTTTTAAAATTGGTTTCAAATGTCTGGCAACAATATCAAGGTTTTACCTTCTGCAGTTGAAATAAGGCATTCTGTTACTGACAGAGGATGTTTTGCCATAGAGGTCCATCACATGGAGAACCTGGAAAATCCGATTTTTTTTAACTCCTTCTGTGCTTCATTGTTGCCATAACCAGCTCTGCACTGGACAGGACCAATAGCTAGAGAATCACTCCTCTCTTTTCCTATCATTTATTCACTCCATTCCAAATATCTTACCTTCCTTCTATTCAGTCCATCCTCTTCTTGCCCATTACCATCGAGATCTCAGTGAGAATAATATACATCAGTAACGACACTATCACTCTGGAAACTGGATACTGGTGGGATTACCACGGAGAGATCCAACGGATGCCATGACTGCCTGCACCTGCTCTTTACAGCCTCCAGGGGGCATTACGCCCCATCACTATTACTGCCACCACTGCACGTGCTCAGTCTGCCCCAGTCCGCTTCTCCCCTCTACTGTTCAACACGGCTGCCCAACCTCACTCTCCGTCGCTCTCTAACCTCATCCCGGCTTTGGAAGTGAACCTTCCCTCTATCTCACATACATGTCAGCGTGACGAGAGTCACATTCCTGGTTGGGAATCTCTCACCCACCGCCCTTGTTCCCAGAATACTGGAGCACCGTGCTGAGGCATGCCCAAACCAGTACAATTACAAACTGCCCTGATTTGCATATTAGTGAGTCTCGATGCAAATTAGCTTCTAATTGTTCAGCACAAGCTGAGCTTTATGTTCGAGATCATTTGAAAGCAGGAAATTTCACGTAAGCATTCCACTCGCACGTATCGATGCCGGCCTCTCTCGTTCCATCGTGCCCACAGACACGCACATGCACACACACACACACTCACCTTGGTGCTGCTCATTGTGGGCGAGAGGGAGAAGGGACTGATTTTCATTGGCTGAACCTGTCACAGGAAAGACAACACTCTGTAAGAACAGGCTGCTACATTTAGGTGTCACCAGATGTTACAAGGTTACTTTTTTCTGCTACCAAAAAGTATCCTGTCCGTCAGGCATATTGCCCAGGCGTCACTACTGTACTGTTATTACAACAGCCTCCTAGGACAGGTACATGTCAATGACCCTTTCTAGGGTTTCACAGTGGCTGTCCACCAGTTTACAAGCTTGATCAATAGACCATTTTGTGCAAGAGGCTACAGACTTACATTATAATGTGGTTGTAAGGCATTATGAAACATATAAGATGTGTGAGACAACAATATGTCAATAAAATAATAAAATGTGCCAAATATGGACCAGGAGACAGACCTGATGGTTGGAGTCTGGGCCATTTCTTTCTGAGTCTGTGGAGAAGAGAGAGAGCGAGAGAGAGGTGGGTTGAGCAAGTCAAGGATGCATAGGCTGTACAAGACAGGCAAGCACCCTCAGTATGGCAGGGAAAGACGGACGATCAGTGAAGGGCTGTGCGGGGCGGCTGGCTGCGCTTGATTCCCTCCCATTAAGGTGAACATTTGGCTGACTCTGCTGTGACTGCATTCTAAAAGCTCGTCCTCAATAGCTGAATGAGAGGCTTTCCGTCGCCTGCTAAAGGTAGCATCGCTGAATGGGAAACGTGACTCGGTTCAAATGCAGCCCCGTAAGCAACCGAAAAACAGGACTGGAAGCAAATTATGGAGACGAGGCGGATGGAAATAGGAGAGCAGGATTCAGGATGCGACGATACAGCTGTAGTCACCACAAAACTGCTGACAAACTTCGGAAGGACCCGATGTGAATGAGGCATCTTACGGTATAAGTGACGATAAAAATCTTTTGTGGGTGAGTTTTGTGAGTGTCACACAAATTTTGCTGGCTTGCATTTTCTCTCACAACACTCACACACGCATTAAAGATCGGAAATAGTGAGAAATCAAGAAGTATATACTGCGATATTTAGGACAGAAAAAAATAGGCTGCGATGTAGAAAAAGTGATTAATACACATTGAAAAAGCCACGCCGACACACACACGCATGCACACACGCCCACGCATGCACACACGCCCACGCATGCTCGTGTACAGACGCAAGGGAAACAAAAAGCAGTTCTTACCTGTGCTCTCCATTGGAGAGTCGGCTCCTTGCTTCTCAATCTCTACTGGCTTCGACATCCTTATATCTACAGGTGTAAAAGGGGATGGAGAGATGCGGAGAGAGGAGGATGGATGTTAAGACACCTGTGGTGCTTTTGAGCTAGACGCATCCAATGCGTCGCAGGCAGAAGGTGGAGGCGGCGAGTTAGAGAAAGCCTGTGTGACCCGTGATCCTTCTCACTTTTCTGTCATTTTTTAACATTATTTTGGCTTTTAATGTTACAATACAGGAACACAATGTTTTTATTTCTACAATAAAGCAGCCCCCGAGCCGGTTGCCATCCACAGAGCTTGTTGTTAAATGTGTCTATAGGCGCTGAAAGTTTCATTTCCTGTCTGCATATGAAAACATTGTTCTGTGACAGTCCTCCTTTCATGTCCCACTAGTTGTGTCTTCCCCCATCACCTGCCCCCCCGTTGGTGTTCCCGGACTTGTGCTACGTCTTTACTCAGTGAACTCTGCTCCTCATGTCCTCCTCCCATGCATGCCCCCCCCCCGTCCTTAGCAAACATCCCGGAGACATTTCGGGGCTCTCCTAAGCAAGGGAGCGCCAGTCTGATGTTAGCACTACTGAATTTCTAAGACCATCGATGCCTCTGATGTTTTGAACAATCCTGAACTCAGCAGCCAGCAGCTGGCTTAAATAATCTGAGGTGCAATATTAAATCGAGAGGTCGTGGGTTCAAATCCCGAATGGAGAAACAACTATAGTTATTTGAACAACGTGAGTAAGTTGAACCTTTAAAATTGTCCAACTGCATAAACATGGGAAAAATATTATACTGAAGTTTATTAAGTAGCTTTGAGTGAAAGAGCTGGCTAGAAAAAATCAGAAGGCCATGCTGTTCACATAGCTCCCAATGAAGCCATTACTACTTCTTGTATCAATCCTAGAAGTATGGTGCTAATGACCAAGATTTGGAAAGGATGTTAGTGGTGATCTTATGTTCAAGAGCCACGTTGGGTGACAAATAGGCACTACTAGGTGTTTGACGGAAAAAAAATATCACAGCAAATCATACCTTAAAAATCCTCAAAATTACAAAACACCCAAAAAATTTCCTACAAAGGCTTGGTGCAAATTAATCAGAAAAGCGGCTGTTCACTCCATTTTACGTGGGGGTCGTGTGACATGCCAGTTCATTGAATGTGTGACTGTTTAATACACAGCCCCACCAGGACTCAAGCAGGGCAGCGTTCAATAACTACAGTCTCCTTCCACTATGTACAAACATGTAATCCAAAGCCCAACAAGTATGACAGTTAATTCAACCCAAGGCAGACCTGATCTCAACTGCTTCAAATTTTAATCTTCAGATAAAATTTAATATATATTAAGCAAATATGCTTGTTAAAACTATCAGATATGCTTTGATCATCCCAAGTTTTAATTAATGCCATTGGTTATTTTTAATTTACATAAAATTAATTTTAATTGAATTGGTTTTATATCAAAAGCAACTGACAGGCATTATAGTTATCAGCAGAGTAAATGCATGTTATCAGAAAAAAATGTTTTTTTTGTATGTGCCAGTTAAGTGTGGAACATAGATAAGTCTTATGTTTTGCCACAGTCATTGATCAAACGTATTCTCATTGTAGATGGACGACATTTNNNNATCATAATTCAAACAGCATTGCTATAACTAAGCTTCTCAACAAACATGAATTGTTCTTAAAATATTATAATACTTACCATTCATCATATTGGTTATAAAATTGCTACAGATCTGTGAAATATGTCTTGATTTCGGATTTACACTCCGTTCGGTGACAAATCAACGCCTCAGTGTAAAAACAGAAAACGTCTAGTTGTAACTCTTCAAAAATGCTAAAAAAGGAGAAACACCGAGTTAGAATAAACTTTTGGTGAAGCGCCTAGAATGTCTATAGTCCCCTGTTGTCGTCGTTATTATCGCATTTCTCTGTGATATTATCTCAATTTTTGATAAGATTATAGAAAAGAGAAACGTAAAAATTACCATGAACGCACTGCAAGCTTGATGATAATTGTAAGGATTGTACCGAAATGTCGCGCCGCTTGTTGATTTTAATATTTCTTTTAAGAAATAAGAGTTTGGTGGCTAAACATGTTGAGATGGTTGACTGGCAGCCAGTTTTCAGGTTTTAGACGGGAGACGGGGCTGTCTATCAGTCTGCGTCTAAAGCGACTTCAAAGGCGACTCAGGCTCCTTTCAGCTCATCATGCCGGCGGCTCTCCGGTTTCCCAAAGCATGAAACGCTGGGCACACGGACGGATCATTTGAGTGCAGAGCCGGTTTGAGGTCGCCTACCTGCATCCGCGCTGTCAGGGGACGCGGCGGAGCAGCGGCGGCGGAGGTGAGCAGGTCCAGGCGCCTGCGGAGCGTGGAGACTATGCGGCTCCGTGTGACTCAGCGAGGTGTTTTTCCTCACACGCACACACAGGCACACACACGCTCGCTTAGTGGTGCTCTAACATTAACAAGGTCATCGGGGTTACCCTCTAACAAGGTACTCCTCCAACTTCTGCGACTTTCTGCACCAGTAATCACTTATTTGAAAAATCCTTAATCAGTAATGTCTATAGATGATTACTTTGAGTTCTCCTTTTAAGGTTAATATTAAATAAGGATGCCCTTTTTTGCTCTTATCTCCCATCATAAACCAATACAGGACACACACTCGCTACTGGTAGTGTCAAACACGGTGTTTTCCCTCCTTTTTGTTTAATCTGTGCTATTTCAGGGTACCACCCCCTCATCTAAGCTCTTAACTGTCTTAATTTAACTTGCCATCCTACCCGTTTTTCTTTTTCAGACTTCGCAGTTACAGTGACCACCTGGTGGGCGTGTTTGTGTTAAACTCTCCCTTTCATCCAGTTTTTTTGATGAAAAGTGGAGAATGAACGCCACTTGACCCAAACTCCTGACCGAGCGCGACAAAGCGGCCGCCCCGCCGGCTATGGGAGCTCTCGCCTGCCGTCCGGGGCCCGCTCGCTGGTGGTCCGCGGCCACCTGGCACACGTGGTCCACCGTCACCGTGATGCAAGGCCGTGGCCACCTTCCATCTGAGCGGGTGACTCAGAATTATGCTATCCCATTAACTCATCATTTCCTGTTTTACCAGTTTAGCCCCTTTCCTCGCGGCGGGACAGTCCCCATCCCCAAGAGAGAGTAAAAAGAGAGATGCAGTGATGAGAATGGAGAGAGCGATGGAGGGAAGTCAAGAGGCAGACGAGATGCACTGCACAGTCAGCCAGAGGTCTGTACTGGCAACTCTCAGTTCTTGCCCCCCCAAATTACCCCCACTGCACCCCCCCTGCTACTCCCTTCCCATTAAGAGATGTTGTTGTATCAAGATATTTTTGGGAAAATTCACATTGATGTGCTGCTTGAGTCATGGTGGGAGAAATAAAAGTCTATGTATTTTGGAAGGGGGGGGGGTGTTTTACAAAAACAGGACTGAAGGCTAACGAAGGCTGCAGAAATAGCACTTTAGGCCCCCCCGGCACCATTTTGAGCACCCCGGGGAGGGATGCATCTCCCATTACGGCCATGGCTTGGAAATCACTTAAAAATCATCAGCAAATGAACAGAAACGAGGAGGGAAATCATGGTAATGCCTCTGAGTTCACTCACGAATCGGACACGAACACTCAACGGTACTCAGACACACACTTCTCCTTTTCAAAAAATGCAAATACAGGCAACGAATGACTAACGGTGAATACCACCTGCAGCCCGCATCTATCCCCCTGGCTCCTCTCTCTCTCTCTCTCTCTCTGGCTTCTTTTCTCATTCCCTTCATCTCTGATAAAGTCTGAAAAGTCATTCTACTTAGTCCGAATACAGGACCCAAGGCATTCCCCTAGCCACGCGTCGCGTTTAGGGCTAGAGACGGGCCTCCTTCATGTCCCTATGAAAGGTCTGAGAAAACGACTTGTTTGAGCAACCCCATTACCTTTGAACATTATACAGCATGCGGGCGGGGGGGTGATGACCCTTAATAAAAAGCAACAAAACTGGCCAGATCAGTAGGTATCACACAGTGTTAGCCATTAATATTCAGGACGGGACTCTGGATTAACGTCGTCCATCTTATGAGGTCACAATTTCTGCATCTTGGTTTTATACACTTTTTATATGTTGGTGTATAAGTGTGACATTTTGTGTTTGCTGTAAAGCCTTTGGAGCAAGTAGTGAGGGCAAATTACTGATGTGTGTATTTTTATACAACACGCTGTTTTGGCAGAGATAGGTGACTATAAGCGGTTAGTGCTTTAGCGTGTGTTTGCACTTAGCATTTTATGATATTTAGTAAAATCATCAGTGGGGTTTTTGGGTGCCTGTGCCCTCTCTGCAATGCTGGGCAGTGAATTATGGTGTAGTGTCTGGTTCTCTCACTTCCTCTCTAAACTTCCTCTCAGACTGGGCTGAACTCAGTGTAAACCAAACTCTTACAGTAAATAATGCTATTAATACTGCACTGAATATGCATACACATACTCAGGCACACGGCTCACACACTAATGTTTGTGATTAATTACACCATGCACAATGAATGGAACATAAATGTTTTTGTGTCTGTTATGGTTCAGCACTCACCAGCTGGGGCCTGTATTATGAGCTTTTTAAACGTGTATTTTCACATAGATATATCTTAGTTATATTTTTAAATTATTTTTCATCTTTAATGTGCATAAGAGAGGTAAAAGTCTGCCAGCGGTATGTGCCGTTCCCCTCACAGTTCTATCCCAGTTGTCCACTATGGAGCTGAGGTTCCTCTGGTTGCCTGACACACTCGGCATCCATTTATTGCATCAGACTTTTCTGGCACCAGGACACAGCGGGCACCATCTGCCGTGCCCCCAGCAGCTGGACTGCTGTGAGGTAAAGCAGCCAAGCAGACGAGGCGTTTTTGACAGGGGCACCTGTCTGCTTGCCAATGGTCGGACGCTCGTACGGCAAGTGGCTACGGAGCAGTATGCCATTTGGATTCAAGCCAAGGCCATCGGCGAGTTTTCAATCCGCGGATGACATCAGCAGGAACCCCAGAACAACCCTCAGCTGTGACTTCCCAGCTTTTCATAGTGGTAGAGAAGAGGAAGAGGGATAGCCAATGGCAGGTATGATACGGGGCGGCCAACATTTGATCTGGAATCATCTTCAGTCACACGCCGCACAGACATACAGCTAACAGCAACAGCCACAGACATCAAAGTCAGAAACCATGCCAAAGACTCTTCGCACACGACGTAAGTCGGCGGCACAGTGTGAGGGGGCCAGCCGTTCATGGCCCTGTGTGATTCGTCGACGATGCTTGTCGAGAAAGTCACACGCAACAACACAAACTAAATGACCGAGTTCAGCAGAACTGAGGACACCCTTGTGCATGATTCATTTTTGACGCATGAGTGGGACATGCTGCAGGCCACACAGAAGCGTCTTGGGAGTCTGGTACAATCAGAAGGACAAACTGGCGGCATGTCATACACACTTGCTAGCTAGTGAATTCAAAAGGTACATCTGTTTACAAATACGAGTATACATACAAGCCATCACTGCTGTATTTCTCACAAAAAGATACATCCGATGTCACCGGTACACGCATCCAGAGAGCGGGTGCATGACAGAGAGACAGCAATACACTCAGCGAGCAGAGCAGTCCTGCTATCGCTACTGTAGACTCACGTCTGACCTTTCGTTCTGACTGCGACCAGTCAACCCGCTTTTGATGTCCACTAATTACCAGAGTTTGCTGAAGGCAGGACAGCTAATTAATATGTCAGTACTGCCATGGGAGAAGCTGTTAATTAGCCCATAGTAACAAAAGGACAAAACTGTAAAAAGACTTACCCTGTAACCAAACATTTGAGTGCACCATGGCTGAGATCTGTCCGTCCGTCTGTCTCTCTTTACTTGCACCTAGTTTGTTCTCTATCTATCTATCCATCGCTCTCTCTCTCTCTCTCTCTCTCTCTCTCTCCACAAGGGGGGAACAAACTGATCATGAGGGGAGGGGAAAATAGTGTGTCTGCTTCTGTTTACCATCCTCCCTCTAAAACGCTCCCTCCTTCCACCACTGACGCCGCCCCCAGCACCCCACATCCTGAAGACAGTGCGCAGAGAACGAAAGCCTGGCGTACGAGATACAGTAGACTCAGCGAAAGAATTCTAAGTTGGAGAGAGAAGGAGGAAGTAGGAGGAAGTGAGAGGTGGAGATGGAGAGAGGGCGTGAGAGAGGCCCTGAAGAGGCAGGTGGAGGGCGGATACAAAGCGAAAGAGACCGGGGACCGGTCTTGCCACGGAAAGTGTTGGGGTAGCTGGAAAGTGCCGATCAGAGCTTTCTGAAAAACATGCCCTTCGCATTTATTCAGTGTTTCTGTGTGTAAAAATGACATTTTGCTGGCACAGCCAAGGAGACTTCTATAAATAAGTTGTCTATACGATGGCTAAAAATGAAAGCGCTCATACAAGGTGTGCGTTTAATGCAACACTTTGTATTAAATGAGACAGGTTACAGAAGGCATACCTCAATGTTCCTCTGTTTTTTACTTCTACAGTCCAAGCTTCAAATGTGCAAGAAAGAGCAGTGTTACGATAATATTTTTAGTTTTTATCATTTTCTCTGTAATGTATTTGTTTCTGATTTCAGCATTATGAATTGTCGGTATTTCTCAGCTGACTTTCACATAGCATTTTGTGTTTTATTTTGTTAATAATTACGTTAGTCATTTTTTGTTTGCATTTGTGGCTATAGCATGTAGCAGCGTCATCGGAACAAACATTTTCAGCCGATAATAATGTGAAAGATACGATCTTCAAACCTAAATGACATATGAATTGGTTCTTCCGTCACTTTGACTTGGGGCGGGGGGAATCGCGGACTCGGAATCGGAGCACAACCCTGTGTGGGAGCGGGATTCAACCACACGGTGGCAGCATTGACCACATCATCGATATACGTCTACGTGCAGCCCGGACACCAGGCAGTTCGGCATTTGCAGGATAACAGGACGGAGATTGTAGTCAGACAACGAAATTATGGGTAACTACTAAAAGAGAAAATGAAATGTGTTTTCATATTTAGGGTAATTTTTTTTTCTAAGCAACTTCCAGCTTCAGTTACATTAGAGCAAGGGGGAAACATGCAGGCATTAATGGAAGTTGCATCTCGTCCAGAGCCCGACCACGATTTGCAGATTGGCAGATGTGGGGGCAGCCGGTGTCCCCCTATCACGTTGTGCACGGGGCTGGTGACAGACTGTGCGTGGGACATCATGTGAGTGTCACTGAGAGTGGGAAGTGAGGCGTGTCCATGTGTGTCGCCAGGTCAGAGGTCGTTGCGGCACTCTGGTGCCCCCCCCCAAAGCTGTGGGGCTGTGTGGGAGGGGCTTGCCCTTCTGCTGGAGGGTGTTAAGCCTCTGTTCCCATGACGACAAGCCCAATAACACTTTATTCTGACTGCTCTGAAGGTACAGCATTTCTTCCGTTCTGTTTCATTTCTCAGATTAAAGAACCATATATTTATTTTAAAAAAATACTCTTTTCTAAGATTTTTGTATTATAGAAAGCCTGACATTTTAAGCATGTTTTTCTCTTTCTCAGTGAAACTGGTGTAAACCCATGCATTTTGTAGGAGTAGTTTTCACACACGGGGTTAACGTGATAGGTCCATCCCGATTTGGCATGGCGGCGATGGGTCTAACCAGATTCGCTGAGCAGGGACAGGTCTGTCTCAATTGCCTGGGCAGCGATAGGTCTCTCCCAATTCCCGATTGGCTGGGCAGCAGCAGGGCTGTTCCGATTGGCTGAGCAGCGACAGAGCTGGACACCAAGCCATAGCAGACTGTATGATAGGAGGGTCGCACATGTGACGGGCACAAAGGCTTTGGCCGGCCCAGCGCTGACCCGCAGGGGGGGGTGAGGAGTCACCGGGGGGCCATCAATCACAGCATTGTCAGGGCTGATGAACGGAATGGGGGGGGGGGGGGTGAGGGTCAGGCAAGGGAGCGCTGGACAGGGGAGGGGGCCACAACTGCCGGTCAGATGGAATAGAGAAAGAACCTGTCCGTTGTGAGGGCCTGAGGGGGGCTAACATCCAACCTCCACATCAGCCCCCTTGGTCCCCACCCCCACCAGCATGAGGGCTTCATGTTCCTGCCCTCTGTGAGCAGGTGGTTTCTCTGCATTTGGGGCCAAATGCGGTGGCAGGTGGCAGGGGACCAAGGCGGCACGAGTGGGCAGTGGCAATGCCAACGGAAGGGCAGTGGCCCTCAGTGACCAGCACGCCGCCCGCAGTCACAGTGCTGCAGTGGCCCTCAGTGACCAGCACGCCGCCTGCAGTCACAGTGCTGCAGTGGACGGCAGACAGTCGGCCTCATGACAACTCCAGCAGGAATCAACGCTGGAAAGTGATGCTCTTTCCTGGGGGGGGGAAGGGGAGAGGCAAGTCCCGCCATAATTTAAATCACTCCTTGGGCGATAACAACTTTAAAACATCTAAAATTACACCATGGAAAAATGACAAAGTTTAAGGCAGCCCAGAATTGGCAGATCAATTTGTTGTGGATCGTATAATTGGGAAGATCCGAAGGCCTGTGTTTTCGCTCCCCTACTCTGTCATTCATCTACATCAGTCCATCCTCCCTGCCCCCCCCACTAGCCCATCCATCCCTCTCTGCACTCTTACTCATTTCTCTCCCTCTCCTCTTCCCTCCATCTCACTCGCCCCCACCCACTCCTGCCCCTCCCTCTCTCAGCTCAGAGTGCAGGAGTGCTGGTCAGCAGTAGCTGTGACATCACCGGACACAACTCTGCTCTCCGATTGGACACTTGGCCACGTTGCCAGGCAACAGCACTGGAAAGTCTGTGTATGTGTGTGTCCGTGTGTGTGTGCATGTATGTTTGTGTGTGTACATGACTGAGTGAATCATAGCAGGTTATGGTTTTGCGTCTGATTATTTTCAAAATGAGCACATGAAAACATCAGTTCAAAAACCTGTTTTGTTCACGATTGCGTGAGTATTGTTGGCCTATTCGACGACACAGTGAAGTGGCCCTTCAATACAACATTCTGTGTGTTAATGTTCATTTTAAAGGGCTCGCAGTTTAGAAATTCACTGACTTTGATGCTTCATTCAGGATTTTGTGGCCATGCTGTTACTTTTTTGAACAGTTTTGATGTCAAAGCAAAGTACAGATCCAGTGACACATGTTGAATGTGTATGTGATACAAGACTTTCTATACATGTGCTGTATCAGTCTGTGTCTGCGTGGAAATTTAGGACATTATTTTGTATTTGTGTGTGTCTGTGTGTGTGCGCGTGTGTGTCTGTGTGTGCGAACAGGTTTACCTATCCTTATGGGGACACAATGTCCCCATAACGTGATAAATATCCGTTTTTTTTCC
>JAABNX020000151.1:24999119-25010520 GCA_015163995.2 Mormyrus lacerda | reverse complement strand
CCCCCCCCCCCCCCCCCCGAGCTGGCGGACCAGAGCTCTTCGGTGGGCGTGATGTATGGCCAGAGGAGCATGTCTTCAGACCCCAGGCGGGATGCTCCCTGCCAGCAGACCCCAGGGCGGGGTTCCTCCCCCGGAATCCGCTCCGAAGGTGTGCCTGTTTTTTAACTTCCTTGGGGTCTGAAGCAGCCGATAACGGCTACAAACATTAACGTCTGACACTGCCTGGCGCTCCAACATCCAAGGATGTCAGCTGCGCCACAGCGCCACCACTGCCGGCACTCAGGGGCTCCTCAGGTCACACAGCAGCCGTACATTTACCAACGCTAGCGCCTGAGGACCATCATTACTGTTCCGCTCTTGCTCTGATACACCGTTCAATGACCGTCTTTATCTGTAAAAGCCCTGATAAACGCAAAACAAAAGCCCAGAAAACTCGGTATTCTCTAAGAGAAACCCGCCTCCTCCCAATGCCTCTGCTACGATGGGAGTCGACGGCCGACCGAAGCTGGGGTGGTGCGGCTCCCTGCCGCCCTGCGCCCGGCTCTGTTGACACTTCTCCCTTAAAGGTTCAAGCCGATTCGCGGCACTCAGCACCAGGCCTCACACAGCCATGAAGGTACGAGGAGCAGTGATTCTGGGAACAGAAAAGCATGGCTTTGATGGTAGATATATTATCTCTATTTGAATGAGAGCTCTGCAGTACCATCTAGATGAAGTACGCTTTCAGCAGGGGCCGGCTGAGTGTCACACTCTGTATAACGACTGATTCCATATGAATCACATGTGCAAAATCATATCTTACTAAAAATAAACATGATTGTTCAAAGCGCTCTGCATTCTCAATGCAGTGTTTCTCTGTAATACTGTAAATAAATCAGGATGAAATACGTCAACATGAAATATTGTATTAAATATTATAAATGTTAATTTGCAGTGAACAGGTGTGTGAATGATTATGCCTTCAGTATTTTCCAACCACAATAGCCTCCATTAAAAGTGGAGTCACAGAGGCTTGTCTGTGAAGCCAGCTATCACTGTGCTTGTGTGAGAGCATTTTTGCGCTGTATGTCCATGACATCATTGGGCTGTATGTCCATGACATCATTGGGCTGTACATCCATGACATCATTAGGCTATATGTCCATGACATCATTACATTACGTTGCACGTTTCTTACATCACTAGGTCAATGATGTCAGTATGCTACACCTTAATGGCAAGGTTTATGCTCCTGGTGGTACAGTACCGTGAACATACAGAGTGTCCTGAACCTGGCAAAACCACGCCTGTTTGACTCATGCACTTGATTGGAGGGTGTGTGGCAACACAGCGATGGACATGGCCCTGGCATGGTTGGGGACATGCCTGAAGCATGTGGGCTGCCCAGCCCACACCGTGACACGTGCTCGTTGTGTTTACATTCGCGGAAGAGCACGCGGGGCGATATCTCACGGCGATCGATGAGAGAGGGAGGGAGGGAGAGAGGGAGGGAGGGAGAGAAAAATCGGTAAAGAAAGCAGGTTATCTCCTGTCATTAATGGAGGGAATCCCGGGCAAAGGAGGGAGTGAAGGTGGGGGTGTGGGGGAAGACCTGGATTCATTGAGAAAAAAGAGGGAGAGGGAGAGGGAGAGAGACTGTTTGGCATCAGGAGAAAGCAGACAATTATCTGTATTGATTAAAGCAAGCCAGCACAGTGAAGACTGAGAAAAGTATGACTAGATCAATAGAGAGAGAGATGGAGAAAGAGTGAGGCAGAGGGTCTGGGAGCAGGAAGAGCGGGAGGTCGAGAGGGTGGGAAAAAGTGCAGCAAGGGGACGTCTGGGAAAGCGGGGCGACCGGAATGATCCAGAGTGCGGTGTGAGCTGCTGAGGTAACCAGGATGTCAGTGGATGCAGGAGCAGCAGATCAGCGGCTCTCCGTCAGGGCCGGGCAGGCCTCGGTGTTCAAGGGTCTTCAGCCTCCGCAGGAGCAAATCGCCCTGCTAATTGGGGTGGTTTGGTTTCCGCTCTTAGTCCCGAGGTCGTTAGCGCTTGGGAGAGACAGCACGGACTTGGAGATGCCGCGACCCACCTGGACCGGGGTTAAGAACAGCGGCTGTGTGTGAGCGGACGGCGGGCCGCGGGGTGGGCCAAGGCGGGGAGGAAGCCGGCATTAGTGAGACTGAAACGGAAAGCGGGGAGACGAGGAAAGCGGGGAGGAGAGGGGTTAACATTGCCATTGAGCTGGAGGTGCCCCCTCCCCGCGAGACTAATCTCGAGAAACTGGGACAAAAGCCCATGGAAAGCTAACAAACGGAACTGAGTGGAACCATCTTGCTAGTACACAGAGACGCCCACTGAGACAGGCTCGCGGATCTATACCGGGGAACCTCCTCCGCTCTAATCCCTATTCAGAGCCGGCTCAGCTCCAGCCTGCGAACCCCAGGGCCTGCGGACCCCAGGGCCCGTGGCCCGTACTGACATCTCAGTGCTCTGGCCAATCAGGGACCGGGGTCTGTTGCCCGGAAGCCAAGACGACAATGTTCACAAGGACCTAGAGTCCAAAATAAACCTTCATGCTAGTTAAAAAAAAAAAAAAAAACAAAATAAAAACAATGATTTTGTTGAAAAGCAGAATAACCATCTATCTATATGAAAGAGGTTTCTAGATAAAAACATATTTCAAAACAGAAAAAAATGAATTATATCAAAATGATTCTAACTACAAGCATGAGGGCAATTGTAAAGTGTTGTGGGTAATGAAATTCTGTTTGAAGAGGAGAATAATACATTTTTCAGTTTTAAGCAAAGCTCTCATAAATAATACCTAAAATAACATGTTTTAATAATGCCTTCTACTTTCCTGATAAAATGGATTTTGGAAAGATAATTTAATAACTGACAGGCCACCAGAATGAATGAGTGTGAGAGAGTGAAAGAGAGTGAAAGAGTGAGATTAGGGGAGGGATAAAAGTAATGGGAAAAGAAAGAGTCTAGAAAGGTAGGGAGGGAAGTGGGAGGGGCATGCGGGGAGGGGCATGCGGGGAGGGGCGCACGGCACAGATTACAGATGTATCGTTATGCATGCGTGACATCACAAATCCCCTCCCCCCAGCCGCTGGGAAGGGGGCCTTGGAAACGGTCGCTAAGGGAACAGACATGTTGGGAAGTGGGTGGGGGGCTAAGGTGGAGTACAGAAATCGTGAAAGGGGGTTGATGGAGAGAATGGGAAAGGTAACAAGGCTATGGGGGGAGAGTGAGGTAGAGGATGAGAAAGATTTTTCTCCTGGTGGGTCCTAAGCACCATTATTACTTCCTCAAATCCCATTGCGTTACCCAGGCTGATTTCTGGCTCTTTTCAAAGAGGATTACCGCCTGTTCTGTAGGGGGCGCTGTCTAATCCAACCAATGAGCGCCATCAATGGCAATACCACATGAGCGCTGAGATGCTCAGTGTGAAAGCATCGTCTCAGCGCCAATCTGCTCTGTGACCGTGTGGTTTTCTGTGCGCCCCCCCCCCCCAGCCTGGCGCCCCCCGCAGGACCCTGTGAGCGCTGCCCGATCTTGAAATGGAAGTTAAACAGCCAACACTGAGTCTCAAAATCCAGTTGGGGTTTATTGATGCGCTGGCCCCCTGTCAAGGGGGAAGACACTCCCACTAAAGTAGTCCATATACACACACACACACACACAGACACACAAACACAGACAGACACACAAACACAGACAGACACACACAAACACACAGTCACCAGTCGCACAAATAAAGCCCCATTGACTCTGATCACACACTCAGCTCATGCACACAAAGGGACTTCAGCCTCAGCCACCCCACTCACACACACACACACACACACACACACGCACACACACACACACACACACGCACACACATGCACAATATGTTTCTGTCATGTTTTTTGTCGTGTGTTACTTTTTCTCCTTGCACATTCTGGATTCTTATTCTCTGTGTTACCACACAGGTACCAATTTAACCATTTTGTGTCCCTATATATATATATACATATACACATCATTTTTATTGACAAATCAACAAGTACGAGACTCAACTGGCAAAGTTCTATTAGAGGTCAGAGTTGCCCTGGCGAAAACGGAACCACAGGCAAGTTTCTAAAAGTACATCTTACACTGAGTCAAGCATAGAGAGACATTAGCGGTGCACGTGGACCTGACAGTGCAATACAATCACAGCAAATGCAGCTTAAAGGTGTCGATCTGCATCAACATTCCTGCCTTCTGTTCATTTAGCACAGGAAGGGGATGACAATGTAAATATATGCTAATAAAGATGCAGATAGAAGGTGGTGCGAATGCCACACGCAGAACATATGTCAGTGTTTGGGGGCCCTGTGCATTTCCGGCCCCCTGCATTATTCATGAGTGTACAGCAGGGCGCACCCGCGCAGACCAGTGCCATCGTGTTGCGGGCCGCTTCGCGAAAGAAGCAGGAGCAGGAGGCAGAGGGGAAGCTGGATCTCCCAGTTTGCTGGGGGGGGGTCACGGTTCGTGGAGCCCGGCACTCCCCTGTGGATCCGGAATGTTCTGCTGGATAATGGATGTCACCGTGGTGCAATTAGTGCATTTTGGTCTGAAGTGGTCGCATGACGGTGAGCCCCGTCTCCCCATTGCCGCTCATCTCAAAGCTTGATTTCTTTCTTTCTCTTTAATTTCTCTCTCTTTTCTTTCTTTCTCTCTCTCTCTTTCTCACTCCCTCTCTCTCTCTCTTTCTTTCTCTTTCTTTCCTTCTCCCCCTGCCCCTCACCCAGCCCAGTCTTTAACCTTGGCCCCTAGTGACTCTGCCTCCGATAATAAAGTCACCCCCTCCCTCCCTTGCTTTCCATCTCCCTCCTCCCTTGCGTCCCTCTCATACCCCCCCCCCCACCCCCGTTTCCCCCAGCACCGCTGTTGTCCAGTGTTCACCTCATTCATAGTAAACACTATTGATTTTCAGCACGGAAAATAAAAAAAGCCATGAATTTTAATGCTTCTATCTGTCCCCCTCTCTCTCCCCCTATCCCTTTACCTCTCTCCCCCCTCCCTTCCCCTCTACCCCTGTTCTTTCCTGAGGGGAGGATAAAGTGATGGGAATGGGGGGGGCATTTCTCATTTCCCAGCTGGGTCTCTCCCACCCCACATCCAGCTCCCCCCCCAGCTAACACTCTGTCCCATGGGAGATGGGCTGCACTCATACATACCCACTGCTGATAACCATGCACTGATAGTCCTGCTATCGATACAATATGGCCTCCTCCTCCGTTTCCTGTGGCTCGGGCTTCTTCCAGCAGCTCAGAGACAAAGCCTCAGTCACTTCTGATTACTGATTACTAGTTGTTACTGGTATTTGTCCAGTAATTACCCGATTATCGACTGAAGCGACATGCTGATTATGACTCCAAGTCACTCTATTCCCCGCAGAACCGTGCCTCGGTGGTTGTACAAGTCGTCACGTCGCAGAAATTACCACAGCCCATAAAAATTCCACAAGTATGGATCAATCGGCAATCCATTTAATGCATAAATAGTTGTTTGTAATGCAGCCCCTCGCCGTTAAGATTGAAGGTGATTGCACTCAGTGGCAATTGAGAGAAAAGCGCTACTTGCTTTCATAATACTTTGCCCATGTGATTCCTGTGCTCCTGAGCTCAACGGGCTTTCGCTCGCGTTACGGGAATCGATGTGCCTCTGCTGTAAGTCAGATGGGCGTCTGCGGAGGGGCAGGATCCTGCTAACTGCCGATTTTCCGCTCAGCTCCCGCTAATTCCACCAACATCGCCCCCTACTGCTCTATCATCTGCCTGTTACTCTTTCTGCTGCATGATTATTTTTTGCTGTGTTATTGCTGATGTGAACGATATGGCCACAAACGGTTTGGTGGCACCACCTCCCCCAACGTAAACACACCCCATCCTCCGGCAGAACTAAAAGCTAAATGCTTCACTGAGGTGACACGGATAATCACAGCTGCGAAAAACCAGGAAGAAAACTTATTTGCCACTTGGTGGCCATGTCGATTCGGAGGCCGCCTTCCACAGGAGTTGCTAAAATCATTGTCTGCCGCCGATGGGATATTTTCTGTCGTTAGTGGCGCCTTTGAGGATGTGCTGTGCTGAGCTAAGAGTCCTAAACACACTGCAACACTGCATAAATATCTGTAAAAACCCATGCTGGAATTTACACCCTCAATCACACCCTCAGCTGAAGCACAATCTTAAAGTCTCTCATCTCTGATTCCGTCCTATTTTTCAACCTCCCTCCCAGCACTGCTTCTTTCCTTTCTCTCTTTCCTTCCCCTTTGGCTTTTTTCTGCCTATTAACTTGTCTCCAGGTACGGCTTTTCATTTGCTTGTGCGTATGTGTCTCCCTGCTTGAAGGAGCTGCTGCAGTGCGTACAGAGAGCTGTTGAATTTATGGGGTGTTCCATGCACACACACACACACCTCATTGCAAACTTGGAGTTGTGGATTTGTGGTGTTAGGCTGGCAAGCACCGCCTCTTAAACGAGCTTCCAGGTAACGTTGCAAGAGATATTGACTTACTGTTAACTCACTTCAATTTTGGAGGCACTGAGAACGATTTGCAGCATTGAATGAGGTAAACTTGAACAGGAGATTGGATGCTAATGCTTACAGTGAGATTTGTTGTGTTAGCCCTGAGACAGGGCTTTAAACAAGAGCCATTAAAAATCCAATTTGTGCAAGTCAGAGGCAAGAACACCCAATCCAGGAAGCCTAGGTTAAGCCTGAAGTATTGCTTTGGATGAGAGCGTTGGTAGTAGTCGTTCGCCTTGTTTGCAGTCGTCTCGGATCCCTGCTTATCATGGTGTGCTTCGGGAGTTTCCGGCTGGCTAACCCCATCCAGCTGTCTTCGGGGGTATGTCCAGATGTGCACATGGGTCCACTCCACGGCCGATGCAGCAGAATCACTGTTTGGAGACATGGCTTGTTGTCATGTCGAGTTGTAAATGCCCAAAGCACGCACAGCACAGCTTCTGTAACTCGATCTGAGTTTCTTTGAACTAGAGTCTATTACAGTTTAACAAACCTTCTGGCAGATTCAGCTAAATCATCTTATTGTCACAGTTTGTCCTTCGGTCATGGTTGATACCTCATGATCCAGTCACTGAACCGCTAAACCGGGACCCAGCCACCCCAGGAGTCAAAGCTGGCAGATGGTCCATCCCAGTAACAGGGGTCACTTTCGTGAGCCTGACGTGTCCGTGACAGAGGC
Organism: Mormyrus lacerda; assembly: GCA_015163995.2. Classification (NCBI taxonomy): domain Eukaryota; kingdom Metazoa; phylum Chordata; class Actinopteri; order Osteoglossiformes; family Mormyridae; genus Mormyrus; species Mormyrus lacerda. Next base: position 25,003,293 of record JAABNX020000151.1, on the reverse strand, counting down.
TTGTACTGATCACTGGACATGGAGGAGGAGCGGCCAAAGGATGGTGGCTATGGTCGGGGCTTAAACAAGGTGGTGTGCCGTGACGATTCCAACATGTGCTGGCTTGATGGTTAGGGAAGCACACTTGTAATCGAAAGATTGCGGGTTCGGATCCCCCACCAGCAAGTCACCACTGAGGTACCCTGAGCAAGGTACCGTCCCCAAGCACTGAATTAGCTGCCCCCTGCTATGTCACGAAAGTCACATATGGGTTAAATGCAGAGGACACATTTTGTCGTTGCGCGCTGTGTGCTGTGCTGTGTTAACAATGACCACTGATCACCAAATTCTAATTCTAATTACTTTACTCCCCTTAGCCAGGAGTACAGCTCATGTTGGCTAGTAAAGAGGCCCAAGCTGCTTCCGCCCTCCGGTTTTTCTAGAATCTGAAGGACTAGGGCTGCGTTTGCGATTGGAGGTGCTAATACAGTCAATTTTCAAGTTGCCTGTGAACAATTTATTGGTGATGTATTTGGACGACTTGTAAGCCAAAAATATATAAACAATATAAAAAATGATTGGGGTTGCATAAACACTAGGGCTGTCACTATTGATTACGTCAGTCAAGTAATCTACTAATTAGACTTATGAATCATCGAGTAATTGGTAATATTATTAGTGAGGCAGGAATCAACCAACCACTGCAGGATGCACTCTGTGACACATACAGTTAAAACAGGTGTTCCAGTTCACTTAAGTTGCACACTTTTCGATAGTGGAAGGAAACGGGAGGATCTGCTGAAAAGACACTATGCAGGGTGAACATGCAAACTGCACACACACGAAGCGGTGGTGTGCGGCGACACTGTTACCCACCGCGCCGCTCTGCCGCCTTGACAGACTTATACGATGCACGACACTAATAACAACCTGACACATCATGCATGTGCAACTATCACACCTCAAGCACAGCGATAGTCTGCTGGGTTCAACCTTCAATAAGTTGTGCTAAAACTTTTTTCTCGGTCACTGGAAACGAAACTTATCAAGCTTTATATTTTAATGATGGATCCTTTTCAACATTATCTAGTATATGTTTTAAAAAAATCTAAAGTATTGGGTCCCTAATCAGATTACTAATTAGAGGCTTGATTGGCTGAATAGTCCTCACAAATGACCTAAAGGTTATACCAAAAACTTGCATACACACTGGCCCTTTGTGGATAAGATTAGCCGCCCCTGGTCTAAAGTTTATAGCCACTGCTTTTGCATGGGCCCTGCATGCTCTCTCCGAGACAATCATAATCATTCTTGTCCTTGCTTTTGGACTCATTAAACCTATGGTGCATTTGTGAGAAATAAAACAAAAATAAGTGAATATTGAGCAAAAGTAATTGATTTGTTGGCAGTGCTTTGTGTCTGCTGGCACAACCTGTGGCTACACCACCAACCTATTTGACAGACTCTGATAGATCATTTTTATTTGGCTACATAGTTCATTTTCATGCTGTACATCATTGTCTTGGCAACCAGCCTCAGTGATGTGTTAGTTGTCTTTGTGCCCATGGAATCTCACATCTCTCACAATAACTTTTTAACGCCGTTAATTGAACAATGGGTCCAGTATGGATGGATGGATAGATGGAATTCCAAATGAACTGGTATACCTGGGTTACGGTGGGCCTACATGTCATGGCCTTTGAGATTTGAGCTGGGGCTGCATCTGTTGGGGGGAGGGGCAGCATCTGTTGTTGAACCTATTAATTATACCAGACTCCTCTCCTAAAAAAAAAACGGGATGGTAAGTTCAGGAGGTACACCTGGTCATTAACTCAGCATCCTGCTTCCCAGTACAGCGAACCATGTGCGTGCAACTCAATACATAAAGCATGCAGCCATGGTGAAGAGGTTGATACTCTGCGGCTAGTGCATTAGAATGGCTGCGAAACCTGATCCGAGTCAGTTTGGAGGTGGTGGGATTGTTGATGCCAGACACGGCGGGTTCAGCATCTCAGCAACGGCCACCTTCCTGGCACGTTACAGTGTCTACAGTTCACTGAAAATGGTTTGATGAAGAAAAACCAGCCGGTCGGCAGCAGGTCTGGCTGAAAACACCTTGTTAATGAGAGATGTCCGAGGAGAATGGCCAGACTCGTTAAAGCTAACAGGAAGGACACAAGTGCAAAAATAACAGCTCCGTACAGCAACGGTGTGCAAAACGGCTCCTGCAAAGAAAAAGCTCCTTCGCTGTTGGAGGGGTCCTGCGGGCAGAAGTGAGTCCTGTTTGGTACTAGCTGTGTGAACCTAATAAAGCCTCTGGTGCATGATTCTGATCGTAATTGTCAATTCAGTAAATATAGACTTAATTGTTTGAACCTTCGAGTGTCGTTTGATAGTTTTCCCTCCTCCTTTTTGGAAGAGGTCTGGGTTTTCCTTGAGTGCCCAGTTCCCCCGACACAGATGGTCGATCTGATCGAATGGATTCGCTTTTCCGTGCTCCGTATCGAGCTTCCCAGTGCTGCGCGGAAACCTGAGCAGGCGCTCTGCACAGCACGCCGCAGCCTGTAATCCCCCATCCTCCTGCACACCTTAATCTCTTTAGCTGCTCATTCTCCTTTTCAGCTAAGGGGCTCAGTGTTGGGAACCTGCCCATTCTCGGGCTCTTGTCTCATCTTCTGGCCTTTCAATGACACCCAAAACGCCCCTTTTCCTCATGTTCAAAGCATTTAAGGACACGGGTTAAGGACATGGGCTCTGAACCCAAAGGACGCTGATTTCAGGAGGGGTCCTGCGAGTGATGCATGGATGCAGTAATTTTGGCTGCCAACGATAAACAATTTATTTTTGTTTAATATCGCAGATACCAATGACCGGCAAACCTCTGAGCTCCGCCAATCTGTACTCAAGATGCCATGAATGTGTGTAGCAGCCACGTCTTATAATGCAGACAGTGAGACGTCAGTGAAGCAGCGGTGACTTGGGAGAATTTAGCAAGGTCTTAAGTGGCCAGGTCTTTAGTTCTAGTACCGCAAATGATGAATATTGACTAAAGTTTGAAAGACCGATGCAGGTCTCTTGATTTTTAGCCAATCAGCCAATACTGATATGATAACCGATATATTGTGTATCTGTAGGTCCCACTGATCTGAGCTACACTAGTAAAATACCTCCCTGTATAAATACTGTAAAGCCTTGATGGGCTTTACATTAGGATGTCTGAATCCCCAGCCAAGAGGCGAGACATTCAGGAGAAATGCTCTCTCTGTGGTTGCCAGGAATCAGTATAGACCTAATAATAGTAAATGGATGGAGCAGATTTAGATGAAAACGTGAGCTAACTCCGTTTCCGCATTTTGCAGCCTGCTCAGTCAGTTTGGCTCCTTGTGTCCTGGCTTGGGTGTGTATAGGCTGCATGTTCAAATAGTTTTGCCGAATTGTTCTCTCTATCTTTGCATTAATTCTCTGTCCATCGCAATGGGGTATTTGCTATAGTCAGCTGCTTTGTGTTTTTCTAGTTCTGTCTAAACGCTACAGCAGGTGACCCTTGTGATGGTTCAGTCCACCGAGGGGGCATTTGAAGTTTGTGTGTTAACCCGGACAGGCCGTGCGTACCACTTGTTTGAGAGGGAAGGGGTGGACATCAGTGGTCTACCTAAACTAATGGAGCATGGGGGTTATTGTACAGAATTGAAGAATGGAATAGAAATGATCAGGTTTATTTCTGATAAAAATTAACACTGCTGAAGTCAGTTTGGTTTTTCTGGAGGAGCGTTAATTTAATGTCAGAGTAGCAGGCTTACCTATGTTATTGTTCCAGATACAAGCAGGCTGAATGCTGTAGCGGCCTGGTTGGTTATAAGGTGACATGACAGCGCAGCAGGAGTACAGCTCTGTTTGCGCAATCCCAGCATGCCATGCTCAGCAGAGACAATTGCGTAGAAATTCTGCTCAGGGTAAAGTGATCAATACAGCTTTCGTTGAGGGGGAGGGGGGTGTTCAATAAAAGCTCGGTACAGAGGAAGACACTCTGCCCATTTTCAATACTCATTCATTTAGTCAGAATACAGTGCCTATACTTGGAAGCCCCGGGTGCATGCGGGAGGGCATGGTGGATGGGAGGGCATGTTGGGGGGGGGCACGGTGGATGGGAGGGCATGGTGGTGGAGGGCATGTTGGGGGAGGGCATGTTGGGGGA
>JAABNX020000151.1:24965926-24977671 GCA_015163995.2 Mormyrus lacerda | reverse complement strand
TGCGGACTGTCCCGTCCAGGGTACATGTGTGAGTGTGTGCCGTGCTGTGGACTGTCCCGTCCAGGGTACATGTGTGAATGTGTGCCGTGCTGCGGACTGTCCCGTCCAGGGTACATGTGTGAGTGTGTGCCTTGCTGTAGACTGTCCCGTCCAGGGTACATGTGTGAGTGTGTGCCTTGCTGTAGACTGTCCCGTCCAGGGTACATGTGTGAGTGTGTGCCTTGCTGTGGACTGTCCTGTCAAGTTCCTTGCTATGTGTTTCCTGTAATAGACTCCAGGTCCCGCATCTGACAATGACCTCGTCATGAATGGGTAGAAGATGGATGGATGGATGGATGGAATTGTTTTTTTCCTGGGTCTTCATTTCCCTACATTTTTCCTGGGTCTTCATATCCCTACATTGGGCACCCATTTGGCCCATATTAGGTTTAAGATTGTTCATATCACAAGTCAGAACCATGCACACTAACACTGACCGAAAATATCACTTTAATAATTTGATATTTTTAGAAATTCTTAGCAGCACCCTGTGCTGTTTGGGAGTAGCGCATCTCAGTTAGCGTGCGGACTTTAAGGTTAATAGCCATACTGTGTAAATAACTTTCAGTCTTCAGTTTTGCCTTTCCAGGTATTCCCCGCATCAGAGTTATGCCCAAGCATAAACCACTACAAGCCTTCCATTCTGTGCTTTGCACTCAAAGCCGACACTTGAGGTCGGGGTGGGGGTGTCTGACGCAGGCCTGCCGACCCCCACCCCTCCACGGTCATTCTCCCGGATTTGCGGAGATTTGCAGCCGCTAGTTCCTGTAGCACTGGGACTGTCAAATTGCCGCAGGTGGGAAACTGAGCAGAGGGCAGATTCCTTGACCTGCTGTGTTTACGCTCCTGTTTGACATGGGTGTGTGTGGGGTGGGGGGGGGGGCTACTCTTTAGGGGACAGAAACCCCTTTCTTTGTGAAACCATATAGTACATAGATTGAGACTGGATTAAACATTTATTTCATATTTTCTATTTTTCTTCAATTTTCCACTATCAAGGATCCTGAACAATAACAATTCTGTGCATCAGGTCCCCCCCAGTAGCCCTTGGCTTTTAGTATTTTCAGGTCAGTTTATAAATCAGGTCAGTTGATACATCGATGCTTTTGTAGCTGTTTCTGTAATTACATGTAACATTATTAAAGCGCATGATACATCCTTTTCATTATTACCTATCAGATAAATTTATTCACTTTAATTTCAATCCCTCTCTCCATCTCCCTCTCATCTTTCCCTGACCTTCTCTATCTCTCCTTTCCTCTCTCCATTTCCTCCTTCCATTTTCCTCTCTTCTTTCTCCCTTTCTTCTCTATCTCTCCTTTCCTCTACCCATTCCCTCTCTCCATCTCCCTCTCTACCTTCCCGCTTCCTTCCCCATCTCTTCTTTCCTCTCTCCATTACCTCCCTCCACCCCCTCTCTTCCCTTCCTCCCCTTCCTTCTCTCTCTCTCTCTCTCTCTCTCTCTCTCCCTCTCTCTCTCTCTTTTCCTGTAACCAGCTCAGATTCTGTTCAGTGTACCCTGACCGCTGATTTCCCTGCTTGCACATGCCTCGGCTTGGGTCTGTGTTGGTGCTGCTGTCAAAGCCAGGAGGGCATGTCGAAGCAAGAGCTCATGCTGACCCACCCCCCTGCCCCCCAAACACTACCACCACCCCCTCCCTCACGCACGCACATACAAAAAATAGAGCTGCCAGGGGAATAGAGTAACACCTAAAGTGGAGAAATGGACTGTAAGAGGAACCATTTCCTGCTAAGTTAGACCGTGTTCTGTAACATCAGAGGAACTGTGAAACTGCTGCAGGATTTGGATGTTCCGTTTGCATCCTGTCATGTGATATGGGCAAGCTTGAACGCACTGAACTGCAGGGCATAGATAGAGTGGTCTGATTTAGTAGGATTTTCAGCTCGAACAGCCTTTGTATTGTGGCATCATTGATGCTTCTAACATTGTAATATTCATTGAGTTGGTGTGTACCTCAGTGGGACAGGACGCTGTAGCTGTGATTAGAAGGTCACTGGTTCGAATCCCAGAGTGATGTCACTGATGGGCCCTTAGCAAGGCACGTAATCCTCATTTGCTCCAGGGACAGGCTTTCAAAACATGTGTCACTTTGCTAAATAAAAAATATATAACTGAATTCATCCACATCTTACCACATGACTTTCAGAGCTAACATTTACATTTAAACATTTAAATGTTCTTCTTAAAAAATATGCACTGCAACTTACAAGCAATGTAGTGTGCACGTTGACTAAAAAACATGCACAATCCATATTTCTGAATAATATTATGTAATTTTAATGTCGTACCAATAAATAATATTCTCAAATGTTTTTATATGCATTTGTAACAGGAAACCAGGATTGTGGGTTTGATACCTGCCCCCATGTGAGTAGACTGGTGTTCCGTCCTGGGTGTCCCCCTGCTCTTTGTGTGAGTGGACTGGCCTCCTGTCCTGAGTGTCCCCCTGCTCTTTGTGTGAGTGGACTGGCCTCCTGTCCTGAGTGTCCCCCTGCTCTCTTTGTGAGTGGACTGGCCTCCCGTCCTGAGTGTCCCCCTGCCTCCTTCGAGTCCTGGAAAGATGTAGCGTGAGGACAGAGAGGTAACGATCACACTTGGGAATGTACGGGACGTGCCGTTTTTCTCCCTAACAGCCATGTGATTCATCGAAATGCTTCTCTAATAAATCTGCCCTCCCTGCTGTCCATGTGCCAGTGTGCCGAAGAGACGGGGTCTCTGTGGCACGAAGAGGGGCTCCTTCTAACCGAAACACCGTCAGGAGCCTGAAGACGGGAGCCAGAAGTATGCAGACATGGACCTGTTTGACCGCTGGACGCTGATGATGGGATAAAGGGGGCCGGCGGGGAGGGTAGAGCCTTTCAAGTAAAAAGGGGAAGTGGGTGGGTTCTGTCCTCCCACTGAGTGGCTGAACTGCGTTATTAATGCTGCTGCTGCTGCTTTTAGTATGATTTTTATTTTATTTATTTTTTCTTGTTGTTTCAGTTATTTCCAGTGTTATAATGATTCGCAAGTGAACTGGCAGTGTGAGCTGCAGCAGTATGTGCCAGCAGATTGGAGCCACAAAGGGGGCTGTGTGAGTGTGTGTGTGTGTGTGTGTGTGTGTGTGAGTGTGTGTGTGTGGATGTGTGTGACTGAGTGTGTGAGTGTAGATGTGTGTGACTGTGTGTGTGTGTGTCTGTGTCTGTGTCGGCCCGATCTCACACACTGCAGGCACCATGGTTCCACTGGAGTCGATAGGCCGCACTGACTCCCTCCTACAGTCTTCACACTGCCTTGCTCGCTCTTGGGAGCCGGTGTCAGATGCTCACTGGCCGCTCGCCGGGGGTCAGGGGGTGGCTGTCTTGCGGCCAGCTTGGATGAGAGATGATCCAGCTAAACCAGAAGTTGCCGATTTGTCCGCCTTTGTGGGGGAAGGGGGGGGGGCAATGTGCTTTAGTCTTCTCAGGTTTACGTGTCCTCGTTTTTCTATGCGGTTCCGCAAAAAGCCGTTGTTTCAGTTCGTTTAGTTAGCCAAATCCAGCTGAGGTTGCCGTGGCGTCCGCATTCCTCCCTGCCTTAAAATTAATTATTGTCATATTTAATCCCAGCTACAGATTTGAGGTTTGTCTAATGTGCTCCATGCCGCCGCTGTCTCGTCTCATCACGTCGCTCTCCTTCCCTTATTCCACTTTCTTTACGGTTCAGTTTGACATAAATACTGAACTGGAAAAGAGACCGTTACAAAAACAGAGACCCTGTTAGCCGTAGACAGAAATGGAGGCCGGTCGGAAGGATGGAGGTGGTCGTGGAGGGTGGTGCTGTTTCTGCCTCAAGGTGCGTCCCGGGTCGCTGCTATTATCACCTTCCTGTAGGGGGCACTATGAGCCAGCTGTAGTGTGTTTTCCTTCCTTCTCATTCCCCGTTGGCCAGCCTCACATTCCAAGCATTGCGTACATTCTGAGATCACCCCCAGCCCAGAGCAGTGTGGAGGAGGCTGTAGGCCATGATGGGAGGGGGTGTTTTTTGAAGATACTCATGGCATGCAGAGTTTCTGTAATGTTTATGGGGCCTTCTAAGTGTCTGGTCAGTTACCTCTGGCCCGTTAGCTCCAGTTTTAATGTGGGTCGCTGGATCACTGTGACCACTGATCCGGACCGTAGCTGAGCTGCTGAGTTTTGGGCTCACACCGTGCTCAGCATGTCTGAAAGGGTTCCTCAACTCTGTGGATGCCAGGCTGTACATTGGCCCTAAGTGATGCATTGTTGCCTCTTTGTGTGTTTGCATGCATTCACATAAAAAGCGATATTTAGCCCGCAAAATTGCATTTTCTTTAAAGAAAAAAGTCTCCAGAATTAAAGGAAACCAAAAGCATTTTTGGTTGGTATGAATATTCATGGTTCTGCCTGTTTTGGGGGAAGCTGGAGGCCATTAATTTATTTGAAGTGAAACTGCAGCCCTTCAGAGATGGAAACAGGTATGTCTTTGCCATGGAGTCAGATAAATGGAGTCAGATAGTTGATAAATACTGTGCCATTGGCAGCGTGTCGGATTCGCCGCAGTAAATATCAGTAAGGCACCCATACAGTGTGTTAGCAGGTTCACTGGCTGTTCCTGTATCTGTGTGTGACTTTGCTGTGTTGCATTTTAAGACCTCGCAATGGCTTCCATGACTTTAATCATTAACTTTAATTAGGTTCTTAATGTTTTCTGTCAGAAACAGTAACAACCAAAGAGACCACGGCTGACATTACTTCATTATACTCTGTAGATGCAGTTCAGCGTCGTCAATTGTGACATTTAATATATAATTTCAATAACAAAGTGATAAAGGACCTGGTCAAACCCGGTAATGTGTAGAGTACATTTATTAAAAATCCAATGTTTATTTTTCTAAAGCCACAATTTACATATTCAGTGTCTTTGCACTGGTTTTTCCAGTCAGTGTCCCTCCCCAAAGCCACAGACTCTAGAGCGGTGCTTCCCAACCTGGTTCCTGGGGACCCAGGACCCTGGGGACCCTGGTTCCTGCTCCCTCCCAGCCCCCTGCCATACATTCCACATTTTTGCTCCTGCTGGGAATTAGGAGGGAGCAAAAACATGGACTGTCTGGGGGTTCCTGAAGATTGGGTGGGGAAGCACTGCTCTAGATCTTTCTGGAGGTTTCCCGGATGTCGTTAAGCCAACTGGGAGATAGAGTCCCTCCAGTGTGTCCTGGGTCTTCCCCCTAGCTTCTGCCCAATGGGAGAGCTCCTGTGCGAGGTGACCAACTGGCATACTTATTCACCTACTGAATGAGCCCAGGAGGCACCTCTCAGTCCGACAGAGCAGCAGCTCGATTCTGAATCCCTCCGGATATTCGAATACCTCGCTCTGTCACATACGGTGAGCCGGGCAACCCTGTAAGAAAACCTCAGTTTAGTCGCTTGTACTTGCGACATTGCATTTTTGCTCGTGACCCATATCTTAAGACCATTAGTGATAAATGTCGAACCGGCAAACCGCAAACTTTATCCGACAACTTCATGAGCGTGGATCCGCTCGACATCCTGAGAGGTGCAGCCGCCAAACCGATCCATCTGTCAGTCTTGCATTTCCTCCTGTCGCCATGAGGTCCCTTCCTCTTTAGTCCTTTAACTCTTTTACTCTCTCACATTACATGAAAGGAACAGCCCATTTTTTAACAAGGGAGCACCATAGCTGGGGATTGGGGAAGCTGATTCTCCTCCCTGCTGCTCCACATTTGGCATAATATTTCCCCAGTAGTGCTACCTATGGCTTCTCCCTTCAAAGTCTCTCTGAAGTATTCCCACATAACAGATTCTGCCTCCGCATCTGCCATCTCTGCAGCCCCAAAGGCCTCTTTCTTTAACTCAACATCTTCTCTCACCATTGGTGTCCACCGGCAGGTCCTAGGTTTACCGCCGCGACACGCACAACTGCCTTCTGGCCGCATCTCGTTACAGCTGCTACGATGATTAACGCTTTGAAAACGGTCCATTCAGACTCAGTGTCCCCGGCCTCACTCAGCATGTGGGAGAAGTTTTTCCAGAGGTGTGAGTTGAGTTCGTCTTGCACAGAAACTTCATCCAGACATTCCCCGCGAAATCTCACTGCTCGCTTGAGTCGTCCTGGGCCATCTGGCTCCCTCCCTCCCTTCAGGCATCTGCAGCTCACACTCGAATGGTGATCAGCTGATAGCTCTCTTCCCGTCTCTTTACATCAAGTCAGATGATGCAGCAGTGTTCCTCATTATCTTCTGGTGTAGGCCGCACTGGAATCATGCACACTTATCATTCTCCTTAGTGTGTTTTTTTCATTTTTATGGAGAGTCCGCAGAAGCCTAATAATAATCCATGAGTTGGATTTAAATCTGAGATTTTTCCAAATCATGCCCCTCCAGTTGTCTCAATCTTTTCAGATGTTTGCATTGAGGTCCCTCTGTAGTTCCACAGGGAGTCTATAGGGGGCGCCCACTTTCACCAAGAAGGCTGGAAACCCTGAGCAGTCGGATTTTTCCACTGTGAGACAGACACAGAAGATCTCATAAGTAGGAGACACTTCAGCCCTGATCAACAGGTTTGGTTTGATATATTTATGAACTCCTAAGGCAGGCCAGGCGAACTGTGTCACCCTCAGAATAAGTCATTACAAACATCAGCACAAAACAAGCATCCTATTTCCTTGCAGAAGCCAAAATATGGTTCTGATGGGATCTCCTGTGTTCCTCCATGTGACCTCAGACGAAACGCTCGGGCACACGACACTGGCGCAGATGAGCTGAATGCCGACATTATCGCATAGAAGTAGTAAGATTTTCCTGGGTCATGGTTCCTGAAAGCCTACTGAGATGCTGCTGATGACCAGCAGAGATTTATCCTGCTGCTGCAGTGCAGTCAGAAGATCTTACCAACCTTTTGTGTCAGTTGTTGTGCACTTGCTTTCCTTGAAACGCGCCTCTGCAGCAAACCCGGTATTTGCTTAGTCCCCTGCTTTGATAGCAATGAGTCAGTGCACCAGGTGGCTGTGGGTTTACACCCCTCCTGATGCTCTCTAGCTGTCATTCTTTTCATAAACGTTGCGTTTTACGCCCCACATCCCCCATCCTTGAGTCCTGCTTTAAAGTTTCTGAAGAAGAATTCTTTTTATTCATGTGTGCAATTCCTGGTTTGGGAATTCCACAGCTCCCCCTACTACCGTCCCACCCCTCGGGCACCGGGTACCACCCTTCCTGCCAGCCTGCCAGCCGTGCTGTGTGAGAGAGACTGATGCATTGCCCTTCTGCCACCTGGCGCCCGGCCGCGCGTGGCGTTCTAACATGCTCGCCCCCCCCACGGCGCCCCTGAGGAGCTCAGCCCGCTAATCCGCCATCGATCACGGCATCGGCACCATTCTGAAGATATTGGTGACTCTGGCCTGTGAGGGGAAGTCCTTTTCCTCTTTGCTGTGCGAGTTTAGGATGCAGACATATCAGTTTAGTTCGCCCTAAAAGGTCCTGGTGTTCATATGATAAAAAAATGCACCCTTTAAAATGAGGTAGCGATGAAATCAGAAGAGCTTGTCCCATTGGTTCCCACAGTGTTCTGTTTCTCTGATCTGACCAACACACACGCACACACCGTCTTTGTGGGGACTCTACATTCATTTCAAAACTCCCACCAAAACTCTACAACATGAATAACTCCCACCCAGCTCTGGCTCCGCCCAAGCCCTGCCCACAGCCACACCTCTACCCAGCTCTGACTCCGCCCAAGCTCTGCCCACAGCCAAAACTTCATCCAGCTCTGACTCCACCCAAGCCCTGCCCACAGCCACTCCCCTAGCCAGCTCTGACTCCACCCAAACCCTGCCCACAGCCACACCTCCACCCTGTTCTGAGTCTACCCAAGCCCTGCCCATAGCCTCACCTCCACCCAGCTCTGACTCCACCCAAGCCCTGGCCACAGCCACACCTCTACCCAGCTCTGACTCCACCCATGCCCTGCCCACAGCCACACCTCCACTGAGCTCTGACTCCGCCCAAGCTCTGCCCACAGCCACACCTCCACCCAGCTCTGACTCTGCTCAAGCCCTGCCCACAGCCACACCTCTAGCCAGCTCTGACTCTGGCCAAGCTCTGCCCACAGCCACACCTCTACTCAGCTCTGACTCCACCCAAGCCCTGCCCACAGCCACACCTCCACCCAGCTCTGACTCCGTCCAAGCCCTGCCCACAGCCACACCTCCAAATAAAATACAAAACTTTTGGTTTTTTACTTTTTTGATTTCATTCACAGATCTTTGTGAGACTTGTAAAATGGTCCCCACAACGTCAAAATAACAGGTTTTATTACATTGTGGAGGACATTTGAACCTCACCCCAAACCCCACCTGGAATTGCCCCTTAAACGGTGAGAGGAGATAATCACCATCGCTTATTGATTATCGCTTCCGGTCTGTTATAAGGCAGCGGTTCACAGCGGGGGGGTCAGACTCTGGACGGCCTCCTCCTGTCCCTCCTGTCCCTCCTTGGCAGCTCTATAAATACCAGCTCAGGTCTCTCCTTCGTCTCCTGAACCGAATAGGGTGGACAGACGCAGACGTTTGCTCTTTCTTTTCATGTTTTTTTTCTCTTTTTACACGGCGTGAATCTGTTTTATTGGCCCCCACCCTTGTCCCCTACAGTACCACCACCCCTACCGGCGCATCTCACATGACCTGGTGCATGGATGGGCGGTGGCGTCCGTGGGAGTGTCCGCTTGATCCGCAGCTGCGCCTGTGTGTCCTCATGGCTCTGCTCAGGCGTGAATCCAGCAGGATGTGGAGCCAAGGCGGACGGCAGCTGGACCGAGCCCAGCTTCGGCCGTTGGGAATGGGTACCGTAGATTAAAGGCATTTAATGGTTAAACTGGAGAAACAAGAGCCGTCTGTGGTGGGGGTGGCGGGGGGGTAGAGGTTAGGGCAGAGAAAAAGGCTAGGCAGTGGAAGATCACACACTAGCTGGCTAATTTTGTACTCTTTGTATCTGTTTGTGTGTGTGTGTGTGTGTGCAGTCACACACTGTTAAATTAACTGCTGTCCTAACTGTGTGTAAGTCATTAAGTGAAAGAAAGTCAACTCTGAACAGAGCTGATTATTTGTGTGCGTGACAGGCACCGAAAGTGAAAGTACAGGACACTGTGTTTGTGTGTGTGCATGTGTGTGTGAATGTGTTTGTGTGTGTGTGTGTGCATGTGTGTGTGTGTGTGTGTGTGCGTGTGTGTGTGTGCACACGCACATAAGTGAAAGCATATCCCCCAGTTTGTGTGTCGCATGTGAGGGAGGCGGTGGGAGAGGGTGGGAACTGGAGAAGCCGCAGTACCACTGGCGGCCAGAAGGGGGTGGCGTTTCCCATCTGGCTTGAAGGCGCCGCAGCCTTCTGGTCTGCGTCTGGCTCCCTCTCGGGTAGGGGAGGTGGGGAAGCACAGACGTCCCTCCCCCACGGCCGGGAAGGGGACGGGCTAAGGCAGCACTGAGGACGAGCTCAAAGCGCGGAGGCAGTGAGCGGAGCAGACGGCTGCGAAGAGGCTGAGAGCGGCTCTGTCGGCAGGACTGGAGGAAACGGCACACGCGGCTTGCTCACGCACACCCACACTCACGCACAGTCCCATCGAGGAGGAGCCGGAGGCAGGAAGCGCAGGCACCTTGGGACGGCCGGGATAGCGCCCTCTCTCTGTACTGCCCAGCGCTGTTATCTGCTTGGAGTTTCCATTGTGTTTTTGCTGCAGTCTTTCCATTCTTTTTTTGGCTTCTCGTTTTTGTTCGGAGGGACAGGCGCCTCTCAGCAACTCAGCTCCCCGACCCCGGGGCGGCAGGCACAGCGAGCGAGGGAGCAGCGGGGGAGAGAGAGAGAGAGAGAGCGCACTCAGGACATCTGTCAGGGAGAACACGCGAGTGGGTAGAGTGAGAGAGAGAGGGGGGGAGACAGCGGAGGTGTGGCATGAGCAGGGAGAGTCAGCCGGCTCTGTAGAAGACCAAGCGATACAACGCCTCCCCCCTTGCTCCTACGCCCCCCCAGCTTGACCACCCTCCTCCTCTCCTCTCTCCTTTCCTTCTCTCCTCTCCTCTCCTCTCCATCATCGCCGTCTGCCCAGCTCCTCCTCAGCGCCTCCCTAGTGCTCGCCAGCAGGCCATAGGGGAGAGGACGATTTTGGCTGAGTTCGGCCCCCGGGGCGTCCTGCCGACCCCATACCTCTGCCACCCTCTTCCGCCCGCTGTTCCTGCCCCGGAACCAGAGGGCACCAGGCGGGCCAGCCACTCTGCAGTTAGCAAGAATCCTGGTACAGCAAGACGGATTCCAGCTACATGGGCAAACGCCTGGAGCAACTGCCAATGTACCCCCAGTACACCTACTACTACCCTCAGTATCTCCAGACTAAGGTATGCCCCCACCCCCCCCCCCACTCACCGGTCGTGTTTCTTTCACCCGGAGCCTTGGAAAGCATCTCTTGGACTGGGCATCGTGTGATCAGGAAGCTGAAGGTTGATTGGCCACTGTGATTTGACATGGCTCTCAGTGTCCCCCCAGGCAGGGGCCTCGGGGAAGGCGGGGGGGGTCGCTCTGATTTTTATGATGTGTGAAGTGAAAAACTGTACAACTGTAGGTGCCGTGTGTGGCTGTGTGAGCAAGCATGTCACTGTGCACGTGTGTTTGTGTGACTGTATGGATGACACTGTATGCCACCGATTTTGTGATTATTACATTATGGGGACCAGATTTCCATACAATATGATAAAAACCTATAACTTTTCATTTTTTGATTTTTTCTGACTGAAATCAAAAAAAGTAAAAATGCCAAAGGACGTGAATTTTGTTTGGTTACTAGTTAATGTTAGACCTGTGTAGGGGTTAAGGTTGTCATTGTTGGATTAGGGTTTTGTCCATAAAAATGAATGAACGGTCCCCACAAAGATATACGTGCAAGTCTGTGTGTGTGTGTGTGTGTGTGTGTGTGAGATACTATATACCAGCACGTGTGTCATACTGTGAGTGTGTGTTTGGGTGTGTGTGTGATACTATATCCGGGCACGTTTGTGTCATACTGTGTGTGTGTGTGTGTGTGTGTGTGTGTGTGTGGATTACGTTTTTATTACATTGTGGAGACCAAATGAGATTCTGTATTACAGAATCTCTGTGTGCCTCTGTCACTCCCAGCCGCTTCCAGCTGTACCTGCTTTGTGCTGCCAGCTGATTTGTAGCGGCACACATTTCTCCTGCCAGTGGCTCCTCTCTCTCTCTTTCTCTCTCTCTCTCTCTCTCTTTCTCTCTCTCTCTCTCCCCCCGTCTTTCAGTATCTCACAGCGGTGGCTGAGACCTCCTCAATCAGAGCCATTCCCCCTAGACACATCCCCCCCCCCTTTTGTTCTCAAATTGGATCTTTGGTCCGATGTCTACTTTGGCCGGACGTGGGGCTCCGTCCTCTTCGACTCCATCGGGTCGAATAAAGCAAAAAAACAAAACAAGTTTAGGTGAGAGGGCATTCAGGGATCACTGCACCTGGGCTCTGCTTGTGCACACCCCCCCCAACTCCCCCCCTCGTGGCAAGGGCCCGCTAATGATCACTGATGAGAGATTCTGTGGAAGCAGATGACGCATGTCAGCAGGGGGCAGTGTGACGTCTCAGCCGTGCGGCTTGTATGTGTACTCACAGGGATGGTGGGGGGGATTAACCCGGTAAGAGTGGGGTGGT
>JAABNX020000151.1:24927283-24938495 GCA_015163995.2 Mormyrus lacerda | reverse complement strand
GGTGTCCCCCGCGATGGACAGGCGTCCCGTTCAGGGTGTCCCCCGCGATGGACAGGCGTCCCGTTCAGGGTGTCCCCTGCGATGGACAGGCACATTGAATTTGTGACATGCAAGATAATATTGATGATAAATACCATTATTTTTCAGTGCATTTTTTTTTCATAATTTTATGTCACATTTTTTGCCATGAAGAACTTGACAACAACGTAGACAACTTACAAAAAAGTTAATGCACGCAACATACTTAAATGCATAATATACTGGCATCCTAAGACTTTTTCTCACCTCTGAAACAGGAATTACTAAAATAAAGTCCAACAGATCCATTTACAGGTAATTAGATGTGATTTGGTAATTTATTTAATAGGTTAATGGGAAATTTTACAGGCAATCCATCATTTATGTGTAGAGAAGTACAGATTGGTACAAAGCTGCAGTTTTTATATGACACAGGTGGTGAACTTAGAACATCGCTGAGCGCTCGGACAATCCCGGTGTATCATACGGCATGGTAATGCAGCAGATGTCCCCGGTGTGGGGGAGATGGATTAACCTCACAGATGATTTCGACTCTGCAACCGCTTATAAATATTTCAAAGAAAATGAAATTCAGAAAAAAAGTGCAGTGCGGATTAATGAGAGGTTTAGCCAGGCACATTTTCTGTATATTTGTGTCTTTCTTAAACTGCTGAAAGGATAGAAAATCGTAGCGATTTGTTTACCGTTAACTGACACATTTTGAAATCCCTCGTGTTTAAAAACGTCTAAGAGCACTTCACAACACGAGTGAGAACTGAATATTGCCGAGTTAAATTAATTTGGATTCCTTCTGCGATCTTTGAGGAGTTCGTGTCTGAAATCCGCTTGCGCTGCAGCACTCGCACTTTATCACTGTCAGCTGTCAGATCTGTAATATCTTAAATATCACCTCCGTTTCTTTAAAGTTTTATTCGTGTGAAATTGTATTGTTAATTACACATCAGGCCGGGCACTGGTACAATACAGGGGGGTTTTAGTAATGAAATCACATATAAAATCATTATATATAAAACCCGTAAATGTACACAAAGAGTAATCCTGACATTTTAAGCATGTAATTAAAGCTTCAAGTAGCCTGCAGTAAAGCTGAATGAAATGGCAGACAGTGGTTTCTGCCAAATGGGAACATCTGTCTTCTGGATTTTCCTGGTGAAGCTTTGCTTGAAACAGCACCTGAAAAGCAACCTAAATATCTGCAGTAGCTACGCATAATGAAGCTGTCTGGGCTGTAAAGCTAGTAATGACTTCTTTATTTAATGTAAATAAAGTCCAAATGAAATGTTTTTAACCTGATGTGTCACTTACTTATTGATTATAAAAACAAGGCAAACTAATTGGCACTGCACCTTGTAAGTCGGTTGCACAAGGCTAATATGAAAAGCATTTTAATGTAATTTAACAAATGGCACCAATAACCCCACATCGTCAGCTGCAGTCGTGACTCGCAATATGAATGGAAACTTCATATGGGATTTAAAAAATGGGGAAAAACTGTTGCAGACTTGTCGCCAGAATGATGATATATACGGTAATTGTTTTGGTTGTTTACATCGTTTGAAACCTTCCTACGCCCTGATACCCACAAATACACACGGCAGCATATGCAGCGTTGTATGCCAGTATTGAGGCTTATTCTAAGACCCTGTCATAGGCTCTGACATTCCTCAGCACTGACGCAATCGCTGGACCCCGCGAGGCACAGTTCACCCACGGAACATAGAGGGTCACGAACGTTAACTGAGGGGGTGGGGGGGTGGAGAGCTTGTGAAATACTGGCTAGAAGCCAGAGAGCTGCTTGCGTAATGTCTCTGGGACTGTGTTTTTTAAAAGGCGTTTCTGTGTTATATCCTGCCTTGGGTTCAATGACCGTAGAAATGTCTAGCAATGCACTGTAATGCTCAGGACAGTATGTTTTGACTAATGCCGCTGTAATGCTCAATGGGATACACTTTGTAGCTATTTTGTAATGCTCTGGATAGTATCTTTCGTCTAGCACTATCTCTCGATGGGATAGTATGTTTTTTGATTCTCAGGGCAGTATGTTTTGTCTAGAAGTTTCTCGTGATGGGATAGTTTGTTCATTCTTTATAAGATTCTTTCGTGATCCTGGGGACAGTATGTTTTTTTGTGCTTTGTGTTAATCGGCAGTGTGTATTTTGACTATGAGTGTTATTGTTTATTATTTTGTAAATAATACTCAAGATGGTATGCTCTGTCTTGTAGCACTTTATAATACTCAGGACAGTTGGTTTAGTCCACAGTGGCCTGTGACACGGGCTCTAAACTGACTTGTGCAAGGCCACTACTACCCTGAGCCCCCTGACAAAATGCCGCGATGCCCCCGCCCCGCCCCGCCCAAAGTTACATATCATTTTACGTATTTAAGGGCGTCTATCAAGTCCTGAGCCCCCTGAATCTGTCAGGATATCCGTGCCCCTCCAGTGCCTCAATGGGTGGGTGTTCTCTATGGCTGCACACAGAGTATGTCACGTTTAGAAGGCTATGACAGAAGGATATGACTAAGTTCTCAAATCCAAGGAAGTTTTAGTGTGGGCAAGGTGGCCGCTCTTGACATGCAGTCAGTGGGACGTGAGGCGTATGGTTTATTGAAGGATGTGAGGATTTTTTTGAGGGAAGCTTTGACATGAAGCTTTGAGGAAGCCTGCCGCACACAGAAGAGTGGCCGCGTGATCTGGCAGTCAGAGAGCCGCAGTCGTTTGCCTCTGGATGAGGAGCTCAGATGGACCAACTGGGATCACAGAGTAGCGAAACTGGTATGGGATCGCATCTCGATGTCAGGCACCTGCTGAACGAAAAAGCACTGCAATAGCTTACACTGAAACGCACATGCACTTATACAGAGAGGGTGTGGATCGGGGCCTTTTGTTTACATTCACACACACTGCGTATAAAGTGATGCGAGATGGGCTCGCGTGGATCATGTCTCAGGGCATCAGAGATATTGGAGTGGCAACACTACAGTAACTGACTGGGGCTGAGGGCAGCTTCCGGAAGCTGGGAGAGAGGGGAGCCTCGGGTCACATCCAGAGGAATGTGCGGTTGAGTCCTGGGAGGCGAGTATCGCCATGGAAACCAGGCATCATCTGGTTGGGCTCTTTGTGCAGGGTGAGTCTGTCCTGACAATGAGGACACTGAGGAAATGAGCAGTGAAATATAACAGCATTGTAAGGAAATTGAAGTGAGGCGCTACTCAGTCCACTGACCTGGGAACAGGCCTGTCAGCCGATTGGCACCCGCTGTGGTCAGTGAAGCCCCACTTAGCATTTCTTCTGCAATATGGCCGCCCCGCTCAGCACCCCTGCTCCACGGAGCTCAGAGCCGGGACGTCTTTCAGGCCTCTTATAGGACGGAGGGAGTAGTGCGTGTGGTCTGTCGCTGGGCACCGGGTGGTTAACATTTTGGGAAGGTCGGTTACTGTAGCTTTCGAGGGCACAAGTGACTCTGCCGCAGTCTATGCACCGTTCAGCAAAACACAAGCACGTGCTCATGCCAGTGTTATGTAGGAGCGTAAGAAGGGTTTGATTGCCGCTCGTCATTCTGCCGATCTGAACGGAGTATGTGGAATGGTGTGCGACCACAGGGGGCCCCTTGTTGGTCTCTCATTACCGTCTTTTGCAAATTTTACAGATGTGCCTGTGCTTTTTACAGTTTGCTTTGAAAGCATTTCATCTACAAGGTCAAGTGTGCGTGAAGAGGACAGGTGAACAGGCTAAGGATCACACACCGTACTCCTGCCTAGCGCTGTTGTGCTCGCCACCATGAGGGAACATTGTGATCATGTTACAGCGGCTGAAATGTTTACAATATGTGTAAAAGGAAAGCAATCCCTTTCAAGAAAATGGTCAGGCTTTCAGTAGTGTGCGGCACCGATGTCGTAATGGTTATGGAGTTATTACCTTGACCCTGAAGAAAACGTTAATGTGATCACCTCCCATTGACTGCCTTCAAAGTGGAAAGACAAACTTATGCAGCATTTTATACATTGAAGATTCATCAAGGGTGGGTGGGTGTGTGTTGGGGGGGTTTAATGGTACCATAATGTCACACTTAGGATGTGAACTTCTAGACCTCGAGGTTCTACCAAGCTTGCCGCCCATGTTCTGCTCCCAGAAAGTTCTAACTGTTGGTATGGCTATCAGGTGATGGCAGGGTGGCATGTGACCATGTACATGTCACACAAGCAGTTGTTTGCTGCTTGTAAAGGTCAGCAGGTAGCGTTGCTGAGTTTTGGGCATTCCAAGGTTGGGCACAAAACATAAATGTAAACTAAAGTAGCAAGGATCATACTGGCAATGGCACGGAGTCACAATAGGAATACAGAAAATGGAAAGAAGCCCTGAGGACTGAAGTTAAGGCTCTGGACCAGGATCTCTAGTTGCTTAAAACCAGGCCATGCCTTGAAACGGAGGTGGTGCCCTCTAGCAGATGGGAAGATTCCTAACGTGACCGTCCGGTGTTAAACTCTCGGCAGCTGTGTGGAGCTTCACATTAGCTTCCAATACAGAAGGGAGGTGGATAACTAATGAGAAGAACAGCCTCTAATTGGTGACCCAGTGGTCCCTGGATTCCAGTGGGGGTCAGCTGACCTTGGGCCTGTACAGACTGTTCACTCTGGAGCTTCCAGCAAGGGGCATGCAGCCAGACCGCTTGGACAGTCGGGGGCACCGAACCCCTGGGCCCAGCTGTCCTTGGAACATTTGCCCGAGAGGCCAGCTCTTGCAACACCTCGATAGCGTTTTGGGAAAATGTTCCAGGGCTGGCTTGTAATGCCTGACCAGAGCACCATCAGTACTTAGAGGTCCATAACTCTGAGCTTAGATTGTCACTGTTAGTGTTTCCACAGCAGATAATGACTGCTGAACATGGGGAACATGCTGAAGGCACATTTGCCATCTCTATTGCGAGTGCTTTGGTTTCATGTTAATGCTGCAAAGCACCAACACATCACCCTCGCCCACGCCAGCACCTCCAGCGGCTTTGCTCTATGGAGAAGCCATGACCTTCCCAGTGCACACCACTCAGATCTGCCTCTTCTTTCCTCGGTTTGTTGTCCTTGTACATGTTTGCTCCTGGGTTTTTTCCCCCTAGAAGCATCAACTGAGGGAGATTTATTTTTTTCAATAAACGGTTGCCTGGCGAGGAAGTGGCCAAATGCCGATCGATGGCGGAAGCAGAAATGGTTTCCGTCTGTCGGGCAGATTTTTTCCCCCGAACACTGGGTCTATAACACCAGTGTGCTGTTGGAGTTCTCCTTCCAATGCTTCTTTATGCCTTTGTCCAGCTGTGGATCCTCATCAGAGTCAGTGACACAGCCCTCTGAACAGCTTCTGCTAAAGACTCTGAAGTCTAATTACCCGATTTTTCCTCCAAGCTCGCAGCCTAGTGACCTCCTAACTCATTTTGTCGTTTCCAAATCTCTGTGAAGGGCCTTTATATACAGCACGATCTGCACCAAGCTGATATTGCTTCATGAGTTCTACTTTCCTGCAATGCAGTTAAAAAATCATGTTCTGTGGATTATTACAATCCATAAAATGCTACTTGCAGTGTAAACAACAGCAACACTGTCATTGTAGCAGTAACTAAGGTAGATAAATCACACTAATGTTCTCAGAGAGCCTTATACTGTAGGTAGACTGTCTATGGAAGATGTGGTTGCCGAAATTTGTCCAGAATCTGGTAGTCAGCAGGTGTAGTTCATCCTTGAGGCGTAGCCATGAAATCTGATCCATGGCAAGCCGGCATGCTTCTCTCAGATTGCCCCACTATGCGACAGATCTCCAGTGATCCTTCAGTGACTGGATCCTTTAAGATGAGGCCTTGGACAGATGTTGGGGCCGTGAACGCGGACTTTATCCCCCTCACCTCTGTTCTGAATAGCTGGCTGTGGGGGGACACCGGAAGGGCAGGATGAGGAGAAACATCTGACTTTCAGGAACTGGTTGTCATCTAACACCACCCCCGGCGTGACTCAGAACCGGACAGCTCGCGGCATGAGCACTCCTCTTCCCATTCCACACTTCAGCATGGGTCTGCATGCTTGCCTTCTAATCCAGATCGGCTGCATCCGTATCCAGACACTTAGCAGTGATGGCCGTCGTGGTCTACTGGCTAATCTAATGCTCACACACCAGGATCTTATGCAGTATTCTAGAATTGCACACCAGAGTCAATAGCACAGCTCATGATGATGTCTTCACGAAAACCAGAGTGCGCGGTTCAAGGACTTATGGGTATCACATGAGGGCAGTGACTCCAAGGAGTATGTGATTAAGATTTTAAGGGTCTGAAAATAATTAGTGTCTGGAGCAGAGAAATGCCAGGGAACTGACAGGCGCTGGAGATGAGTACAGCACAGCTTGGCAGCACGAGCTGAACGGCCGATTAGCAAACACTGCTTCTGTATCCTTTGAAACGCAAAGCCTTGAAGACTGCTAAAGGGGATCGATGCAAAATAAATATCACACGGGCTGTCTTTTCTCAGCGCTTCTTAAGTAAATGACAGAAATGTGTAGACAGGATGTACGCATGGGTGACTAATTAGGACGCACCACAGAGGGATCTTGGTATGGCTAGAAAGGCTGGCTCGGATGAGCATCAAAGCGGATGTGAGGCTGTCTACCTGGGGAGGGACGGATGACATTGGCGTTGTGGTCCCTAGAGGGCAACGCTGGGAGCCAGACCTTTGCCGTCGTTCCTGAGCAGATGGCTTATGTTCAAAGGCTTCTTGGGAGGGTGAATGAGCGACAGCGCGAATGCGTTTGGTAAACAAGAGTGAAAAGTCTGATTGGCGTCCGAGGAAGTGAGTGCGCAGGGGAGCAGGTGAGGGAACGGGCGAGCAGTCAGGATGCCCACTCTAAAGCGATGAGAGATCTGATGATGGCTAAGCATTCTGGGAAGTCATGTCACAGAGGCCGTGGAAAAAGGAGGCCAGAGTTGAGCTACGAGAGTGGAATGACCCTGAAATCACAACGAGGTCTTTCAAAACTGCTAATGATAAATGGAAATAAGGAAGGAACTTTCTGTAAGCGTGTGCCAGGGCAGGCGGGTTACCACAGCTCTGGCTCCGCCTACCTAGTGGCGGCCATTCGGAGGAGAGCCACCTCGCCGTGTCGGAGGCTGTCACAGTGAGCCAGAAGATAAACAAGCCAGGAGGACTTTAAGGAGCTGCTGTTTATTTGATTATCCGTTACGCCGTCGGCTCATTCGTATCGAGGGCGCTTCTGTCCCCCAGTTCTCAAGCTCAGATAAGGAGCCGACTCCAAACATACATCAGCCGGATCTCTGACCTGATATTTGAACCGACGGCCTCCTTAACCTGAGCCGCGACCTGAGAGAAAGTGTCTGTCCCTCTGACCTTGCAAAGGCACCCCGCCCTGAGGAGTCCAGCCCCGCCCACTCTGTTCTCCACCTGAAAGTGTTCTGTGATTCTCTCGCCAATCACTGCCTTTGCCATCAAGTCCTTTTGGTGTCTATTCAGTGAAATGCCAAGGTTGCATTCAAAAATCACTTAGAGAATTCTAATCTATTCACTTTTCAAAGGAAGCAGCTTGTAGCCTCTGTAATCGTTACTCAAAGCCCAAATGCTACAACAGCCCGCAAAGGTTATTGCTGAGAGTCGTCTCATGGCTGAGAAGAGTTCAAATATGTTTGGGTGGTGAGTCTGTCACCTGAACTCACCCTCAGGAGTGCTGTATTTGTGAAAGTAGACAATTAAATGGCCTGACATCACTGGCTAAATGAGATCATCAGTGAAATTAACAGTTTAATGAATGGATAAATGGCACCTTAAAAGTAATAACTAACTAGCAGCATATTGGTCTTTTTAATCCAATATATTACATTAATTGGACTATGTAATGATGGTGATTATTCAGAAAAATAAAGTCCCATGATTCTCTTCTTACATATTCTTGTTTGAGGCATGCAGAACCATTTGGAAATGCAAGGCAAAATATTTAATTGTGTTTCAGTCAGTATGAAATATTTGTCAGCAGCTATGCTTTCTTTGTCCAATATGTATAATATTGAATCGGTAAAC
Organism: Mormyrus lacerda; assembly: GCA_015163995.2. Lineage (NCBI taxonomy): Eukaryota > Metazoa > Chordata > Actinopteri > Osteoglossiformes > Mormyridae > Mormyrus > Mormyrus lacerda. Next base: position 24,930,394 of record JAABNX020000151.1, on the reverse strand, counting down.
AGAATCCAGTTTTAGTTCTATATCTACCAGGTTTCACGACAGTAAACACTCATGGGAGTTTTACTTACACAACAATTTTCTGATGGCAGTACAAAAAAAAGATTCAGAAAGATAACTAATCAGATCTTGGTCAGATAGCAGACCAACCAATCAGATGTTTTGGACCCACCTCCTCTACAATTTGGTTGGTTATCTCTCTGAGCCAATCACTTTTCATTCTGTCCTCGGAACATTTTTGTGTAAGTAAAACTCCCACAACCACTAAAAGCAGTAAGCTCCTTCTGAGTTTATGTGTAGGTGCATGGCACACCCCCCAGGCTGACAGAGCACCCCCATATAATATGGGGACCTCGGAAAATCCACACACTGTCATTCTATGCCAGGCTTAACTTTATGAAAAATGGCAGGTAACGATAACACTAGTTTTAAATAAATCTCTGCATTTCCCACTTGTATTGAAACTGATTGTAACTATCAGTTAACGAGGATAGCACTACATTTTTTCTAGGCCGACAATTTTATGAATTCCGTAGAATAAAGGGGCTATTGTTGCACAAGCAGTTATTACAAATTAGCTTACATTCCTGTATTTAAGTTCACAGAGGCCTAGTTAGTTTTGAGTTTCTGTGGCTTGGCTGGAATATGTCTTGCATAAACACTATGAAAAAAAGATATAGTGGGTGTGGCCATATTAGGTAAAAAGCCTATGTTGCATTTAGTCTTGCGTGTTTGTGTTAGGAAAGTGTACAGGAGATAAAGAGCTACAATGGAGGGGGTCGCTTTGGATGAAAAGCCACTGATGGGCGTGGCCATATTAAATAAGTATGATGAGGTCATAGTGGGCATGGCCCCATTAGAGAAGTGTGATGTGGCATGGGCACATTGGTTCATTTTGGCAGAGCTGTAGTGGATGTGGAAGAAATGTGCTAAATGTGATACGTCTTTGCAGGTGTAGCCTACCAATGAAATGATGTGTCTGAGGCACACACTGTGATTTTGCCTTGAGACCCAGCACTCAAAGTGTCTTGACAAATATGCGTTCGCTAAGAGCGACGTTTGTCTTTCCACTATGGAGGCTTAAGTAAGCCTTAGAAAACAAGGGTTTGGGCACCATGTTACCACTGTGGCTGGCGGCAAGTTCACCCTTCACTGGGGTGTTGAAGCACTAGCGCCATCTTGTGGTCAGGTGAGCCGCTTTCTTTCCATGTGGCGGGCTGGTAAACTGGGACCATGCATTTGTGCTGTGACTTTTCTTGTTGCTCCTACCCTCTCACACTCCGTATTTTCCTCTGTCCTTCGGAGTTGCGTCACATGACACACTTTCTGTAGGCATCCCAAATAGCGTTCAATTTGTGCCAACCGTGAGTCAGCAGTTGGTGTTCTACCCATGCGGGTGTGGGGGTGGGATGACCCCACCCCTCAGTGGTCAAGGATGGGGGGAGCATCTTACTATACTCAGTGCCTGGACCATGCCAGCAGATTGAAAGACCTGCCAGCAATTTGGGTGTGTTTGTTTTCTTGGCGATGATGTCATTTGTCCAGGCTGACTGGCATCAGGTTTCCATAGCAACATGAGCACCACCCTACCCCAGCATCTTTAGTATTGGCTAATCCATTATGGAGTCCCTGCTGGTCTGTTGCTCTTTGCTCAGCTGTAGGTGGCTTCTGGCAGACTGGTTTCTCCCCATTAGCCAATGTCCAGTGAGGACAGTAGTATCACACCCTATTGGTTCTGCTAATAGCGACAGTAGAATCAGTATCTGATATCTGATACTGTATTAGAATGAATCGAGTTTGTAGTTGATATTGTAGAAATGTAATTTTTTTTGTGGCATTGGAGTTCTTTTTAGTAATGGTACATGTACAATATAGTAAAAAAATTAGCAGTGAGCACGGTGTCCTTTGGAGTTTGTTAGTCGCAGTACTGTCTTTGTTGTAAGGATATTAGCAGTTAGCATGATGTCAGTAGGAGTTTGGTGGTCGGAGTACTATCTGCATTGCAGTAGTATCTGTATGGTAGTGATCCAGTCAACAGCCATGGTAATTATATAGTAAATTTTTCATACCTTTCTCAGGAAAAAACTGTCTCTGTAACACATCTGTAATAAATACATATAGTACAGCTAATACTGATCAAATTCCTGTGTGTTTTTGGGACCACTGGCATTTGGCATGTGATTTGCCCATGGGGCGTTCATCTCTTTCTTTCATGAGGTTGCGTCACCCCACGGCAGAGTTTGTGTACTGCCACTCTCGCAGATGCACAATGTTGTGCTAAATCCTCAATAGAACCGCAGCTCACGACTGTTCCAGGATGCAGGGCGCAATTTCCCCGCCACCCGAAAGCTGGATGCTGCTGGGGTTCGAGGTGTAGATGCTGAGCGCAGCATTCCAAGACCCCAGGGTTGAAGGTCAAGGGTCACTCTGGAGTTTGCCGGAAGGATGCTGAACGTGACAATCCCCATGCACCCCGAGGTACAGTCCAGGGAGGACAGAGATACGGGCCGCCAGTTCACAACAAAACAGGAATTTTGGCATTTTTAGGTTTCTGATTGCATTCACAGATTTTTATAACTTTGAGTTCTCCCTAGTGGCGACTGGAAAGATCATATTGTGGGGACATTTGGTCTCCGCAATGTAATATATGCATGACCCACATCCACACACACGCACACAGGCAGACGTGGGCGCGCATTTACTTGCCGACTGCGGACGACTTTGTGATGGATATATACCACTGTGGGTCTCTGGGCCGAGTCCTTTGTGGAGGTCGTTTATTTGGCGAATATACTGCCACCTGCTTCCAGGGCTTTTTATGAAATGGTAACCCCCACCTCCCGACGGCTGCCCTCGTGCTGCCTGAATGCAAATATGCAAATGAGCATAAATTTGTTACGCACTTTTATCGCGACAAGAGTATAAATACACTAACACTGCGGACAGCAGAGTGTGTCCACAGGCAGTAATTTTCCCGTTGAGTGCCATGCTTTAAAGGGCCTGTCTCCTCATCTGTTGCGCTGTCCCATTAAACTGTTTGGCCATACAGTGGGGGGGGGGGGGGGGGGCGCTATCAGTGTGCGCCAAAAAACACGCGGCGGGAAATGAGCCCGC
>JAABNX020000151.1:24887302-24902805 GCA_015163995.2 Mormyrus lacerda | reverse complement strand
GTGGTATACTGAAGCTGTTACTCTGTGGAGTGCGTGGTATACTGAAGCTGTTACTCAGTGAAGTGTGGAGAGTGTGGTATACTGAAGCTGTTACTCTGTGGAGTGCGTGGTATACTGAAGCTGTTACTCAGTGAAGTGTGGAGAGTGTGGCATACTGAAGCTTTTAGTGATGTCTGGAGTGTGTGGTATACTGAAGCTGTTACTCAGTGAAGTGTGGAGTGTGTGGTATAATGAAGCTGTTTCTCAGTGACGTGTGGAGTGAGTGGTAAAATGACCCCTTTACTCTCTCACTGCATTGACTTTTAGGACATGCAGAGATTTGGCCTCTGCCCGCTTTGACCCCTCCGACCTCCAAGCATAGCAAAACTCTGATAGCGCAGTGACCTTTCTGCCTGCGGAAGTGCCATTAATTTAAATCCAGTTTCTTTGTTTCCCACACTCAGCAACGCCCCCCCCGGCCCCCTGGCCAGTAGACTTCATTGCTCCGACGCCTTCAGCTGACCGAGGCAATATCCTCACTCCCTGGTCAGACAAACAGCAGGTCGTTGTGGTGTGAGGGAGATTCGGTCCTGGAGCACAAAAGCTCAATACCTCCTTCCTCCTCCGTCATATTTTTTCCACGACATTTTAGATTAAAAACAATACTGAGGCAGTTTAACCCTGCGGGGGGCTGTGTCAGACTTCAGCCACTGTGCTTCACTCTGCATTAATCAAACATTGTATCAGCGATCAGTGATACATCTGTTTCTGTCTGATCAATGCAATACCCCATCGATCACATTTTTCTGTTTTTCTCTTTTTTTCCTGAACCACAGTAGACCATCTGTGGCTGATGTTTTATTGGGAATGCTTGAGCTGGTCTTTGTTTCATCCACTGGTGATGGGCGCTTGCCAGTGAGAGATTGTGGGGCTGAAAGCCATCTGGGCCGATACTGAACCATGTCAGAGGTTCCTGGCCCGTGACCTTCAACACCGGGCTTGCGTTCTGGGTCTTTGACCCAGCTAATGGCCTTTAAAACCCTACCAAACCTTCAAAACTTCCAGTCTCGGCCGTTTCCGTTTCTGTGTCAAAGCCCTTCCGTTCTCTTCGGTTCGATATCAGTCACGTGCATCGAACTTCAGAAGCTTCCAAACTCTTCCCTGTCTCACTGTCTCCTTTTAGCTGCATCCAGAAGTAGCCGTGTAATATTCCTGAAGGAGTTTCCATCTCTGAATCGCCAGAAGCAGCAGACCAACATGAGAGCATCACTATCTGTAAACCGGGGTCCGTAGTGCCGCCATCAGTCGCCCGGGGCTCGAGTCCCAAAGAGTCTGGGCACAGTATGACATCAGCACCCACACTCTCGTCACCCGCAGAGGGAACCGGAGAGAGTTAGAGCACATGTGGACTGAAAGGTTTGGTCAGTGTCTGTGTTGTGTTAACCGGGGTCCACCCCCCGCCCCCCACCATCAGCCAGGCACATTGACTGTGGGTTAGACTGTCCTCCCCTCCTGCTCTGCTCTTTATAACATATTTATTACCTGCTGCAGAAGGACCCCCTCTGTGTAAACTATACTGTATTGCGGCAACCCTCTGCCTCCGTGTTAGTGCTCTTCTTATTAATGGGTGTTCCTGGCCAAGAAGCAGAGGCACGTCCTGAGAAACGGCCCTCTCCATCCAGGAGGGTCCTTTTTGGGAAAATGAGGGCTTTATGAACGTCAGCATGGTTCCAGGAGGTAGCTCTCACTTAATAGCGCCCCCTGTCTGCCGCAGTTAATCATCACCTGCTGGTAGCCTCTGTGATTAAAGAAAAAAAATCGATACTGCACACTGTTAATCTCTGGACTCCGTTTGTGTCTGTAGTATGGGAATGCGCGCACACATACACACACACACACACACACACACACACACACACAGGGAAGAGTAGAAGGACCCCGTGGTTACCTGCAGCCAGAGTGTTGTCCCGCCCCCCTGAGGGTGTGAAGGTTCCCATTGGCCAGCATTGCCTCTGTACCTTCCTCTGCTTCCCGTTAAAAGGCCAAAGCTTCCAGATCCCTACCCCCCCTGCCCCCGCCTCTCTGTCATTCCTGGTATGGCCGAGCTGTTAATTAAAGCAGGTCCAGCGGTCTAGCACGGTGCGATTGGGGAGGGGTGAGCGGTTGCATTACAAAGTCAGGGGCGGCTGGCGAAAGGTCAGCCATCATAACCGGGCTGCTCTAATGAAATACTGCTTAAAGCGCTTTCCCCTCCCTACTCATGACCCGCTCTCTCCACCTCCTCCTCCCTGCTCATCTACATCACCCCCCCCTCTCTCTCTCCACCCACCAAATGCCATTTCGCCACCTGGGCCTCTAATGAATTTTGCAGGCCAGGGCCGTGTTAAATTGTGCCGACAATTTCCATTTCTCGTGATCTCCGTCATATTAGTGAGTCAGGGGCCTTGAGTTGGACTCATGGCGCTGGTACTGCGGGCATGGTGGATGCTCTGATTCAGCCTGCTGGAGCCCAGCAGCGTATTGGGGGCTGAGGGGGGGGGGTTACACTGACCTAGGTGGGCCAGGGTTTGAGGCCACATGATGACAGAGCACAGGGACCTCACCCCCCCTCACAAACATAAACACAATTTCGCAACTTAAGTCGTTATGTTAAGTCATTGTAATAATGGCCCGCATGGGGGGGGGGGGGGGTCTTATAAGAAGACCTGCTGTTTTATGTGCCCCCCCCCAGTCTGAATTGAGCGAACGGCCTTTGAAGCCCTGACCCAGGCAAAGCCCGCTGGCCAAGGCTGGCTCCCTGATGAGAATCGCGGTGGTGCCAGCAGGAGAGCTCTCTGTGTGAAGTCCCCCCCCGCCCCGGGAGCTGGGGCGGGGGCTGTATCCCATGCCAAGGCCTCCACCCCCGGGGTGAGACCTGCTACGGTGACGTCATCGCTCGTGATCACCAAAACACGGACAGCGTTCATCAGCGCGCAGTTTGATATGAGCCACTCCTAATCGTCCACAGCTGCTTATCCAGTGGAGGGTCGGGGTGAGCCTGAGCCTATGGGACACACTGGAGGGGATGCCAGCCCACCGCAGGGCACTCACACACTCACACTCACACACACACACACACACACACACACACAGACACACACACACAGACACACACAAACACACACTCACACACACACACACACACACAGACACACACAGACACACACACACACACACACTCACACACACTCACACACACACACACAGACACACACACAGGCACTTTGGCCACTTACGCTAAATACAGGCTTTTGAAGGTAACACACTGCACAAACATAGGGGGGAGGATAGGAATTCCACTCATACAGAGTCATGTGACATCCTGCTGTAGTGTAGTTGTACATTTGCTTGCCTAAAGCTGCCAGGTGTGACTTCAGGGCCTGGCCTGGGTTCGTGTCTAGTGTGTCACTGTGAGTATAGAGCCTATGTCAGTGTGAGTATAGTCTGTGTCAGTGCGAGTATAGAGTCTGTGTTCCCCGCATGCTTCCCATCCAGCCTGTGCCAGTATGAGTATAAGGTCTGGTCTAGGTTCCCGCCCAGCGTGCTTCACTATGAATATAGGGCCCCACACGCTTCCTGTCCAGCCTGTGTCAGTGTGAGTACAGGGCCTGTGATCCCCACACGCTTCCTGTCCAGCCTGTGTCAGTGTGAGTATAGGGCCTGTGATCCCCACACGCTTCCTGTCCAGCCTGTATTAATTTTAGGATCACATCTCTTATGCCTGTGACGCACTTCCTGCTCTTCTCTGCAGTGCCGTTTGGTTTGGTGTGAGCCGCCACCGCGATTGGAAACAGATGCCCCATGTCTGCTCATCTGTCAAAAAAAAAGATGAGGGGAACAGTAAACAGGGACATGTTGCAACACAGAGAGAGGGGGGGCATTCCACTTCCAGAACACAACTTCCTGTTCTTCCAGTGGGGGGGGGGGGGAATCGGTGACCTCGCTCCCAAGATGAGGGTGTAACACAGCTGACAGCAAGGAGACTGGCAGGCAGACCAGTGGGGGTTCCAGCCTGGGACCCCAACCAGTCAACAATTTAGCGGTGATGTCATCTGCACAGCTGGGGCCCCCTCCTCCATCTCCGTGCCCTGTGTTTACAGGGGGGCAGCCAGTCGCTCAGCCTGAACTCCCACATGTAGGAAGCCAGATGCAATTTCCTGCTAACGCCTTCAGGATCGATAAAGTGTTTTCCATCCTTCCTTCTTTCCTTCCTTCCTTCTTTCCTTCCTTCCTTCCTTCCTTCCTTCTTTCCTTCCTTCTTTCCTTCCTTCTTTCTTTCTTTCCTTCCTTCCTTCCTTCCTTCCTGTCTGCCTGTCTGCCTGTCTGTCTATACTTCTGTTTTCCTCTTCAGATCATCAGTTTTTCTGTAGGTTACAGTATTAACAACCCAAACATCCATGGTAAATAGGGGTTTTCAGGATGATCATTTATTTCTGCAGCTTTATGTCACTGTCGGATCCGTGTCTGACTCGGGGACGGGGTCTGGGACGGGGAGGGGGTGGGCAGGGTCCTTGCCACCCGCAGCACGTGACCAGCAGAGTGGGTGGGGCAAACATGTAGGACGGCCTCCAGGGGTCTGAGAGAGGCGGAGCTGACAGGAGAAGGTCAGGATCCGCCGCTGAGCTGCCCCTCCCCCACTTTCAACAACCAGTTATCGATTAACCCCCCCCCCGCCGCAGTATTCGGCCCCGCTCCTCGTCTCATGGTTACCCAACGTGGCCTCACCACCACAGCAGAGCCTTTTATGTTGTCCTTTATACTCTTTTTTCCCTCTCCCCCCCCCCCCGCATCCAGCTACCCTCTACCTCACAATAACCTTGGCTTTCCGCTGGCTTCCAGGCATCAAAATCAATTGAACTGTAGACAGAAAAATGGGGGAGGGGGGATGAATGAAATACAATGAAACAGGGAGGAGTAGAGGGGGTGTGACGGTCCACAGGCCAGCGCACGGCTGCGGGTCCGGCCCCCTTGGGTCGCTGCCCCCACACACCACCCACATGCTGGCCCCTGGGGGCTGCCTCTCCACATATGAGGTAAGATTCTGAGGAAAGAGGATGAGAGGTGCATCAGCCAGTTGGGAGTAACAGCTGGTACAGTGAGCCCTGCGATTGGCGCTTAGTCCCTGTGGGATGTATCAGTTTATGCCAACCAGTCCCCAGTGCTCGTACCATGTGTGTCGTTGAAGAGGTGGGTTTCTGTCAGATGGGCCTGGTGCTGTACCGCACAGAGAGGGCAGGGCGGGGCATCAGAACCGGAGGATGCAGGACAACAGCCTCCAATCAAATTATTGGCTAATCTAGTCATCTGGCCAGAGAGTGAGTAATTCAAGGCCCCCATGAAATGCCTGTAATCTCATTTGCCTTCCATTAGCAGTGTGTGTGAAGGAGGAGCTTTTAGTGAGCAATCTGAATGGTGATAGTGTGGGGGGGGTGTTTTTAGCTTTACTCTAAGCAGCGGGTGGGGGGCAGGAGATAGGAAGGATATATGAGGCGTGGGGGGGGCAGGAATGTTTTACACTCATTTTCAAAAAAATACAAAGCAATTCTCACCCCCCTGCACATTTGCAAATTAACTTTTTGTCTTTTGATTCTCTCCGGGAAATCAGTCATGAAGCTCTCTAAAAAATATGAAATAGTCCAATTTTATTTTATTAGATGTTTCGGACATTTACAAATGTTCATTTTTGAATTAAATATGACTTTCTTGTTTAAGTATTTCTACAAATTTGACTTCTCTGTTCACTGACTGGGCGATCCCAAAGCATGTTTGTGGCTTTCACAGGGGGGCGCTGAGCCGTTAGCAGCCGCGTACTTCACAGAAGCCCCACTGCCCTCTGTGGCTCGTGGACCTTCTCTGAGGCTTTGTCCCGGACACCGGGCCCCTCCCGGAATCCGGGGCCGGGACAAGTGGGCTCTAGACCCCGGCACAGCTGAACGCCCAGACAGCGAACGGCCAGAAGTGCAGACGAGGGGCTTAAATGGACGAAATAGAGCAGGAGAGAGCGAATCAATGAGGGTAATAAAGGAATGAGCGGATCAGACGCGAGTGCGGGCTGGTGTGCCGGGGGAGAGCGGAGGGACTGAAGGGCGATCGTGATGATATTCTGAAAGAGACGCCCGAGATAGGAGGAGAGGGAGACGGTATAAGGCGGGGAAAAGGAAGCAAGAGGGTCTGTAACACAAACCTGTTTTTTTTTCAGCCCCCTCCTACCGGTCGGAGCGTAAATGTCACCAATCCGTCAGCCCTATGTCAGAAAGGCGCGGCTCTGGGCACGCTCGTGTGGGCATGGATCCCACACCCCGCCGAGAGCACCGACAGATGGGGGAAGGTGCTCGGGGCAAACTGACATTTCAAGAAGGCCAAACTTCTGGCTGCTGGGGAGGTTTCTGCTGGACCACAACGCTCGCTCCCACGCCGCTTGGCAGGAGTCAGCGTACCGGCTGCTGTTTGTTTGCTGTTTTTTGGGGCCGCATTGGGAGCAAGTGCTGAAATTCACCGGTGACATTTGACATTTTGGTATTTCGTATGAGAGCGGTAGGCATGGGCACAGCATGAGGCCTGTTGCCCAGAAAAGGCCTGTCGCAGAATCCTGCCCTCCCGCTCACAGATTTTTTTTTGTAAATTTTGCGTGATGCATTAGTGGGGGGAGGGGACCTTACTGGTCACACCCCTAAAGCCAACATGCTCGTGTTAGTCTGACAGGATGGTGTGTCTGAGATGGGCTCTGGCAGAAAGGGTGGGGTTCGTTCTCCGCGGTGACAACAGGGCCATTGTGACAGCTGCTGATATGGGATGGGGGTGGGGATTGGGACAGGGTCCAGATAAACTGGGGGGAGGGACAGGGGGAAATTCTCTCAGCAGCAGCAACCATCGTAACCACACATCCGGCCACCCGCGGAGGCAGGCAGAGATACCCGTGTCACCGTGGTGGGGGAACATCGTGTCCCGTGATTCATAGTGCGGGAGCCTCAACGCTCCTTCTCGCCATCCGTTGCTGGATTTGTCCGAAGAAAAACAAACGGAGGCATGTTCTTAGCCATGTTCCTCGTGATTGCAGCACTTTCCGCAAGCAGCTCTGTGAATGCTGCGGCCGCTGCCAAACTTTTTCTGACCTGTAGGAAGAGGAAGCTCTCAAACATATAGAATATATATATTTTTTTTTTGAGACAATAAATCAACAGTGATGTTATTCAGTTTGCTCCCTCTGGATGTGAGTGAGTCAGCCACGGCGAGGGCCAAAGCGGGTGATTTATAATCCGCTCTGTTTTATATAAAACTCCACCATCTCCGAGCACTCGGGACAAATGAGGGCTGGGACATCTCGATGTAAAAAGCAGAATTATTGTTTTGCTGATGATGAGTAAGTTTGTTAGGCGAGGTACAGAGAGTCTTTTTGTGTCGTGTTGCCGGAGAAGAGCCGCGCCCCTTTAAATTTCTGTCCCTCTGGCAGGACAGGAAGCAGACCGATGTGTCCTCCTTTTCCGGCTGTCACTTCCCGTGAAGGGTGGCGCTGCGATCAGGGGGCCTCCAGCCTGCCGTCACATAAATATGACCTCAGTACTGAGGAACGGCATGCAGGCCCGAAGCCTGTTTGCAGCTGTGCATGTCTCTGTGGCGTTTCGCGTCTTTGGAAGCCCTGCCCTCTGGCTCCTGGGGCACAGATGTGTGTCAGTCGCCTCTTCTGTATTCCCTTGTTGTGATTTGATGCGTTTCTGGCTCTGAATGGAGTATCGTAGCGGAAACATTCTGTGGACATTACACCCCGGTGAGGGGCGGGACCCGTAGATGCAGTGCCAGAACTGAGGCTGTTTGCGTCAATCTCAGGGTAACTGAAGACATGTGGAGGACTGAGGGCAGGCGGGGAGCTCGGGTGGTGCGGGGGGAGCTGGGGAAGGGCGGGGAGCTCGGGTGCAGGGTTCCAAGCTGCCTCTCAGAGCACTCAGCCAGCAGGTAGAGGGCGCTCTCTGATCTCCGGAGCCTTTTAGTTTTTTAGCCTGCCACCCCCACCCCCCTTCATGAAGTTGTGGTGAATAATTAATTGTATAATATTTGATTTTGCTGGTCCTCATCCACATCGCGGTCCTCGCCAACCCCAGCCCCAGTTCCCCTCACCGCCTCCTGTCCATGAAATTCTCGCCCCATTACTTTCAGGAATCACAATCCTCCTGCTGCCATTTCACCCACAGAACCTGTCCCCTGTTACCCGGCGGTCCTCGCCCTCTGTACCCGTGTAATCAACACCAAAGCCGTCTGCAAGGGCGCTCGAGGAAGCGGGGACCCACTTGATTGGCCCATCGGCGCCTCTTTGCCGGAATGGTCTCTCACCTTCACGTGCATAATAGCGTTATTCGCTCATCCAGTACCCGTTCACTCGATCGTGATGGGAAACTCTGGCAGTTAGTGAACACAGTGGATATATGGAACACCCTTGCGCAAGGAGGAAGGGCAGCACTGGCGGATGTGAGTATGGAAGAACTTCACCTGTCCCTCAGGAAAACACGCCTGACTCACGAATGCCCTGGACCTTCAGAGTACCCCGTACACTGTGCTTCCCGGTATAGCTTCTAGGTGGCCACAACCCCCACCACGCACTTAATAATGAATGCATGGATGGATAGATCAGCTTCACATGCTGGACACAGGTGCCTCTCGGTCGCCGTGGCAATATTTGCGTTCTGGCAGAAGTATGTCTATTGCGATCTGGAAGACTTCACGGAGACAAAGGCCACCGCCGGCCGCTATCAGGTTACACGTGGATCCAGGCAATAGCTGGGGGAGATATGGGAAATGATGTCGCGTATTATAATCTTTGTAATGTTAGATGCTGTGCAGGACAGCATCCCACTTAAGCAAATATCAATAACCGCGGCCACGATCGCTCCGTGTGCCGGCGCGGACTGTTTCTCCGTTTGTCACGCTCCGTCAGCCTGGACAGCAGTGCCACTGTCCCCGCAGCCCGCAGTGCCACTGGAGAGGTCGAGTGGGGCATTTCCTGTTTGCTCAGTTGCAGAAGTACCTGCCCGTGGACCTGACCCATGCAGACGCAGCTCCCATGCGGATACACACACACACACACGCACGCACGTACACAGAGGAAAGGGGTGTGCGTCGCCAGATGGAGCGACTGAAGCTGGCTGCTGCAGGGAGTCCTTATTGATTCACTAAATAATGATAATAGCCGTGGCATATTGACCTGCGCGTGACCGGCACAGGGGTGATGTGTCTCCATGTACTGTCTCAGAATGACTACCACAGCAGTGGCAGGTGACATTTTCGTGACCCCCTCCCCGAGTGCGCCAAACGAGCAACGCTGCTCGACTTTCCTGCCCCTGGGATTGTGCGTCTTCCACGTTTGCGAGGGAGCGTGGGTGTCATTCCAGCGTGGCAGGAAGAAGTGAGCTGCAATATATGACTGCGCCTCTTTCATTGGGGGTCTTTCAGCTATAACTGTTACGCTTTGACATTTAATCTCGGGGTACGACTCGCTATGTATGCGTCAACAGACAAGCTTCTCCATTTGTTATGACATACAAGCGCACAATGTCTGTGAGAAACTCTGCTCAGCTTTTGCTATTCAGATCAAGTAAATATGTCTGTTTGCACCGTGATGTGTGCGTCTGCCGGATAGGACTGCCTCTCTCAGAAGGTTGCTGATTCTAATCCCACGTTTGCTGAACTGATTTCGTATTTGGGTTCCTTAGCAAGGCCATTAACCCCAGTTACACTGATCCTGTTCTGAGATCCTCAATTATGCATCACATGGAGAGAAACACCTTCTAAATAAATAAATGTAAATGATAAAGTTTGATTTCCTTAATATATAGCCTCATAATGGTTATATTTATTAGTACCTCATTTTCATGTGGAAGATGAGGGCATATATTATATGGGTATTGCTTAATAACTCATCATGGCCGCTTTCACGCAGTTTGCTATGCAGGATTTAGACAGGGTCAAGACTGGCGGTTGTGTTAACATACTCAGGTATGCAGCGCCACCTCTAGGCGCCGCGAGGCTGCCGACAGGCACAGCTGGAGACCTTTGGTCCTATTTATGCACACGTAAGGGGAAATAGCAGGAGAACAAATACCCCAAATAGGGCAGAGGGGGCAAGACGTCCGGGAGAAGCAGAGGTGGCAGGAGCAGCACGTGCCTGCAGGAGGGGGTGAGAAGCATTCTGGGAAAAAAAATCCATCTGTCGGAGGCCTGTGTATTGCGTCGGGGGGGAGAATAAGGGGTGGGGTGTAGTTAGATAGGGGTTCATTTGGAGGGACGATCCGGCAGGACCCATTTAGCAGGCGTGGGGGGGGGGGGCTTTGCTGACGCACTCATGTTTCCCTTTGTGAAGAACTTCGAAATAACCTTGTGCCGCCTCATCGGTTACTCATCATCTGGCAGCCTGGGGAAAAGGCACACACACACACACACACACACACACACAGTTCACCTGTAATGCTTGGTACCAAGGCATCAGCAAAGAAAAGGCAGTTCCTGATCAGTCAGATGCATGTTTTTCCTGCTCTTGAAGAACATGGTTGTGTTTGTAGTCCTCAGAGATCAGCTCTGTTTCCATATCCTCCGCCCCACGCATTACTGACTTCACAGAAGCATTCTGGAATAAACCAGCCAACCGTGCTGCAGACGGCCTGGCCCTTGGACAGCTGCCTCTTGGCTCTGACAAGACGGGGGCGGGACAGGTGCGGCCAATCCTTTCTCAGAGTGGTCGGTCCGGTGCTGCGTCCACCAGGCCTGGATGGGGGCCAGTCACTCTGTAAAAAGATCCGCGGGCGGATTGAGACAGCGGCTCATCCCAACCGTGAGGGGACAAGAGCACTGGGGACTCGTCATCAGAGATGCGGCCAGGTGGACGCAGGGAAGGCAGTCAGACCGGAAGTGTCCGCTGGCAAGAGCTGGGGGTGCGGGTATTGGAAAGACAAAGGTGGGAAGAACTTAGGGCTTATTATGCCCAGAAACAGCAAGAGAGGAGAGTGAGAGAGAGGGATGAAGATGGATGAAAGAGAAGGAAGAGGAGGGATGGCAGAGAAAATGCTTCAGAACAGGCATTATGGCTACGCAGTGGAAATTATCCCGGGGCTGCCGCCATGACTGAGTCCGCACCACTCTCCTGGCTTTCAGGTCCTACCAGCTAGATAGACTGATGTCTGTGTCTAAGCAGAACTTCATTACGTGGCGGTTTCTGATCTAGGTCCTCTGGTGGCTCTCCAGAAACATGCAGCGGTGTGGTGTGAATTGCCGGCTGGTAATCACCTGCTGTTTTTAAATGTGTGTGTGTGTCTGTCTGTCCACAATGTGATTAAAAACGTGTCATTTTGACATCGTTTGTTCGGTCCCCATGAGGGGAAACTGAATTTTATAAAAAGCTGTGGCTACAATCAAAAACCTAAAAATGCCATTGTACTATATTTGGTTACTTATGGTTAAGGCCAGGGCTGGGTTGGGGTTAAGCTCAATATGTTGGGTTAAGGATTAAGGAGAAGGCCCCTGCTCTGAATAAGCATTCATGCATGATGGATGGATGGATGGATGGATGGATGAATGGATATTTCTCATTAGTTCTGCCCACATTATGGACATTGTTTAATTTATCTATGGTTTACTTGACATGGACACTGCACATTAATAAACATAAAATGTAAATGTGCCAGAATTAGCCAAAATGGCTATTTTACATCTCTATTTTACCATTGCCAATTGCTGAGACCATTCTATTCTAAATAATGAAGCCGTAGGATCTAAACCAAGGTGACCACTTGTCCTGAACGCAGCGTGAATGATGGGGTACATACTGCAACTTCTCATCATTGGTTAGTGTTTCTTTGAGGCCTCTGATGGATGCTGTAGAACCTTTGTGAGCTTAGAGGCTGACCTGGCCACTCTGGAAAGGGGGAGCGGGTCTTGGCTCCTCAGACCCCATCAGGAGAACCAGACATCTGCATCTTCATCTTCATAGTTACCGTCCTCCTCTCCTGAAGGCAGGCCATCTCCCTCTCGCCTCGCGTTACCTCGGGCCCCCCCCTCCCCATCCTTCTGACAAAGGCCGTAATGGAGATAAAAATGTAGCTCAGCACCCCCTCACCGAACGCACATACCCCGTTATCCGTGGGTGGCTGTGGTCCAGATTCAGGCGGCAAGATCGATGCGGGTACATGAAAAGGTGTATAGGTCCACAGTGAGCCTTTGCATCGGATCTGGGCTTCCCCTCCCTGCCTACCGTAGCGCTGCTTAATAAATTTATAATGTCACACCAGCCCACCTGCCCAGGCCCTGTTTAGCTGTAGTTAAACATATTAAAGCGATCAAAGTGAAAGGGAATTTCTGGCGTACATTAGTGAGATGGTGACTCTGTGCATTTTCAAAGCTTCTGTGTTGCTTTCATCCGGCTTGTGAAAGCAGATGTTTATTCTGGGAGCGCATATATACGTGTTTATGTTAATAAAGAAACACATGAAAGCCCAGGCATGGCTCTTCACTGGCGTGAAATTGTTAATCTCTCACCGTGCAGCAGAAGTTAACGCTCTAATTTTTACAAGAAGTTTGCATTCATCCCCTTGTGTTCTACTGCCAGTGTGCTAATTTGAATGCTTGGGAACGATTTACATTAACTGCACCTTCATAATGTATTCATAATGCATACATAATGCATTCATAATGCATACATAATGCATTCATAGAACACTCATAAGCAGCATGTAAGTAAACCTTAACATCCTTACATATCTTCACAGCTTTAATCATGTAATGTAAATCATACTGTCAAGATTTGTTATGATGTTTTGCTATACTTACATGCTTCTTATGAAAGCATGACCAAATGATTTTTATTGTACTATATTTGTTGTACTATATTTGTAGTGCATCAAATAAAAATATGATGCATCCATCCAGCTGCGTTCCCTGGCCGCTTCTCCAGTCTAGGGTGACACAGAACTTGGAGTCCGTCTCAGCCAGTATAGATCACGGAGCAGGGGCACCCTGGACAGAACGCCAGGCCGTAGCAGGACAGACACACTGCACGTTAGGTGCTCTCTGGAGAGACAGATTCTCCTCCCCACACGAAGATGAAAGATACGAGAAGAAAGTATGTAGGAGGGAAATGTTTTTTTTTAAAAAGCTGTTTGATATATATCCCCTTCTCAGACGTCTGTGAGGGGGCTGGTCTTGATGCGTGCTGCGACGTGATTATCGGTCAGCATGCCAGAGAGACCCCCGTTTCTGAGAGCGACCCCCGTCTGGGCTTTTCAGCAACACCCCCCACCCCCCAGGCCCTCCAGAACCTTATTACTGCTTCGTGACCTTTAAAAGTCGAGGGTCTCCCAGATGCCCCACGGGCTTCCTGGTTAGTGCCCCCCCTGATATGGCAGCCCCCCCCACTGGCCTGAAAGCGCAGGACGAGATGTGGGGGGGGGGGGGGGGGGTGCCAGGTCCCCATGCACACATCCCTCCCAAACCACCTGGCACGGTCATGGCGACCATTTGCCTGAATATTATTATGGTGGATCCTCTTTCTCCAGTATGTGAGCCAGCTCTGCTCTGGGTTACAAACCCGCGATTGTGTCCTCATAGACCGGCGGGTAGCTCTGTGAATTAAGATCCTCTCCCGCCCCGCCTGAGTAGAATGAGCAGCCATAGGAAGCCGGTGGGATTAAGGTGACTTATAGATACTTACCGGCTAACGGATGTGTCTGTCCTGCATGTGTGTGCTGCCTGCGTGGGAGGGGGTCAGGGAAGACCCCCAAAGAGGCGTGCTGAGTGCTGAGGGCGCACACTAGCGTCACCGGAGCAATGAAAGGGTCCAGTGAAGTTTAAGCAGTAAACGCCCCCTCCGTGCTCAGGTAGCATTAGCATGGAGCGTGAGCTTCTCCCCTATAGCAGGATGACCTGTGCTGTGCTTTTCCTGAACTCGCACGTTCGATAAGAGACAGATCACCAGGGAAATGATGCTGAAGGTGACTGCGCAAAGGGCCTGGAGAGGCTGAGGAGAGCGTGAGTCTGATGAAAGCCACGTCTGGGGAAGAACAGGGCTCTCTGCCTTCCCATCATGCACCTGGCAGAGTCCTCCAGCTCTCGTTATGGCCTCCCCTGTGGAATATGCTTTGGTTCACATTGCTGGTGGGGGGTAGGTGAATCTTCACTTTGATTTTTGCTGTTATCCCTCTGCGTGTGGCCCCTCTGTGTGTGGCCCCCTCCTAGCTGCATGGGTCTCCTTCAAACCTGATTCTCGTTTCGCTCCAGCCGTCGTATTAAAACGTCAGCGCTATTTGGCGCGCATGTACGTAAAATCCGAGCCGATCAGTGCTTATATCCCACCTTAAGACAAGGAACACAGCCCAACGTAAAGCCTTTAATGATATTTCTCATGAAGATCCGCATTCGATCTTAACAGACAGTCAAGGGGAGTTTCACTGTGCGTACCAGTGAGCGACACGCCGCTCGTAGTCGCTAACGTGGGCCTGTAGCTGCTAACGTGGGCCTGTAGCCAATAAGGTGGGCCCGTAGCCGCAGTCACTCTCAGCAGCCTTTGGTACCCGAGCTGGCATCTTCTCTACACGTTCTTGCGTTACGTCGCCGCCCTGCGCGATTTCTCGCACTTCACGTTCACTCAGCTTGGTGGTGAATGCTGTCATCTAAATTGTATCTTTTTCTGTTGCTTAAACTTGAAATTCATTTTGCTCTCGAAACCCAAACCGCTTCAGTGATAAGCTGCGGAGCTCTCTGCTTATTACACTGCTTTAATGAAAATTCCAGACACCCACCCTTTAAACAGCCCCAGGTGACGGGGCGGGGGGGCAGGGGGGTTATTAACTCTCTTTCTGTGATGGAGCTGAGCCCAGAATCTCTTCCTGGGCTGACAGGCATGACTACAAGGCTGGATATTAATCTGATGGGGGGTGGGGGCTATTCAGTGCGATGGGAAGCAGGCGGGGGGGGCTGCTGGGTTTTGATGTCTTACTGAACTGCACGCTTTCTTGGCAGTCGGATACGACTATAGCTCACAGTGGGACATGGGAGGGTTCATCAGAACCCCTCTCAGCCCCCCCCCCAAATGGGCTTGCGACTCACTTCAACAAGACAGTGTAGAACATGTCGCCCAGCCTGGCCTCTCCATGTTCCTGTGATGGGATACAGGGGGCAGGTGAGGTTGAGGGCAGGGTGTCTTTAGGGGGCGATCTCGCCCGAATCTCTATTGCTCACACGTTAGGCTGCGAAGTCATGAACAGTGCTCCTCTCCTCCAATAGACTGCACTGATTTTTCTCCCCATCGATGTGGTGAGGGTGAGCCTGGGATTCGGCAGCGTCTTTATGGGCACCACAGAAACTCGCTCCTCTGACCTGAGGGCCATTATACCAGCCCGTTTTTAATGAAACCATGCTTCATTTGCTATTTACAAGTACAGGTGAAATGGAATGCTTCTTTTTATGTAATCTATTTTGGTCTGCCTGAGACACACACACACACACACACA
>JAABNX020000151.1:24835185-24852006 GCA_015163995.2 Mormyrus lacerda | reverse complement strand
GGCTGGTTTTGGCCTTGGAGATCACAGTGTCTGTAGCACTAGGCTGGTTTTGGCCTTGGAGATCACAGTGTCTGTAGTACTAAGCTGGTTTTGGCCTTGGAGATCACAGTGTCTGTAGTACTAGGCTGGTTTTGGCCTTGAAGGTTATATTGTCTGGAACACTCCAAGCTGGTCCTGAAACCAAGAACATTTTGTTCTAGCTTTGGTCTTGGAGGTTGCCTCATCTGTAGGCCTGCTCCCCAGCCCTGGATGATCACAGAACCTCTCTTGCTTTCTGTCTCCCCCTGCAGGTTCTACTCCTCCCCCTACAGCATTGCCACCAATCGGATGATCGCACAGACCTCCATCACGCCCTTCATTGCTGCTTCACCTGTTTCCACATATCAGGTAAGGAACAAGGAGGCTGCTGTATGCTGGTGTGTGTGTGTGTCTCTGCCTGTGGGTTTGTGTGTGAGAGATTTCACTCAAAGATATGAGTCCATATTAGAAATATTGGCCTTTTTCTCACTTGGCACTGAAGGCAAAGGCAGCTATGAACTTATAAAGAATATAAAGTTCAGTTTTTATTTTCCCCTTCTGGCACCCCATCCTGTGAGCTTTCTGGAACTTTCCTCTGTTTTATTAAGGTCAGGGGGGCAGCTGGGGATATTGAGTTCCAAAATGTTAAAGTTAAGGTGATCGGCCTGAATTTGCTCATTAAGTATCTGGCTTGATAAATGGGCAGAATTATTAATTCTGTAAGATACCTTGGACAACCGTCTACTGGGCAGTTTAATACAATTTAAATGTCTTAAGGGGGCTTTATTAAATGTTACAGGACCTAAACTCTTCATCCCCAAACAGACCTGTAAATATTTCCTCTAATCTCAGGTTTTTAGAGCACTGATTTCAAACCCAGGTACAACCCTCAGGATTGCATAAACTGATTATTGAGTGTATAAATGGCTGCAGTGTCTTTGTTTAATTGTGCCTTTGAGCACAGCATTAAGTGTGTCCTTCGTTCTTGCCATAGAACAGGAGGGGAAAGAGAGCAGCTCTGTGGCAGCAGATACTCTAATGAAAACCACCCAGCTGGGTTGGCTGCTTTGGTATAGTCATTGTATGGTCAGCTGAGTAGATTCAGGAAATGAGGTAAGGGAGATCTGACAGGGGTGATCAGGATAAAGCTGTGCATAAGCTGCACGGTTAAGCTCCAGAACGTTATCTTGTTTCGCATTGAGTCTTTGTTGAGTTTGTATATGCTTGCATTGTTTTTCCATTTAGTATTTTCAATTCAATTAACTTTTGTTTTGTATAGCGCATTTTCACAACATTTCATTGTTTTTAAGCGCTTTACATTATCCCCGCCAAAAGTCCCCAGTGAGCAAGCCAGTGATGACAGTGGCAAGGAAAAACTCCCTAGAAGGAAGAAACCTTGGGAGGAACCAGACTCAAATCAATCCTCCAGGGGCCGGCAGAGGAAGTCAAATGAGCATGATGGCAAGATCCCAATTTACACTGTCCCAGTTTCAAGATTTGAGTGTCAATGCAGGGGGGCGAGCAGGTGAGGGCAGGGCAGTGCTGGCGGTGCTTCTGATGGCAGGATGAACGGTGGCACAGCAGCAGGGAAGGAAGGAGACACGTCATAGGGACAAAGGGTGGGCAGGCCGGAAGGACATCACCGCTAGTAGAGGCGTCACAGACAGCAGAGTAGGCAGGATATCTCATTGTTTTGGGATCTCCAGTCTTCATTTTGGATAACTGTGCCACTCAGCCCGTGTGGCAGACTGTAGGCCCGAACCTGCCACAGGCGTTCATCTGTAACTGCGAGATGCCTGCATTTAGTACCAAGCTAATTGTCTTGGCATTGCATGTCACTCAAGCATTTCCAGTTAAGTGCCCTGATTACAGGCATAACAGAAGCGCCTCTCTGGGGTCTGCCTACTTGACCACGTCACCTTATGGTCTGGCGGTTTATTAGTCGAACCACTGGCCAGCCTGCCCTACTGAGCGGGGGCACAGAGCTGCCGTCCGCGTCACAGTGTCATCACGTAAGTGCTGAGTGCTGGAATGTGGTTGCAAGGCCTACGTTTAGATTTCTTTGCTACAGGGTGGTCCTTTGCAGACCTAATGTGGCGTGGTGCAGACCATGTCTGGTCTAGCTGGCTACCAACCCAACACTACCATGCCAGGAAAGGAAGGGAGCAAGGATTCGTTAGACTGTAAGCCCTTATTATTGAAACACAAAATTTGGATATGAGCCCTAAGACAAAATGCATATGCAACATACTACAAGTCTTATACTTAATCACCCGCAAAATCCCATGAACAACTGGATGCGAGCACGCTTGATCCACCTCAGCTTTTCCGAAATCTGCCAAGCTGACCTTATTTAAACCCCAAAGCAGGGTGTAGGCTGATCAGGGCCAGCTGGGTCCTATCCGCTGAGGGCATACTTTGGTCTGTGGCTGGTGGTCAGATGCTGCAGGTTCTCACAGTTATAGAAAGTGACTCTACTATGAAGACAGTCTCCGGCATCTTTCTCAGACAAACTTTGCAGACTCCGCAGTTCATGGGTTCAGAGTCACCGGAGCACAAAGACTTTGGTAAACAGGATGTCAGGCTTTATTATACTGCCCAAGATAATGTCAGCTTTCCTCAGCCGAAACCTGCTTTGATTTCCGTGACCTTCCTGCATTATTAAAGTAAAAAATATTATTTACATTCCAAACATCCATCCACTTTAAAATCGCTTATCCAGGTCAAATGGGTCATGGTGCATTATTGCATTATGCGATATTATGCTGTTGTGTTTTGTTTTTTCTGGACTGAATTCAGCTCAACATACATTCTCACAAATGCACAATGTTTTGTGCAGACAAAGATATGTTCACAGTGATATTTACAAGTAATAATGAAAAAATGAATAAACACTTATTTTACCAGTGTAAAATAACTGATACAGCTTTAATCTGCTCACAGACATGCATACATTTTGCCTAGTACTGTGTCTTGTTGTTGGATTATATTCCCGCACCGGATATGAGGCAGAGGGCATCTGGAATGAGATGCCACTCAACAGTGGGACTCCCATGCTGACACACTATGGGCAATTCAGACACTGTATGTTTTCAGAGTGTGGGAGGGAACTGGACGAACCAGACGGGGGACAGGGTCCCAAACACCGGGGGCAGGAGTCACGCGTGAGGCTACAGTGTTACTCACAGAGCCCCTGTCACTGACAGACATACGTGCTTTATTTGTTATCTTAGATCGCTGGAAGAAAAACACCCCTTTTTTTTTGTTGTTACAGAGCAGAAAGGCTGGTGTTTACCCAGCTGAAACACAAAGAGGACAGACATTGGTGATGCTCAAATAGTTTGTTAGTTTGTCTGGG
Organism: Mormyrus lacerda; assembly: GCA_015163995.2. NCBI lineage: Eukaryota > Metazoa > Chordata > Actinopteri > Osteoglossiformes > Mormyridae > Mormyrus > Mormyrus lacerda. Next base: position 24,848,630 of record JAABNX020000151.1, on the reverse strand, counting down.
CTTCATAAAGCCTGTTGTTTCTCTGCTTGTCTACACGCATCATGAAGTCAGCGTAAACACAGACACACACACACATACACAGACACACACACACATAATAGTGAAGTTCCTATAGTTTGTAAGCTTATCCAGCTCAGTGACGTTTGTACTTTTTCTGCTTCTCTACATGCCTTAGGTCAGCAGCAAACAGCTTTAGACACACATGCACACGCACGCACACACACACCCACGCGCACAGTGTCTATGTTTCATTAAAAATACCTTTTGTGAAGTGGAATTAGTCATGTAAGTTTATGCAGATAGAAGTAAAAACCATGTGAAGTGGGTCCAGGATGAGCTTTTGTGAGAAAGCTGCTGCCCTCGTTTGCGTAATTATCAGACCGGACTCATCATGACAGCACAGGCAGAGAGAGGCGGGTTCGAGGAGGTCAGCATTCACAGACAATATCTCGCCCACAGGTCCAGAGTACGTCATGGATGCCTCACCAACAATATGTTATGCAACCAACTGTAAGTACATGTGTGTCTGTGTGTGTGTCTGTGTGTGTGTTTGTTTGTGTGTGTGTGTCATGTGTCTGTGTGTGTGTGTGTTCGTGTGTTTGTGTGTGTGTGTGTGTGTGTGTGTGTGCAATTTTGTAATCATTATATTGTGGGGCCCAGATAAAAACGTGCAACTTTTTAACCTTGGGGCATCTTTTTGGTTCCCACAAGAGGAAACTTAATTTTACAAAATTCAGTGACTGCAATCAAAAAACTAAAAAATGCCAAAAGTCTTGTTTTTTGTTTGTTCACTTACGGTTAAGGTTAGGGCTGGGTAGCGGTTAAGGTCGTCATTGTTGGGATTTAGTTTTAGAAATGAATGGAGAGTCCCTATTGAGATATACTGTAATTACAAAACTGTGTGTGTAATGTGACCTGTCATTCTCTTCGCCATCTGTGGGGACCCAGGAGACACCATAGCACATACCGCACTGCTCACCTACTCAGCCACAAATCATCTGCAACTTTCATTGCTTCTAGTTTTTCGTGTTTTCACCCCTTCCGCCATATTTCCATCCATCCATTTTCTGAAACCACTTGTCGTACTCAGGGTTGCAGGGGGTCTGGAGCCTGTCCTGGACACTGTGGGTACAAGGCAGGGAACAACCCAGCATGGGGGCGACGCTCACACACCATTCGCTCACACACACACACACCTATGGCCAAACAACTCCAGTTAACATCAGCATGTTTTTGGACTGTGGGGTGAAACCAGACGGCCTGGGGAGAACATGCAAACTCCACACACGGAATCCTGGCAGAGACTCAAACCCAGGTCCCAGAAGTGTGAAGCAACAGTGCTAACCCTCTGCCATATTTAACAATCACTATTTCCATTCTTACCACCAGCGGTACTCCACCAGTATTACTCTACCAACAGTACTCTTCCAATGTTATTATACCACCTGTACTCTACCAGTGTTACAATACTAGCTTTACTATACCAGCAGTACTGTACCATTGATATCATGCTACCAAAACTCCACCAGTGTTACACTACCAGTGTTACTATACCAGCAGTACTCTACCAGCTGCCTGCTTCCTTCTCTCACGTCTCCCTGACAGAGTCCAGTTCAGACCACCTGGTTCCCATCAGACTGCAGAGTATGTTGGACTAGTTACGTAGTACTTTCCACGCTGATCACATTTCTGCCCTGTACAGCTGAGGGCTCTGCCTGTTAGCAGAATCTCAGAAGGCAAGTGGGGGTGAGAAGCTGTTCATGGAATCCAAAACAAACTTTGGCCTCCACGCGAACTGTTTCAGAAGGTACACTGTAGGCACAGCCAATCATGCGGCACACACATTTCCAGCAGGCTGTGAATCATGCCTGTTACTCTGAGAACACTGCCAGTCTCATTTAGCTGTTCCTACAGCTTTTCAGGAAGTAGTTAGAGAAACATCTGAAAACAAAATGTAAACGTGGAATAAACTGGCCTTGTGAAATGTAATGGTTTTCTTTTGAAATGGTCATCAGTAACGATCTTTGCAGATTGTCCTTAGACATGGTTATCAGTGATGGTCTTTGCTGATTGTCCTTTGATGTATTCTTCAGTGATGGTCTGTGCTGATTGTCCTTACACGTGGTCTTCAGCGATAGTCTTTGATGATCGTTCGTAGATGTGGTTGTCAGTGACGGTCTGTACTGATTGTCCTTAGACATGGTCTTCAGTGGTGGTCTTTAATGATTGTCCTTAGACATGGTCTTCAGTGGTGGTCTTTAATGATTGTCCTTAGATGTGGCATCAGTATTAGGCTCAGAATACAGAGCTGCCACTGAATAAACATATTTAAGTAGCGGCAGGATAGCTCATGATTACCTGCTCTGGCAAAGACTTTCAAATTGTCCAGTAACTGCTATTTTCATATTTCCATTATGGAAACAATGAATTTTGGGGCAGCAGTTTAATGTACTGCATTCCCGAAGAAGTCTTAAAACCTTCTAATTACACTGAAAAACCCCAAGTGTTAAATTTCATTAGCACCATTTGCTCCGTGTCCTGGGGGCGATAGATGGGGGAGGGCGATGACAATTTTGGGAGGGAGAGTTAAGTGACTCCGCTTATCCCTGGATCATGATTAATGCCTTCTACTCTTACTCACCCCCCCCCCCCATGCCCGTCCTCGCTCCCCCCAGCATCTATATATTCCATGGTCCAACATTCCCAAACTTTATTTTATTCACGTCTTTCCTGAAATGGCGGTTTTTGCTTCCTGTTTCCACTGTTTTGTAGACTCCTTCTGTAAGCAGAAACTGTGAGCCCTAAAAAGGGGGGAGGGGCTGAAATGGAATGCCCCGTCCCCAGTAAGACTGCCGGTCCCTATGCTCCTTTCTTGCCCAGAGAGACCCTCACCATCCCCTTTCCTAGTTGTGTTCCTGAGCCAGCCAGAAGACTGTAGCCGTGTCGTCTTGGTCCCATTGCTTCTCCTGGCAGCCACCTGCGTCCCGGGGAGTCCGGTCCTCCTAGGAGGGATTTGCCGAAAGCAGACAAAGGGTTTCCAGCTGTCTTTTTCCGCCATCAGTTCCTATCTTTTTGAGTTCCCTCTCCCTTGCCTCTTTTTCTTTCCGATCCCAGTGATCTTTTAAAGAGCATTCTGTGAGCAGAATTGTTTTCCTGCCACAGACCATTTGGATTGGGCCTGGACAGCAAGCAGATGGCAGAATGTTTCAGCAATAACAGAGCGGGCCTGGCCCAGATTTCCCGGGACGGAGCACAATGGAGGCTCAGTAATGAAAGAATCTTTTTTGTCATTTTGGCAAAGTCAAGTCCGCAGTTTGTGATTTCAAGAGTCTTCAGCCGGAAACGGAGCACTACCATGCAGCTTTCTAGCGGCTCCGCATGGAAACACTCCTAGCCGTTCTCATTGTTTATGCTTCCCGGCTTTGATGAAGGCCCCTGCGGTAATTTATAACGAGTAGATGAGAAGGACGAGGGCCTTAGTCCAGAAACGGCCAGGAGTCCTCGCTGCTTCTCCCGGGTCTTTCTCACAGTGCACTTTTTCAAAACATAGATGGGGCTCACAATGCATGTCATCACTGCTACAGGTTTCACACCTGTCGCCATGACGTCTGTCTCCGAGTTCACCAGCGATAATCTGCGTGTGCCCACTTTCCTGACTCCCTGTAGATGCGGCAGAGATTTCGACGTCGCTGCATGACTGATGCGTTAGTACATGCATGACACTAATGTACATTGACTACTCAAGCACGAACGTAAGGAGAGAGAGCAGTCGGGTGGTCTGCTCCTGTCGGAGAGCCAGACCCTCCCCATACCCCCCCCAGCTCAATCACCCACGTGCTCCTTCTGCTGCCCAGGAAACTGCTCATACCGCAACCCCGAGATTTCCCATGATTTTCTGACAGATCATCTGAGTGCAGAGTCTTAGCTATATGATTAGTGAGCTGTACTCCCCCTTCCTCCCATCATGCTTACGGTCACAGCACTGTGGTCCAAAGCTGGACAGTGAAAATGAGCAGCACCGTGGCCTTGGAATGCCGGAATGTTCTGTCTACTTTGTTCTCTGAGCATATTTTTGTCAAACCGGCATGGATGTGTGTCTCCAGCCCAGCCTTGTGTTTGGGATCGCTTGAACAAAGCCGGCCTGGATCTGAAAGCCGGAGATCTCCCGAGCCGAGCCGCTCGCGGGACGCTGGGTTTGGATCATGAGCACGTGCCGGAAAAACAAATGGATGAAAAGGGAGCACGGGAGGGAGCGGCGCCGGCAGGGGGAGGGGGCTTCCTGTGCCCATGTTCGGCTAAGTCCTTTGTCTTTGGGGATGATCGTGAAGAGCCCTGCTAGAGTGCGCCTTCTTATCGCAAAGGAACCACGCCGTCAGTGGGAGCTGCTCTTTCTGTATCGAGCACAAACACGGTGGCCTGAAAATCCCCGTAAACCGGATTTTGACGGGCTCTTAATATTCCCAACAGAAATAACGAAGCAATTAAACCGGCCGGCATTCCATCTCGCGCTCGCCCGGGAGCCGTATGGGGAATTCTGTGATGTGACAGCAGATGTTCTGCGGCGGGCAGCGGTGCGGGCGTGCAGTGACAGCAAGCATTCCTGTTCACTCTCTCCAGCCCCCCCAGCCCCCGTTGTCTTTTGACTTCTTCGCCGACAGCCAGCTGCCCATTGGCAAGTTAGCTGAAGAAGCCGAAACTTTGGCACCTGAAATGGAGATCGCAGGAATCTCACATGACGGAAGCTCCGCCTCTTGAACCCTCAAACAATCCCATGCCCGAGCTGAGGAATCTTCTTTTATCGGCTGTTATGCACATCATCATGCGGAACCGCACCATCTCGATTTGAAACTCCTCTATTATTCATGCCCATGTCTTTGGCTTTCGTCTCTCTTTGACCCCAATTCGAAACGCAGAAACCAGTGCCTCTGTAAGTCGTCACAGGTCCTTCAAAGCACGAGGCCCCCACAAACTCAGCTGGCGGAGTGTGGAGTCGCACACTCCTCAAGCGCGGCACCTCCCGCCGCCGGCTCACCCCACTCCTCAGTCTGTGTGTCTCCCTGAGCAATGTGGCGCCCTCGCAGAGAGAGTCTTTCTCTCTCAATTCCACCCACGGCCCAGTAAGCGGTCAGCTGCCTGTGGATAAAGCTGCAGAGTGAGGACGGGGAGGGAAGGAGGGAGGGGGTGGGAGAACGGAGTCAGTCTCTGAATATGAGCCCATATTTATCCCTGGGCCTCCTCATCGGAGCCAGAGCCATCGTGACACAGCAGGGGTTGAAGGTGTGTTTTAGCCCTTCAATGCGCCTTAATCCCAGTGATGGGGATTCTGAGGTACAGACAGTTTTAATCAACGTCTTGTTAGCTGGTGCACCTGTTGCCGTCTCATTAAACCAGCCACTGATCGACAGCACCATACAGTCCCAGCATCTGTGGGTTTCAAAGTACCATTCCCTCCCCACACTAGTTTAGTTCAGTGTTTCCCAACACGGTCCTCTGGGGCCCCCATACAGATCACGTTTTTTGCCCTAACTGGAGCTGCTCCCTCCCTAGGAGGGAGCAAAGATGTGGACTGTCTGGGAGTCCCCAAAGACCAGCTTTGGAAACACTGGTTTAAACCATTCTGTGGCTTCGAATATTTCTTTGCAGGACTCAGAAAAACACATGGGCGATGCTTAAGTGCCACTGTCCTCACTGACGGTCCCGGGAGATTAGTCTCCACCAGCAAGCATGCCGCGAGAATGACGGCATGTTTCCGATGCCTGTTGGGTCTCACAGCGGATTCAAAGACAGAGTGTAGGCTACCTGCTGAAGGAGCATCAGACCTTCAGCCAGACCCTACAGTGAAGATAAGTCATTGTGAGACTGCAGAATAACCTCAGCTGCAGTGAGGAGAACATGCTCGTCTTTGCGGTGGCGTTGTTGCTGCATTGACGTGCCGACTGCGCTTAGGGCGGCCTGACATTGACTGTGTGATTTATCACCAGGGCAGTGCTATGTGCTACGTTGTGCTAGTAGCTAAGACATCACTATAGGCATGCATTTAATCTTCAGCAGCTAAGAGGAGTCCCATTTTGTCCATCCGTTTTCCTTAACTGCTTATCTGGTTTAGGGTCGCAGCAACACTGGAGTCTATCCCAGTCAGCACTGGGCAGGAGGCTCCCTGGACAGGATGTCAGGCCATCACAGGGCACGTTCTCCCACCCTAAGGATGACTTAGAGATGCACCTCAGTGCGTGTTTGTGGGCTGCAGCACACACACACACACACGCGCACACACAGGCAAACACGGGGAGAACATGCAAATTCCAGACCAAGAACCGGGACAGGAAATGACCTCACAGGCTGGGATTCCATCCACTGGTCACCTAAGGCTTCCTAATAACACGGCACAGTGCTTTTCTGGGTCTGGGGTCTGAATCGTTATGTGGAATAAGCAAGTCGAACATGAACGGCGATTGAGTGTCGCGTGCAGGTGGGAAAATGAAGCTTCTCTTTATCCAGAAATGTCAATTTGCTGCAAGGAAGAGGAGCATGTTTGACGAGCAAACATATCAAGGCGGCTTTCCGTAAGCCCGTCCCGCATTACTCACATCAGAACAGCAGCTCACGTCAGTACAGCAAGCGGGTGTGCAAAAGTCATTTTTTCGAGTGGCGTCTGCAAGCTCCATTTGCTGTTGAATGCGGAAAACGATTTTAGCCGCCCGGTGCCTGATATCGTGTCTGAAGTCTGTTTGTTTTTCTGACTACCTGAAGACTGCCAGCACCCCCCCCCCACCCTGCCAGAATCTTTCATTTATTCACATCTACTGAGATTTGAGGAGAAGCGACACAGAAACCTAGTCAAGGGAGAACATACCTGCCCCAGCTGCCACCGGGGAGCATCTGCTGAAACTTCTCAGTTTGCACCGTGTTTGAGTTGGACTCCTGACTTTGGAGGTGGTGCAGCTTGAAGGAGACACAAACCCCGTTCTCTCTTTTTTACGTCCTTTTCTGCTGCTGCTTTACTGCTGCTGATATCAGTCAGCCATTTTTATCGCAGGGATGGTTGCCGCTGTCCCACGACCGGTTTAACTACGCTGAGATCTTGCACTTTTAAATTCCTGTCACCTGGTTGACCTTTAAACCAGGACCCGTGGTGTATTTATATATGACTTCTGACTGTATCTGTTGTGCATTGGAATTCACCGCCGCTTTCTGCCGATGACCTTGCAGACTTATGGCGCTCCGTGGTCTTTAAGTTTTTTACGGTGCTGCCGGAATGTGAAATGCGCGGTGGGTGTCCTCCGCAGCGGTAACCCAAACACGCAGGAACACAGGCGAATAGCGACACAGCCCTGAATCTACAAACTCTCAATCGTGCTTGATGTCTCCTTGTTTTTTGGTATGGATTTCACCACCCCAACCCAAGAAAAGGAAAAAACGCATATTGTTCTGCTGTTCTTCCAGCTCAATAGCACAGCTGTGTGGCTCGGCGAGGCCAGGCAAACCACTGCTAGCCAATAGGAAGACATGAGGTCATGCTGCCCTCTGCTGGTCTGCAGTGTAATTGCTCAGTCTGCTGTCACCTCTCCGTTTGTTTGCCAGTTTAGGGCTGAGATTAATCAGCGATCGCGGATCAGCCGTGCACCGGGGATGTGAGAGTCGCCCCGATGGGCCACGGCGACAGCCCTCGGTATTTAGGTGCAATCAATAAAAACTACACCTGACGCGCAGAAGGAAGCACATGCCTACGCACACATGCACTGCACGCACTGCACGCACTGCGCGCACTGCGCCGTTCCTGGGCTCCTTCTGCGCCACTGAGTTCCATATGACGGTGCTGACTGACATCTGACCCGATTCTGCACGCCGGTCCCGGACCGTTCCTGCATTATCACGTTGGCAGTCAGCCGTAGCCAATTTCGGTCCGATATTGATTATATCTGTGGAAAACGTGGAGCGGCTTCCATAAGCTGCTACTACAGCTGCAGTGTGCAGTGTGCCACATGCAGAATATATTTTTAAATAGATTTAAACGCTAAGTGAGCCATGCATCATTTCCAGAACTCTACACAGAACAAGTGTTAGGGTGGCATTAAATCATTCGTCCACTCGAGGGGGCCTGGTAGAAGAATGTACCCACCCGGTATCTCCGATATGAGGAGTTCTACAAGGACCTTGTAGGACGATGATTCCCCAATGTGAACAGGAACAGCGCATACCGGCTCACCCTCAGCAACATCCACGCACATACAGACCTTCCTCAGCATTCACAGCCCTCAATTACTCACCCACACACAGCCTGAAAAACACAGAGCTCCTTTGTCCATTACGAGACGATAAGCAGCCCACTTAGCCGCGTATTCAGACTAATTTTGCGCAGTGAGCTGTCATTTAGCTGCCAGTAGATGGCAATACAGCCAGCTGTTCCCCGTATGCACTGAATGCGCAGCTGTGGCGCAGACAGGCAGACATGTGACAAGAGCTTCCCAACCAATATTATTTACTGAATTGCAAGCACAGAAATTAAGATATTACTTATCAGTGAGTGAAATGAAATGAAACAACAGTTTGGTCCTGACAACCTTCAGGGTCTTGAGTCAGAAATCCATTTCTGGTTGATATGATGTCATGCACATGCTGTCCTCTGGGGGCGGGACTCCATGCTGTCCTCTGGGGGAGCGGGGCTCAATGCTGTCCTCTGGGGGGGCGGGGCTCAATGATGTCCTCTGTCCCAGCCACATCACGGGTGTTCTCCTGCTCTCTCGCCAGGGTGCTGTGATCACACCCGCCATGGAACACACCATGTCCATGCAGCCGGCCAGCCTGATTGGGCCCCTGACCCAGCAGATGAACCACCTCTCTCTGGGCACTACGGGAACTGTGAGTATCACGCTGGAGATAAACCGCGTGACTGTCCGGCAGCCCGCTCTTCCACACCTGCAGATGAGATATCCGGGGTCTAGCTCTGGCTCTGGTCCTCACGAGGTGCATTCTGGGGTCACGCTGACCCTGCGGCACCTGGCAGGTTGCGTTAGAGAAGGGCGGCTGAGCAGCTGTTTAATGAGAGCTGGGCTTTCTGTACCTCCAGCCAGACATTGACTTACATCTGCTTCTGTCCAAATAATTATTCAACAGAGTAATTAACAACTGTGGTAGAGTAAAGAACAGCATGCACTGTTTCTCCCAAGGAACACCTAACCCCGTCCATGTCCGTGACTTTCTAAGTATTATTAAGGATGAACTCACCTTCAGCACATTTGGTCTCTCTGCAGTGTTTGTCCCCTGTCTGGGTGGCTTTTATGAGCTTCCGGTCGATCTGATTTGCTTCGGATTAAGCTGAGCTGGGGCGGGCGATGCCCTGTTCGAAGTTGTTAAGCGGGGCGACGTAGCGATGGTTCAGGGAAGGTTTTGTGTCGGCGCCTCCGAGCATCAGGCCAGGCCTGCCTTCTCGCTGAGCGGAGACGTTAATAAGAAGTGGACCATGAGTGCCTGCTGTTTGCCTTACACCGTGGAGAATTACGTGGCTGTATCGCTGCTTTTCCACACACGTCTGTCCGCCTTGCTCCCGCTGCCAGTTTCTTAGGATGCCAGGTTTGGCTGTGAGCCTGATCCAAATGTAAAAGCCCTCAAGAATCCTCAGAGCACCCAGAGTATCTGTGGAACCGCATCCCGGCAGCTGTGCCCTGTTCCCGCCTCCTAATACGCCACCACCGGAATATAACCGCGATTCCCTTGGGCTGAGACTCTGTGAGTCTCCAGAATGCTCTGTTGCCACTTTCTTCTACTTGCCTTTCCTGTGAAAGGACCAGAAGGAAGCTGTAAAAAGGGAGCTGTTCTTCTTTCTCCATGCCTCTCTCTCCCTCATTTCCCATTACACCTTCACCTCCCATGCCCCACCTGGGAAGCTGATGTTCCTTCGGCATTCCCGTCACGTCCTAACGGGATGCCCTACTGGGCTCGAGAGCTTGTTTTATCCTCAGCTGGCGCTCCCAGTAACTATTTCTGAATAGAACAATTCCTGTGTCTTAAAGTCAGTGTAGGAGACCGATCACCACACCGATCTGATCATGGGCTATTTTGTCCATGACCTTCGGAGAGCTACCGCTCCTTCCCTGTGCGGAGAGAGCGGAAGAAGAGGGTTCTTTATTCGACAGACCACCGTCAGTAAGGGGAAGGAATCAAGCCCCGAGCCAGAGAGAACAATAAGCGGGGTGATCTGATGGAGAACATGCAGCCTAGTGTTTACCGTGTGATGGTGGCAGCCATCCTCTCACCTTGTCTTTCTCCCTGAGGACGTCAAAAAACACACACACACACACACACACACACTGTTGCTTGTTTTTCCTTGATACCCACATATGGTGTTGGCTCCTGTGCACACAGCTGTCAGAGGTGCACTGTCGCTCAGCGAGGAGCCTCCCTCTGTCCCCCTGATGCGAGAACCTGTCACATCCTCAGACTCCTTTTAACCCCCCCACCCAAATCCGGCTCTGGCCGAATAGCCTGTGCTGTCTGGTTTGGTTTCCTCCCTTCCTGCCACCCCCGTGTTTGCAGAAGAAGATGTTTGTATCTGCTGGTGTTTTCATTCCCTCCTTAGCTGAAGTTGTTTCTGTAGGCTGATGTCAGTAAGGCTGGTTTGAACTTAGTTGGGTGGTTAGTTAGGGGCCGGTCTCGAGAGATCTCTTCTGTAACTTTGTTTGCATCTGCTGTGACCTCTCTCAAACACCTGTTTCCATAGGCACCTATAACAGACAGACACACAACGAGAGAACGACTTTGGATTTCTTGTGTTGCCATTAACAACCTGTCGTCCAGTGATGCTTTATGGGAAATCGCCAGCTGTCTAATTGGGGTTCCATTACAGCGCTCCTCTATCTATATTACTTTTGGTTGATTTGCTTAGTTACAGAGCCCAAAAGTCACCTCATACTTTATTAGCAAGCAGCTCAGCGAATAGTAGCTTTTCTGTTAGTCCTCCTTCCTCCAATGACAACACCTGTCCATTTAAAGACTAAGGAAGCTCCTTTGAAACTGGTTGGTCAATGGCGGCTAGATCTTTTCTCCTCTGCTGTATTGAGCTTTGAACTTTCCTTGAAGCCAAGCCAGCTTGTGCCCCTTGGGTGATGGGCCAGTATGTGAAGACCTCACCCAGGTTCCACCCAGAGACAGGAAGACAGCCTCCTGGTACATCAAGCAGCCCTCTGATCTTCTGCAGCCTCACAGCGGGGGTGTGTGGATATTTCTGTACTTGGGTGATTATTTTTAGTGCATGGGGGGACCATTCAGATCTCCCACACTGACTTTAAGATCCACACAGCAGCGAAAACAGGAATTGTTTTATTCAGAAATAGTGCAGGCTCAGGAAATGCCATTCCTGCAAGATGGGAAAATGCAGAGAAAACAACGGGGGAAGCGGATGGGGGGGGGGGGGGCATGTGAGTGGCTTAGCATGCTGAGGTGAGAAAGGACAAAAAGCAGAATATTAACAGTGATCAATGCAGGGGTGCACAACTGCACAACTGACAGACTCCATTTCGGACCTAACAGTATAATCGCGAGCATGAGAATGACAGCCCCCTTCAGTTACCCTCCAACCCCCACCCCCCGAACTGTGTGGCTGATGGAATTTGGACCTCAGGGAAAAATAATTGAGTACACCTGTTAAAAGGAATCCAGTCACCTGCCTCACCATGCCCAGATGTCCCTAAGCCACGCCCCCCAAACACACACTCATAGTCCCTCATACATACACTGGCATTTCCACAGGCGATATACAAATCAGCATTTTTCTGTCCTTATTTTTTCTCGTCCTTCCAACTTGGCTCCAGAATGGTCTCCTTGAAGCTGCCGTTTTCCACGCCCTGTTGTTCCTGCCATAAAGCGCTTTTCCCTCCTGATACGGACACATCGGCCACCGCTCGCGAACTTCAGTAGTGTGGCCCGAAATCGGCTATCTGCCGGCGCCGCCACGGGGGGGAACCGGCCGCCAACAAACCGTAAAGGAAATTGCTCCTCTGTGGCTGTAGGGAAATGTGTGCTGTTACCAAAGGCAGTAACAGCGAGGCCTTGAGCGTGGCCTCCAAACACCTTCACAACGATTCTTCCAATGATCCGAGGCTTTGTTTTTTCTGCGGTCAAAGGGCAAGTATCACAGGACACCAGTATAACTACTGCAATCTGTTTTCTCTTGTCTGTAGTGCAGCTGTGTGTCTGTGACCACACAGAACATCTGTAGCTTAATGTTAAATTCCTCTGACTGCGCGCTCTGCCGTCTGCTTGGTGTGACAAATGAAAAAACCGCGCAGCTTGTAAGTTTGTAGGTATTTTCTTTCTAGGTATTTGAGTTGGCAGTAACTTGCTCTCAATGTGCAGGATGTGAACTGTCTCACATCAAATTACTGTACAAATAACTGTAAACTGGATAACACATCTTATAGCATTACTGGCATATTTATGTTCTTTAAAAGCACAATATAATGTTACCAATGGAAACGTCTAATGCTCACAAACAGACTTCGGGTTCACTGGAACTGGTTTTATAGTTGCATGATTGGACAGAGCACAGAGGAAAGGCAAAGTGGGCCGACCCGACCGGACTGCCAGGTCTGTTGGAAACAGGCAGCTGCCTGGGTTTGGGCCCACTGACTGCACAGGGTGGTTGGGGGGGCTCGCGGGATTTAGGGGGGAACTCTTGTGCCGTGGAACTGGAATCAGCGAAAAGGGACTGGAACAAAACTGAGAGATAAAACTTGATAAATAGATTATGAAACAAAGCCTTCAAACACATCAAACAAGACGAGACAGGAGCACAAAGTCTCGACAAGACTGACCGCCGGGCAAAGCCGACTGCTCAGTTTATATGGAACCCAGGGCTTGTGGTTTTAATTAAATCCCTGGGGACACGACTATATTGCGTTGGTGCATGTTGCTAAGTTGTGTGCAATCCTCAGCTCACCACTGCCCCCTGATGGCGCTGTCTCTGTGTTGCAGTACATGACCGCTGCGGCCGCAGCTGCACCTATGCAAGGGACGTACATTCCCCAGTACACTCCTGTGCCTCCTTCCGCCGTCCCAGTCGAAGTAAGTGCGCTCAGCCGACCTCTGCCCTCTGACCTTTCACCTCTCCCACAGCTGCCATGTGTCACTAGGGCAGCCGGCAGCCTCAGCATCACACCCAACATGCAAAAAACCTTTTAAGAAAATCATGCTCGCGTTTCCGTTGATATGGTAACTATATACTGAGGTTATTTTCTCAGACAGTTGCTGAGGTGACTCTCCTAAACTTTTGCTGTTAAAGAAGAACGTTTTATGTGTGACAGCAGCGAGTATCTCTGGAGGATTGCTGAACAATCCCCCCAACATTGCAACTCTGAGGAGGTGCTGCTCTGTTATACTTGGTCTGGTTTGTAAATCAGCACCATCCGGCTGTTTCTGGCGTAACAAAACTGCAAGCTCTGCCGCCTGCC
>JAABNX020000151.1:24810661-24824132 GCA_015163995.2 Mormyrus lacerda | reverse complement strand
CTCAGGGTACAAAACATTGACATTTTGGGTCCATGGCCAGGAAACTCCCCAGACCTTAATCCCATTGAGAACTTGTGGTTAATCCTCAAGAGGCCGGTGGACAAACAAAAACCCACAAATTCTGACAAATTTCAAACATTGATTATGCATGAATGGGCTGCCATCAGTCAGGATTTGACCCAGACATTGATTGACAGCAGCCAGGGCGAATTGCAGAGGTCTTGAAAAAGAAGAGTAAACACTGCAAATATTGGCTCTTTGCTCAAACCTAATGTAATTGTCAATAAAAGCCTTTGACACTAATGAAATGCTTGTAATTATACTTTGGTTACCATAGAAACATCTGACAAAAAGATCTACACACACTGAACAGCAACCTTAGTGAAGAGCAACAATTGTGTCATTCTCAGAGCTTTTGGCCACGACTGAACACATGTCAAGGGTGCACATCTCAACCTGGGCACTAGAGGCAGTCTGTGGTTAATGCTTCCAGCTCACCTGCTTATCAGTTGACAGCCTAATTATCAGCAAGTGTCTGCACCTGTGTTGGGTTAGGATCCCTTCCAAAGCCACAATGAATTGGCTCTGCACTTTTTCTTCAGTCTCGATTCAGTGATTCGGTTATATATATATATTATTGCCGTCGGGTGAAAAATGGTCTGGTTGCTAAAAATTAGCATTGAAGGGGAAAGTGCATGGAAAGGCGACGTCCAAATCCATGCTGAGGCTCAGGCTCACAGAGTCATGAGGATTCTCATGGGATTATGGGAAGAATTAAAAGAGATTGTGTGTGTGTGTGTTTACAAGTAATACTGTGTATAGTACTTTTTAGTACTGCATTAATGTAGATCATCTGTACAGCATTGCTTATGTATCTCTGTGTAGAACAGCCCCTATAGTACTGCATTCAAAGGCCTACGAGTATTACTGCCCGTGTAGTACGAGTACTAACTCGGAAGTACCGTCTATACAAAGGTGTCTGTAGCACAGAGTTTCTTAGGTTGGATGTGTGTTTGATGCCGTGTTTGAATGTAAATAATACCTTAGATCTTAAAAACGGCGACTTTGCTACACCGCTTAAACTCTATCGGTCGTACTCTGGTGTCATGTCCCAACCTAATCACCAGAGGGCGTCAATGATCACCCTCAGGTTCTGATGCTCTAGTTACCAGCTAACTAGGTGTTTGCCTGACTAGTTTGGTTTTCTTCTTAGGTTGCTCCCGGTGATCCACTTGTCGCTCAGTCTTGTGAACATCTACGTACTGTTTGGGGTTATTGCTGATTTACCTGACTTTTCTATCAATTAATGATTGTTTATTTAACGTGTGTGTGTTTTTTTTGGCTTGGAACGTAGGTAAATTGGAAACTGATTCATCGGTCTGTCTGAGAGAGATCTGTATTCTGTGGCATACCACGCTGCATTTGGGTTCATGTCTAGCTCGAGAAAAACATGGTCTGCGTAAAACACCGTGACATATTATGGTCTGTATGGGAAAACTAATCATTTCAAGTATCTCTAAATGCAGAAATACTTCAGCAAGTGGAAACATATTGGTACACACTTGTTAAACTGTCATTTATGATTTTAGACAAAGTTTCCAACATATTAATGCAAATCTGCAAGAATCACGATGATTCCTACAGATCGAAATGGCGGTCCAATTGCTTTGTATTGTTCGCTTTCAGCAATATATCCAGGTTGCTGCGTGCTGTAAGACACACTCCAAGGCGGTACAGCTTGCGTGACAGAAGTGTGGCAGGACAGAAGGTAGAAACGATAAAGAGGTGCGACAACGACTAGTGTTAGTTACTGCAGGGGCAACACTTAGACATTTTCTGTATGCCGAACCTCAGACAAATGGTCATAGTTTGTTCCGTATCTGCTAAAAATGGCACAAACCAGGAGTCTAAAAACAGCTACATCGTCGTTCAGTTAAAAAAATAGCTTTCATTGAATAGACATTTAAAAGAAAAAAATATACACAAAAAAACGCTTACTCATTTCCACCACTAGGGTGCAGCATTGCAACACAATTAAAGTGTCCCTTGAGCCGTATTTTAGAGTACAGCTAAAGCACTAGAAAATGCACTAATAAAAGGCAAATCTGCATGTACAGACACAGGCATAATCTTACGTTCTTCAGAAGCTATACACGCACCCACCGACTATTCATATAGTTCAAGCAATCGTCATGAAAATATCACAGGAAACCATCTGAGGTTGAGGAATTTTAAGACGCAAGGTGGTGAGAGTAATGTGTGCTTGTGGCAGCTGCCACAGGTCACAGAGAAGTGAGTGCGAAAGAGCAAAGAGCAAAACACCACAGGGTATATAGGACAAAGCACAGGCTTACGCGCATAGGGGTGAGGCAGGGCAGGTGGAGCAGAGGCATGTTCAGGGATGGACAGAATATCGTGAGAGTACCACGTGTGTTTAGGAGATGGTGTGGGGGCGGGAGGTTGGGGCTCATTTAGTCTCCAGCCATGTTGAAACCATACCTACTCACTAGAGTCAGAGTGAGCTATTACATTTTGCATAATAGGAGACTCTTTTCTCTGAAGTGATATACAAGTGAGGCAAAGAGCACACTACAGACATATTTGGAATGTAAAGAGGCGTCAGGCTAGCAGAGGAATTCATGGAACAGATGGGTCTTGAGGCGTTTCTTGAAGGTGGGGAGGGAGTCTGATGACAGCAGCTCGTTTCATCACCAGGGAACCACACAAGAGAACAGCAGAAATGATGTCACAATAAGAAATGCCTTCCCTTAGGCCAGTGAGCCCACCCACTACATACCTATAGAATGCGTTCCCTTTGAGTCTCAGACCCTCCCCCCTGGATATGTTGCAGAAAGTCTTCTCATTGACCCGCAACTCCCACCCTCTGAGGACTTATACCCTTCCCCTTGACATTTGTCCCTCTTCCCCCATGGGGAGGTCGGTCAGTCAGGTCCGGCCCCGTCCTGTTCCCCGCAGAGTACAGTGCATGGTGCAGTTACTGTACAGAGTGGAGGAACATAACCATGCTCAGTTACATGTACTGTGTCAAGCCAAGCTATCTTAATATTTTATGTGAATAGCTTATTAATTTTACATATCATTTCAATGGTGTAACATAGTGGTCACTAAATGGTTAATCACAATGGACAGGTTGATCTTTAATTAAAGTCAATTGTGCCACCCTTAACCCCCCCACCCCCTCGCCCCGGCAAAGTATACCATCGCAACTTGGTAGCACCCCAGATTATTTTCCTTGTGAAAGCAGCTTTCACTGTAAAAAACATAGAGACCACTACATTAACTCACAATGGATTGTGCTACATACTAACGTCCTATATAGCTATATTTTTCCCTGCAGGTTGTAATGTTATGCAAACTGTAGTCAAGTGGCCTGCATGAACAGACTGTGGGACAGATGGTCTGCATGCATGGGCTGTGGGACACGTGGTCTGCCTGTACAGGCTGTGGAATGGGTGGTCTGTATGTATGGCCTGGGGAAAGAGGTGGTCTGCACACAACAACATGCACAGACTGTGGGGCAGATGGTCTGCATTCACAGGCTGCTATATGTGTACCTGTATCTGTCGCCCCCCCCCTCCTCCCCCAGGATGACCCTGTTTCACTTTTTGCTCCATGTGTCACTCTTTAAAATCACAGTGGAAACTGCTGGAAGTATGTAATGTAAACTATGAGCAGTTGAGCTCAGCTCCCCCTCATTAAAATTCCCTCTTCAATCTGAAACCGGAGGCTGTTGAGCAGGGTGGGATCAGCAGGCTTCACAGTGAACGAATGCTAAGGCCAGGTACTCTGAACCCTCGGGGGCCCCCAGTGTCCACATGGGGGGGCGGCGTCACTTCCAAGGCTGTGCCGCTCGACAATGCTGACATTCATGGGGCCGCCTTCTGCCATGGGGAGCTTGCCGAAGGCGGTCCTTGGCCGCGGTGGGGGCAGGGAGCACAGACGCTCCTTTGTGCCACCTTCCCAGCCCACGCGCTCACACCGCTCTCGGGACCCGGGGCCTTGTGCTCTGGGGCCTCAGCCTCAGCCGCGGTGCCGTCTGCGACCCTAGAGAGACATCGCAGCGATGCGGAACCAGCTTCTCTGCCCTCCCCGCTTTGCTGCTGCCTACAGTTCCCAGGTCGACAGCTGGATTAAACAGGGCATTTGCGGCAGTGGCAGCCAGCCACTGGGACTCCACTGCGACACTGCAGTGAGGCGCCCTCCCTTTCAGGGTCTTCTCACACGGGAGAATAAACACGGCAGCGCAGGCCTGGTCTTAGGAATCTGAGGCATGGCAGAGCGGGCGCCACACCCTGCGTTTCCACGCCTGCAGCTGCGTCCTCATTAATTCCTGCCCTCTGTCTCCCCCCCGCCCCCACACACACACACACACACCTGCCAGAGTCTCTCAACCTGCCCGTCTGTCTGTCCCTGTACTTCTTCAACATCCATCCGCCGGTCTGCCTGACCATTACAGGTCTGCGTCTCTCCTGGGTTGTTTGTTGATATTTCCTTAGACATTTCCTCCGTTGTCAGTTATTCTAGCAAACGGTAAACGAAGAATCAGACATAAAATTATTCTGCCTACAATAATCCATCCAAGCAAATTACACTTTAACTCGGACTACAGTAACCAGGCACTGTGGCAGTAATCCAGAATGCAGAAATAAACTGCATCCAATAAATAATCCATGCTCCAAGAATCCAGTCTGAAGTAGTCCAGGCTACAATAATCACGCATACAAGAAAGTAGCAAACACCGATGCAGGCTACAGTAATCAAGGATACAAGAAAGAAGCATACAGTAACCCTGGCTGCACTGACCCAAGACATACAGCAACCACAAATCCTGATGACCGTAATCCTGGCTACAGGAATCCAATGGGAAAGCAGAATTCTTTAAGATGGACTGTAGTAATCATCTGCACCTTCCTGCTTGCAGCAGTAATCCAGAAGCGGTCTTCACTATCCTGCCAAGACTACATAGAAATGGGTCTTGTTAAGCGCTAATGACTGGGAGAATCTCCTGTTGTGCATTTATCTGTCTCTGGAAAGGGCAGGATCTGCTTGCTGGGTCTGTGCTTTAAACGCCACGTCACTCACCTGCCTGGACGTCTCTGTCTTGCTGGTGAGGCTGCGGACAAGGCCGGGCAGGCGGATCATGCTCACTTTGGGATGTCATCCAGCCAGTGGGGCCAGGAACAGGGGCCATCCCCAAAGAGCCCACTCAGATTCCAGTACACCCATCGGGCCCATTTACACCAAGACAGTGAGGTAAAGTGGAGATAGAATTTGCCCAGTTTTGACGTTGGTTAAAACTTTGCGTGCTTCTATAAAGCGCCGATTCTCCCTGATTTGACAGCAATGAAGACAGCAGGCCTGGGAATGAATGACGTGGCTTGTTTGTCCTCGGAGGGCATCAGTAACGTTATTGTTTGGATGCTGTGCCAGACCGTTCATGGGCTGCGGAGACAATCGTGGCTTAATGAGACGCGGATCGCGATGACCGGAACAGTCCCGCCCATGGATAAAGCCTTCGGTTATGAAGCTGCCACACTCTTGCTATCGCTATGGATTTGCTATTAAAATAACCCTCACTCTGGACAATGTCCCGTTCAGCCGCTCATCACTTGTGAACGGACGGGCTGGTGTCGCAAGGCGGCCCCTCCCAGTCCAGGAACATGCAAGCGGACGGCGGAGAGACAGGCCCTTGCCACATGGCCACTAACTTTTCGGGAACTGCATGTGACTCATCAGACCATGTCGACTTCGACTTTCCGCAACACATCTTGCGTGTTTTCCTACGAAGACATTATTATGCATGTCACAATTTCACAACCCCCGCCCCCCCCAAAAAAAACAAAATGCCCCCGCCCCCTATATTAAATCGTGCCTCTCCATGGCTGCTGCAGCCTCCCTGGGATCACGCTTGGCGGGTGTTATCGCCACTCTAATCCTGTGAGTGGGGGGGGGGGGGCCAATACAAAACAGCCCCGATTCCTGTAACCAGCCCCCACCCTGCACATGCTAAGCAAACTCTGGCAGGATTAAGGAGGCCTGATCGGGGGGAGAGACGGAATTGACATGAAAAAGAAGAGTCAAGTTAACTGCAGTCCAGATGCTCGAGGAAAAGACGGAAAAAAAAACTCTGGCAGATGGATGCACAGCTGGGCAGAGCATAGAGCCGGCACTGGAGATCACAGGAGGAACAGCACTGTGGCGCAGTGTTGCTGGACATTCCCAGCAAGGCTCATCCTGACACCTCTCCATTTAATTCATCACGAATATCTGAATGAAAATTCATTACATTTTCACCCTCCCCTCCACCCCCATCCACCCATTTCTCGCCTGAGGGGAGAAGGTGATTGGCTGATTTATGTGCAGTTGGGCGGGTCTGTGAGTGGCAGATGACACCACCTGCAGTGATGAAGCCCCTGGGACGCCACTGCTGATTAACAGTCGGCGAGCTGATTGGATCCGGAAGTGCGGCATGGCCGAGGTGTCAGGTGCCTGTGACATTAAGGTCAGTGAGGCGTGCGCCGTGACTCTGCTAGACCCCGCCATCCAGGTCCCTTGCTCTCTGCCGCTTTGCAGAGCTCTTCCCGTGTCTCTGCCAGTGCCTGACTCAGGTGTTCCTAGAATACAAGATAATATTGCAACTCAACTTAAATGATTTTGGTTATGAGAAAAAAAAAATGACATCTGAGATCACAGTCTATTTAAGACTCGTTTTTCCAAGCGTATCTGCGGAGCCGCCTCTACATCTCCACTTTGGAGTGCTTATTTGTTTTCTCTTCCCCCTCTCAGAGCTCATCCCAGAGTCCCCTGTGAGCCTCAGAGCCCACACATCATCAGGATGCCTCCAGGCCTCAGCCTCTCCTCCAGTGGATTAGCTCCGGCTAATGCCTAGCTAAGCTTCAGCCGGTTCTAGGTACTCCATCCCTGTGGTTCTGCTAGCTCTCGATACGAAAAGCAGCCAAGAGCAGAAGACCGGCACACTTTCCTCTTTTATTCTCCTTCCCAGAATCGGGCCTCAGGACTTCACAGGCCAGCTAAGGCGTCAGATGTGGGTGCTGGTTACCTAGCAGACAACAGATGTACACTGCAGCAGATGCTGGCTTTGCATGGACCAGTCTGCGATGGGGGAGGGAACATTTCTGACCAGATATACCTCCCCAACCCTTAAACACATGGCTGGGCAGTGGGGAATTAACTCTGTCCAGGGCCACAGAAAGACAAGACCGGACCCTGGGAAAATTCTACCAAATGGAAATTCAGCTGGGTGCCCCCTAGTGTCTGGACCCCTGAAAGTCTTCCATTTTCTCCATTAGAGAACCTCTGAGACACGGGTGTGCCTACAGTTGGCCAGGAGGTGGACAGTACTCCCCCTCCCAAACATATCGTGTGTCCGGCCAGCAAATCTTAAATATTAAGCCAATCGTTAGTGATTTAATTGTCCGGAAACCTGGTACCACCCCTCCTTGTTGATAACTCCTACCCAGCTGGGGAAATGGTGCCCATCCCAGCGTACCTTGGCTTCCATCCTAGGATAGCCTTCCAGCTGGGAGAAGCTTTAAATCTTGGGCCTGTTCTAGATAAAGCTAAGGCCATTGCTCATGCCAGGCTGAAGCTGAGGTTCCTAAATCAGAACACGCTGTCATGAGCATCTGATCCCATCAAAGTCCAATATGGCTCCGGCACTGGGGCCCCCTCCCAGTGTGACGCCAACGATGTGTCTCCTGATTCCCAGCTGGAGGAAACCGCAGGCTGGGCAGATGATTCAGGAGCACAGGGCCGGTCAGGTGCCCATGACTTGGCAGCGGTTGGCATCGCTGTGGGAAAATAATGGAGGGGGGTCAGATAAGAAAAGCGTGTAGTCTTCATGAGACAACTGTGGTCAAGTCCACTGAAGACCACGTAGACCATACTCCTGATTGGACCAGGACTGGTCCTCTTCACCCCTGTCAGACCTGAATATGACCACCCTACTGTACTGTAGATGTCAATAGCTGAAAATTGAATCTTATGGTTTAACAGACAGTCTATAAGGTGCTGCCATACCTATACGGTGACTCCCACACTGACTCCCATACGATGACTCCCACACGGTGATGCCTGCCCTCCACATCTCGGCTTGCCCCATGCTGGTCCAGTCTGCCTCGCTCTCTGTGGTATATCCCAGAAAATCCCAACGTGTCATTAGGACGGGGGGACATCACAAGTCACATCACGAGTCACATCACGAGTCACATCATGAGTGATAATTGCTGTAGGGTCCAGAGATCATCCTGTGCCTCACTTAATGAGGACCAAGTCCTGGATGCAGCTGTCTGACTGTTCATTACCCACAATTCCCATTCACCAAGATCAAGGCTTTCTACTGCAAGATGTTTCACAGTATCGCCTGGACTGCATTAAATATTTTAAAATACATGAAATTGCTGCCATCATGAATATTGGAAGTAACCAGACACAAATGACTTACAGAATCTTTATGCAAATGTTATTTTTTTATTATTATTGCTCTCAGTGCTGCCTGTTCTGCATTAATTGTCAGAAAATGTTCTGTTTGATCTGCACATTGAACATATCTGTGGTCCTAGAAAATTCAAACACAGACAGAAAGCAGGCAGTAGAGTACAGTGTAGGATCTCTGCAAATGGTGAGTAGAGTACAGTGTAGGATCTCTGCAAATGCTGAGTAGAGTACAGTGTGGGATCTCTGCAAATGCTGAGTAGAGTACAGTGTAGGATCTTGGCAAATGGTGAGTACAGTACAGTGAAGGATCTTGGCAAATGGTGAATACAGTATAGAGCAGGATCTCAGATTTCTATAGTACAGTGTCTGTGTATCTCTATCGATAGTTTGCATAGTGTCGTGGAGGATCTCTGCAGTACGGAGTGGAATCTCAACTAACTTCGATTACAGTGTAATTTTGCTGAAACATGCTGTTTCACTGTAACCAGGGTGCAATGCAGGATGCCCTCAGTTTCACTCAGTGGCTGAGCAGGAAATGTGCAGACAAGAAGAATGTCCTTTTCTTAGCGTGAACTGCAATGACCCTTCATCCAGTCAGTGTGATCACAAGTCACAAGGCACTGATTCGCTGCGCCCGGGTGTCCATGTGTCTGTGTGCATGGATTTGCATGCATGTGCACCTACGCCTTAGTTCAGCTGCAAGAAAGTGCACACGTGTGCGAGTGAGTGTGACTGTGGGGCTGGTCCAAACCCAGCAGGAACATCAGATAATCCTGTTCTTGATCTGTGGCTCAGTTAAGGTCCTGTTTCTGAACCAGGATCAACTCTATTCGACATGTACAGCCCAGGTACAGGAAAGCTGTCTTCTTGTGACTGGTCAGAATAAAGTAAAATCAAGCAAATTACAAAAATCACACGACATAGAGTAGTAATGTTCAGCTGATTGTGTTGCTGGTAAATAGACAGATGAACTTTATTAAATTTATCCAATTAAAAACTCTAACTTTTGCTACTGTTTAGGCCCTGCCCTTATGTAGCTGCTGGAACAGTCCAATCAGTCCAATCAATATTAATACATGCCATTAACAAAATACACAACCGTCATCCACCCCAGTGCAGTGTGGTGAATCCGATCGTGGTCCCGGAGGCCCAGGGTAGGG
This sequence comes from Mormyrus lacerda, assembly GCA_015163995.2. NCBI lineage: Eukaryota > Metazoa > Chordata > Actinopteri > Osteoglossiformes > Mormyridae > Mormyrus > Mormyrus lacerda. The sequence continues at coordinate 24,814,494 of JAABNX020000151.1, read as the reverse complement.
GGCGCCCTTGAGCAGATGCCAGGCCTGATGTTTAGAGACTTTTCCGGCAAACCTGCGCATGGGACGAACTAGGACCGACAGTCATATCAGTACTATTTTTCTGCCCATGCCATAAATTAAATTATATTTAATGATACATTCAATTATCATATTATATAAAGTGTAATATAACATAATATTAATTATTATATACAGATAGTGCCTGGGTTTTGAATGAGATCCATTCTTTAAGTCACATTTATAGGAAGCTGGAACAGTGCTAATGGACCATGGTCTCCTTCTTCGAATCGACGAACCGTGCGATGTTTTCATGAGCATCACCAAGCAGTGCGTGCGTTCGTTCGTTCGTTCGTTATTACCAATCATTCTATTTATGTTTTTTTTTAACATAATCATTTTCATGGCGGTGCAGTGGTTAGTGCTGTTGCCTCACACCTCTGGGCCCTGTGTTTAAGTCACCCCCCCCCCCCTTTTGCGCCATGTGTGTGGAGTTTGCATGTTCTCTCTATGTTGTTGTGGGATTTTTTTCTGGGTTCTCCACCTCCCACAGTCCAAAAGCTTACTGAGGTTAATTGAACTTAACAAGTGGCCCGTAGGTGTGAGTGTGTCCTGTGATGGGTTGACCCCCCCCAGGTTGTTCCCTGCATTGGATCAGTGGTTACAAGAGATGGATGGATCATTTTCTTGGCAGTCTGTTTCTAAGTTGGATATTCTTAACCCAATGACTTATTGTAATGTAATTTAATTACTATAAAAATACTTTTTTTCAGCTAAGGTTAACCTGTTTGCCTGTATGAGCGATTTTTTTATATTGTCAAATGTTCTTATGCTGTTTTGGTTGAATATGTTGTTCAAAGGTACAGCATCATGTCCTTTTATAACCATGGGTTCGGCAGTTGGACCCACACTCTCACTGGCGCCAGTAAAAGTCTGTTGAGAAAGTATGCAATTTCCGCTGTGGTTTTTGTGGCCCGTTTGCAAATCTTACCCGATCCTTCCTGCCTACTGTACCTCGGTGTGGGTCTGGGGGTTGTGGGGTTCCTGCTTGTTAACACTCACACACCATGAGAAGCGCACATGTGGCTGATTTAGCTCTTAGCTTCAGACAGCCGGGCAAAATCACGCTGAAGGCTTCGCTGGAGGCCTGACCCTATGTCCCACTGGCGCTGGACCAGCCTCATCGCTGCACCACCTCTTCGGCAAAGGTGTGACCCAAATGCCTGAAGCAGATGCTGTGTAGGTGACAGGAAATGAGAAACCACTGGAGCCTGTGCTTTCCTTATGTTTCATATTATTTATTCCCGTCTGAGTTAGATTGTGTTTGCACACTAGCCCAGTACTTACTGATCTGTGTCTCTCCACACAAAACCTGAGATGCTGATATCCGAGGAAACAGTCAACATTTGCAGACTGTTAAAACGATGTCTTTGACTAATAAGGCCGATTCCCTGAGCACACGCCACGGTAAGTAGGTTCCTTATAGGACTGAAGTGGGTTTTTTTTCCCCACCATAATGGGTTTGTATTTAGTTACTCTAATCCACACAGAACCACAGACCCACTAACCACACAAAATGAGCAAAGAAAGATTATCTGGGGAGGTTGGAGCGTCTTAACACCGTGCCGCACCTAGCACCAAACAGACTGGTTCCGTTAAGGATCGGGTGAGATTCCTGAATGAAATTCGGTTACACCTGTTACCCCTCGGGGGGCTGAGGGCGGGGCCCTCGACTGGCTGGGTTACTACGCCAAGCGATCGCTGACTTGGCGCCCATGAGGCACAGCGCTGTGGTGAGCAAGAGAAACAGGCGAGTTTGTTGTGGTACGAAAGAAGAAAGACAAGAAAGAAGAAAGAGAGGAAGAAGAGAAGTGCATTAGGAGTAAGAGCAGCTCCTCAGCGCCTGGTCAGCGCTGCTGACGGAGGATTGCTGTGAGGGGACGGGAAGACCTCTGCTTCTGCAGGAAACCACGGCTAATTGGAACCAGACCTGTAGCTAGTACTGGGGCAGGGTGTTTAGACTGAGAGAACTCAAATTCATTTCAGTGAGTGCCTTTGGCTGTAACCCTAACCAGGATAAGCAGCTGATGGATGGATGATGGAGAAAGGAATGGATGGATGGATGGATGGATGGAAGTTTCTTTGATAAATTATCCATCTGTATATAATGAACTGTGACAGTTAAATCAAATAGCAACTGCAGTTGCTATCTGTGTGGCCAATTTATTAGGTTTATCGACTAAGTACCAGGTAGGACCCACTTTTGCCTCCAGAACTGCTTCAAGTGATGACCAGCTGTGAGTTTGGAGAATCCATTCTGAGCACACTGTCCTGAGCTGTTATTGTTAGCCTTTAGCTTTAATGAGCCTGGCCGTTCTCTTCTGACCTCTCTCATTAACGAGGTGTGTTCAGCCGCAGGAACACCGCTGACTCAGTGGCTGTTGTTTATTGCTCCATTCTTTATAAACTCTAGACGCTGTAGTGTGCGAGAATCCCAGGAGGGCGACTGTTTCCGAGATGCTGGAACCACCAAGTCTGGCAACAGTCTCACCACCTTCAGAATCACGCATCTTAGCTATTCTAATGCTTAGCTGCACAGAGGCTGAACCTCTTGAACCCTGAGTGCATAGACACACCCATCTTCAACAGGCACTTTTCACACGGAATACTGTGGTAGGCCAGTCTACCTGAGGGAGCACAGGATACCAATTCATCAAAGAGGTGTACATTCATTAGAGGCTACAATTCATCCAAGGAGAACATGCAGGAGAAGCTAAAACATCTCCTACAGGCCTAGATCTCTTATCAAGGTTCCTAGGTTCTCAATACTGCCCCCTCCTGGACAAAGTCATTAGGATGATCTTACACTGGATCTTGAACAAATGCCATGCAGGGACTTTTTGAATTTTGTCGATGTTTGCTTATATATATTCTTCCTCCAAATGTCCATCCCAGGAAGCATAGGCTCCGAGGCAGGGGGACACCCTGGATGTGGTGTGAGTTAAAATAAGGACACACACACTCACAGGCAAAGAGGGAAGCGGTGAAGCTCTTATCTGCAACCATGGAGGTGTGACACAGCTGTGCTGCTCACTGGGCCATATATGGTGGAGAGTGTGCTGTCTTCAAAAAGCTGCGAAAATCACAACAGTGATTGTGGGGCGGGACAAGTAAAACCCAAGAAAATCCAAAAGCACGATGTAAGAGAAACAGGCATGTAATCCTGCAACACCCAAAGGGAGGGAGCTGATGCATTTTCCTGCTGTTTTGTTTGGAATTTTACAATTTAAAATTGTTGTGTAATACAGGCTTTTTTTAATAACATTTTTTGCTGACTTTCCAGGACCTGCTTGAGGAAATGCCCGCCGTCTTCAGCGGCACAGAGTTGCACACTCTTCACTTTCAGGGATGTGTTTAGCCTGTTCTGTGTCACGCGGATCCTCTGGAGCTGGCGTGGATTTCATGGTGAATTAGTGTCGTTTGCCAAATGCTGGTAGTTAATTTAATCATGGAAACGCCCCCAAACGTAATATCATGGCAAAGATGCACTCGCTGTGTGTGTTAGAGTCAGGTGATACATTTGAAAGAACATTTTATTTCAATGAAGACTATTTAAAATGTTCCAAATTTGGGGAAATAAATACCACAGGAAAAAATATCTGCATTGTCCATATTTTGCGCAATAAGATCAGATGTCCACTGTAGATCAGACTCTCTACAAAGCAAGCAAACAAAATGTCACACACACACATACACACGCACAGATTTGTAATTATATCTTTGTGGGGACTCTTCATTTATTTCAATGGGGAAAACTCTAATCCCAACATGATGAC
>JAABNX020000151.1:24765944-24802570 GCA_015163995.2 Mormyrus lacerda | reverse complement strand
CATAAAGTCTGTGCTCACTCTCACTCCCAGTTCCATAAAGTCTGTGCTCACTCTCGCTCCCAGTTCCATAAAGTGTGAGCTCACTCTCACTCCCAGTTCCATAAAGTGTGTGCTCACTCTCATTCCCAGTTCCATAAAGTGTGTGCTCACTCTCACTCCCAGTTCCATAAAGTCTGTGCTCACTCTCGCTCCCAGTTCCATAAAGTGTGAGCTAACTCTCACTCCCAGTTCCATAAAGTCTGTGCTCACTCTCACTCCCAGTTCCATAAAGTGTGAGCTCACTCTCACTCCCAGTTCCATAAAGTGTGAGCTCACCCTCACTCCCAACCCCATCTCTGCCCCCCTCTATCTTTCTCTCTCTCTCTCCCATCAACCCCGTGGCCCCGTGGTATTTCCTGCCAGTGTCCGTCCGCTCTAGGGTGGGATCACAGGATGAGTGCAGTTTCCTGCCCTGGCACACCCAGCACGTACACCACCCCCCCCCCCCATAAAAAATCTGGCCCCTGCTCCACGGCACCCCCTCTTCCCAAAAAAATACTAAAAAGGCTCACTTGGATATTCTGCTGCTTGCTGGATCGCAAAAGACTTGGATTTCTTCCCCAGAGGACAGACATATTATGAAACAATGTTCAATTCTCTTAGTACCAGAGACCTTAGGATGACATCATGATGCCTGAGGAAAGCCAGCCCAGAGTGCCGACATGGTCACAGCCCACAAGGTTATAGGTTCAAATCCAATAATCATTCTTAATCCATGGCAACCATTAGAGTGCAGCAAAATAAGTGCACTAAGAAAAAGGTGCCGTAAAAGTGAAAATAACCTTAATTTGATGCCGTCGGGCCGCAGCCGTTGGTGACATCAGAGAGGCTGCTGCTGGTCTCTCACTTGTGGTTTGTGGATGTGCCTTTGGCAGAGCATGAAACACAGATCCCAGAACAGTCCAACTGGGATCGGCCCCGCCCAACCCAGCGAAGTGAGGGAGGGGGCAGGGAGAAGGATCTTCAGTCGTGAGTTGGGGGTGGGGCTGTGGAGCTGGGAGGCATTCTGGTGGTGAGTTATTGTTGTGGGAACATCATGGGGAGGGACAGGGGTCATGTGCCGTAAGTCTCAGGAGAAATGCTTCAAGGTTCCCACCACAAACGGGGTGGTGTTTTCCCTGCCGCACTGCTGCTCTCTATTCTGACCCCACAGTTGGGACGACCCTAGCAAGTCGATACCCTCAGCCGGGATGACCCCCCCACCTCAACACAGATTTCCACCCACTCTTCCGCTGCCACTGGCAACCGTCGGTAAACTGGGAGCTTGCCGGCAGAGTTGCGCGGAGCTTGGCTTGCACCTATTCGGCTGCTTTCTGTGTAGCTTGGGGTGTGGAGCAGCCCCCGGCCGCTCCCCATCTCCTGAGGACACGTCCTGCGGGGTTAAGAGCAAGCAGCAACCCACCCCCAGCTATGTTTAGATGGGCCCCACAGCTCAGCGTGAGTAATACCCGTCAGCTAGAGGCTATCGCTGCATAGTCCTGCTGCCCCGGGGGCCGGTCAGTCAACAACAGGGATGATTAGACCCACGTGAAACAGGAATGGGTTTCTTTGAAAGCTTAACTTTTTACCCAATGAAAACCTTCTCGTGAAGAAGGCTTTGGTAATACAGGATTTTAGGTTAAGAACCTAAGAATTGTACAGCCCCCATCACCAGGATTTAAATCAATGGCACCCCTGACTGCTAGATGAAATGGGTTCTGCATGAACAGTGGGGGCGAGGGCCACATTTGGGGTGAGAGCTGAAATGCGACAGGTGGTCCGAAGGCTGCACGTTCCCCGATAGTGCGTCAAACAGCATGCCTGCGTCAGCGAGGGGTCAGCTTGGGACCCGGTGGTCTTCGTTGCCATGTGGGCGGGGAAGGTGGGACGCTAATGCTGGGCCCTTAGGGTCTGGGGAGCGTGTGTTGGTGCCCAAAGCAGGCGGCAGCGCTGACAGGATGCGGACATGTGCCCTGGCATGCACTGGGCTGCATTCTGGGCTAAAGGTGACGTGCCGTGAGCAGCTGTCAGGCGTGGGTGGGGGCGGGGAATCTTTGGCGACAGGGGAACTGGGGGCCTGCCCCCCACCACCCCCGCACCAGCAGCAGAAGCACACTTAAGATGCTGAGACCTTCCATTCCTCAACTTCCCCGCCCTACTCCAGCCCAACAAATGGATTCACCTCCTGACACCGCTGTGAGTGCACAATCTCCTTTGCCCCCTATGAGATAACCCTGCCTGACATTAGGACTCCTGTAAATCAGTAGGCGTGTGTGTGATGCTGTTCCCCCCAACCAGGCACCCGGGTTATTCCCCATGCGGGGGGAAATGGGCAGATTCCTGCCTGGATATCCTGTCCCTGACCCAGCAGTAGCTGCAGAGAGTCAAAAGCGCTTCCGTCAGAGCTACAGACAACCTCTGAGGCTCCCTGCGAGGCGTTTGCATAACTGTGCTTAAAAGCTTCTCCTGCGCAAAATCGGTGCAGCATTTCATGTACTGTACGTTTTGTGGTACCGCGATTTCCCTGCTTCGATGGGCCTTGATCTGCAGGGTGCCAGTTCAGGCCGAACATGGACTGAGGTGGAAATGCTTGCGCCGGTGAATGGGAGACGCACTGGGCGGGCGGTTCGTGCACGAGCGCTCGCTGACGATGTCTCCGCCAGTGTCCTGGGAAGCAGTGAGGCCTTTAAAACAGAGTGCACTGGGGGCAAGATCTGAATCACAGATGAGTTCACGGCCTCTGTGCTTGTCCAGCCGACAGCCCCGGCACCTCTTCCAATGCTGACACACTCCTGACTGCCGAGAACCCGACCATGAGTCTGTGCCAACAAGCTTGCCGGTAAATTGCAGAGGAATTCCACGCAAAACGTGCGGCTCCTGCATGGCCGGAACTCAGGTCTGCATTTAATGTGCTGGCTCTCTGCTGCGAATCTGCAGGCTGTGCCCACAGGGCCGGAAGCTGAGCATCCTGAGGATAATCCGTGTTCCTGCCACAGTACCCCCCACTTTATCCGGGCCCTTTGAGTCGGATGTCAGTTTCCCTAATCTGCGGCTCGGGGGGGGGGGACCCTCACCCAAGTTCCATCAGTCGAGCCTCTTTGACGTCCCCCCGCCCACAAGGCTACGACAGGCCCTGTAATCAGGAGCTTTAGGGGAGAATGTCCCAGAATTCTCTTTGCTCTTTATCCTTAATAACAGGCCACAGAATCATTATGGGCTTTGGATCCCGCCTGCTGTGTGCAGGCAGAACCCTCCATCCCGCATCACAGAGGAGCCCCTGTTGGTGGGTGATCCACAGGAACAGGAACAGCACGCTCGCCCTTGTTTCAGTGAGCAGGTCCTGGGGCTGGGCGGTGTCTAATACATCCTCATTTATACGTCTCCCCAGAATTCCACCCCCCCCCCCCCCCCAATCCCATCTTAGCTTCCCCCATGGCATCCTGTGGGCTGGAGCCTCCTGCCGCAGGGAAGATGAGGAGAGAGAGACATCAAAGCTGCTCCAAACAGAACCTCGTTCTTCCCCGGGGCCCCAGGGGGTCCATGTGCCCCGTCTCCTGAAAGGGCCCCTCAGAGGCATTTGAGGAGCTCTTTGTGTCTCGCTCTTACCATTCGCCGACCGACAGCGCATCGCTATGCTGCAGCGAGCCCCAGTCACCCCTGGAGGAGGGGGGGGGGGGTTGTGCATCAGCTTACCTGCTATTGGCCGCACGGTCCGTCAATCCCGGCTCCTAACATCCTATTGTGTGCCTATCTTGGTGAGGAGGGCAGGTCATGGCGGGTTCCTCAGGACGCCCTGTATGGGTGCCTGCCTCTTCCGCCCCCCATTGGAGGGTCCCTTCCTGCCTTTGTATCAGTGATGTAGGGGCCACCTGGGTCTGCCTTCCCAGGACTGCTTACTGTTTGGAAAAAAGCGACGGTTTCTTCCTGTTCTCAGGGCTTCGAGAAGGAGAGCCACGCTGGACCTGAGTGCCAAAGCTCATTCTGCTGGTGTCACCGCTCCAGCTCTGCAAAAGGACGCAGAGAAATAGCCGCTGTTTGTGTGATGGCGGGGCGAGCTGAGTCTGCACGGCCCCTGCACAGCCCCCGCGTGTCGGCCAGCACGCCTGGGATAATGCACGCACACGCGCTCTGTGTAATTTCTCACGCTCAGAGTTGTTTTCCAGCCACATCCAGCCCGTGCCAGAGGAAACACAATGGGCAGGGTCTTGGTGTGTGTGTGGGGCAGGCACAGGGCATATGGGGTATGGGGGCTCCTTTTTCTGCTGGTCTTGGCTTCTCTGAGGAAGAAAAGAGACGGGGGGGGCATGAACTCAGCAGGTTCCCATGAGACCCTGGGTAATTTAAGAGCGGGAATTCGTGGTGCTGAGGGACTGGGGGGGTGGGAGTTTTCCACCAACCATGGGTCAAACACAAGTGCCAATTCACACAGACCATCAAATGAATGTGCATATCATAACACGGCAACTTCAAAACGTTACCCAGTTGCAGATCCTTCCAGGTTGCTTCTGATTAAAGGGTCTTGAGAATAAATAAAGTGCTACTTACCTGTCATGTCAACCAAAGGGATTCTCTATGCTCACAGGAGAGCCCCCCCACCCCAACTGCCATCGCTCACTCTCACCATCCTCATGTCGTTAGTACCCTGGATTGTTTTAAACAGCCGTACCGGTCACGCCCTACGCCGCACCCTCGAGGTCCGTAACGAAACGCAGGCAGCCTCATAACGGACCAGCCGGTTCTGAGATGACAGCGTGCCTTTTATCCTGGCCATGTGTGACTCTCTGACATCTGAAATCTGTCACACCTGCATGAATGTCTCACGGAGAACAAGATGGGAATTTCCCCATGGGGATCAGTAGTAAAGGATCACTAATCTCTGCTGTTGTTCCCTTCAGCCAGAACGAAAGTTTCTTAGTTAATTAGCAGTGACGTCACCACCCATTAGCAAAATACAGTATGAAAATTCTATGGCTTTTAATTTAATTAATTTTTACCCTTTTATTCAGCTAAACATTTTTACTGGAGCAGTTCCTGCAGACAGTCCAGTACAGAAACGTTGCATATGATGGTGTCTCTAAAGTGTCTGTGTGTGTATGTGTGTGTGCATGTATACGTATGTGTGTGTGTTCTCTGATGATTTGGCCATCCAGGGTGTCCCCTGCCTTTCCCCCTTCATTTCCTGTAAGGCTCCAGGCATGCTGGGTAATCGTGTCCCCGATAAGTGCTTTTGGAAGATGGATGGTGGCCCCATGATTGCATCCCCCTGGCCTTCCTGCCACCTGCATGCTCGCTGAACATCCTTTCCTTCAAGAATGAACAAAGCAACATATCTCAGTGTTACGGCCATGCAGACTCTGAAGGGGTCCTCGGACACCATTACAGGGCAGCAGTTTGCTGATAAAATAACCTGCCTGAACCCTGAATTGAGCCTTCAAAGACAAGGAAATGAAATTCTGACAACAATTCCAAGAATGACCACATTCATTTTGCACCTTGTGAATTAGTGAACAGTAGGTGGCGTAGCGGTTAGGGGCTCAGATCTCTGAGTGGCACCTTGTGGGTCCTGTTGCATTACCCTGGAGGGAAGTTGTTACCCTGTAGTGTTCTCCGTGGTTCACTGACACGTGACGGAAACAGCCGCATTGCTGGCAGGGGGGTGGGAGAGGGTTAATGTGCAGGAGCAGCAGGCCAGACGGCGCCTTCGCGATTTTTGCGCAACTGTGACTTAAGTTGCTGAGCACAGACAGACACCCACACACATATACACACACACACACACACATAGGGATAGACAGAGGGGCAGCTGCCAGCAGGGTCTGGGCCAGCCTGACGAAGGCACCGCCACAGCCAGCAGGTCTCTGTCCGCAGCTGCTCTGTGTTGGCTGGCATCACCAGTCAAAATCAATAAAACTGGGTTAATTCCAGCAATCCGCTGGTGGCTGGCCAAAATAATCACTGGCAGGGACTTTAAAACAATATATTAAATAATGAAAAGCAAAAAACATAATCGTTCAAGGGTATGTCAGCCGCAGTGAGAATTTCTGTTATGGGTGATCCGCTCAGGATTTGCAGAGGTGACAAGAGAGACCCAAGGGCAGAGAGACTCTTGTTTTCCTGTGGGTTCTGTGCAGCTGGTACTACTGTCCAACCAGGACGCTAATCTGAAAGCAGTAAAGGAAAGCAGCTTGCCAGGCCAAGAGGCCCAGAACGTATCACAGGTGCCGCTATCAATCTGCACCTGCATCTGGACTCGGATGATGTCTCTGCGCTGTTCACCATGTAGTCAAACAGGAATGTGGATTGCATGAGAATCCCCCCCAAGGCAGGGCAAGAAGGACATGAAAGCTACTCCTGAGACGGCTGATGCAGGAGAGGGGCGTGGAAGATAGGGCAGATCAAACCAGGATGGAGATTTAATTCAGTCACGTGACCACTGAGTCTCCACTGCTGCTGCAGGTGAACTGGCCCCTTTGAAGGCTCAAATGATGGGAGGGGGAGATCTCAAGGGAGATTCTCAGCCGTGCGTGTGTGGGGGGGGGGCGGACGGTGCTGACATTTCACTTGGCACTTGCGGGGATTCGCCGTCGACATGGCTTGGGTCTGCATTTGCCGCCAGCTTGAGGGGTGACAGCGACACCCCATATACACCTTTTAACAGCATGTGACAGTGCTGTATGCACTGCCTTTCTGCAGATCTGCTGATTACCAGTGATTTATGGCACATCTAAAAACCCAAATTGCTTCCAAGTACAATAATAATAATGACAGGAGCAGGTAATTTATTCGTCTGGCTGTTTTTCTACGCCAAACCTTCATATAATTACCTAATTGACCACCCTCCTCCATTAGAGGCAGATTTGTACCCAAATGCAGCATTTAACAATGGTGCAAGTTTCCTGAACACATGGCAAAGTGGGTGCGATTCAGCTCTCAGACACACTCTAACCTACAAGTCTTATTAAGATTATTAAGCAATTAAACCAATTTTTATTTAATTGACTATCTATAAAATATATGGGGGTGTTTCTCACTACCAGTTATATATAAACCACCTAAAATGGGTTAGAGGAAGGCAAACTGTGAAGGCTTTCCCAAGCTGTTCAAGATGAGTTCCAGTGCATTCCAAAACTGCCACACGGCGCGGAACGGCCAACAAGCCCCAACGGGATCACTTACACTGCTCTTATTATCCTCCCTGGGGGGCCTGGCCCTTGTGTACCATTCTTTCCTCTTCCCACCGTGATCTCTTAAGTAGTACACAGTTTGAACAACTAAGTTCCTGTCAGAGCACACGTCCTGGGGAAATATTATATGCTTCTACTCTTTCGTTAAGGGGAGTATGGATATGACATCACTTTTTTTTTTTTTTCCCATTCCCCAACAGTTTTGTATTTTGCAAGGCAGCTGGCAGCATTAAAATTGTATTTCTGCAGATGGGCTTGAAAATAATCCACTCAGAAAGATGCCAAAAGACCTGACTACTTTTGTAAAGCCAGGTAACCTGTCTGACTGCTCACGGCGGATAATGCATGACATGAGGTTTATCAGTGGCTGAGAGCTGCGCATGACATTATCTGCATGTATATGGTTCTTTCTCCCCAGCTTCCCCTGCTTTTGTCGATTAACAGACTTTTGTTTTCTGACTGCAAGTCCAAATCCTCCTTGCCAGATGAGCTTCATAATAGAATTCTTCTCTGGTGAGGCTGTGCTTTGGGACGCCCCCCCACCACTCTACCCCCAGACAAAAGTGTTAGTGAAGCTAAGATGATTCCAGAACGGTGGGACCAGAACTCACATCCCTCTGGGGCCGTAGGTGAGCCAGACCTTGACTTTTCCAGGTCCCTCTGTGGCCCCTCTGACCCTCCGATTGGCAGGAAGACTGTAAGGTGAGCCGGCGTCTCGCTGACCAGCTGAGAGAGTTCCGCTTCCAGCCAGGCCATTTGTCACCGCAGCGCCCAAGAAAGGAAGTTAGGAGCTCCAGTCACTAGACACCCTGTCAGCCATTCTAGGGCTTTACTCAGTATAAAGAAAGAGCGTCATGCAAACCTAATGGGTGTAAAGAGAGAAAAAAAATAATAATCACAGACAGTGACAGAGAGCTGAGTTCACCTCAGCGATAGAGGTCAGAGGATGGGATGGGAGGTGAACCCAGAGTCACGTTGCCGTATTTTCCTCAATAATAACAGAGGATTTCACTACAGCCTCCCTTTTACATAATCCTATTTGTTCTGTGGTTCTGCGCTGTGCCCGACCGGAGGAAATCTGTGAAAACACACACGTGTTCTCTGTTACGGAACAACATCGCGAAGGCACGGCGCCAGATCCAGCCGGAAAGCAGAAAGTGTAGACCCAGACAGTGATATACAATCAGCATAATTGCACCATACACACAGAAACACGAAACAAGAACTGCGAGCACATGAGACGTGATACAGTTCTAAGTAAAAGTTTACTTATTATCTGCAGTTACACACTAACTTTGCGATCATAAATGGTGTCTTTTTATGCTGTTTGGTTTATATGTGCCACAGTAACACAGATGCATGAAGCAGAACTGTCCCAAGCACAATAAAATCTTAAATGATGTTGATGAGAAATATCTTAAAAGGGCATGACTGATGTTGATGAGAAATATCTTAATGAGAAAATGGATGTGATTTATGGGAAGGCATGTGCTGGCCAGGATCTCCCACGGTAATTAGGGTCAGCCGCCAGCTGTGACCAGAAGGGGGCCATCTCTACTGCTTTGTCTGTTGTGGATCCATGAATTTGCCCTCCATGGGTGGGTCAGGGTCCTGCCCTGCACACAGGAGAGGACTCTGCAAAGCTCTGCTCTTCTCCTTCATGGGTGAAGGCTATTCCACAGCAGGAAGGCACTGAGACGCTGCTGATGACTGTCAGTCACCGTTTTCTCATGCGTCTGGTCTTTGGCTCCGCCCCCTCACGTGTAAATACTCGCGTCATCCGCCGACGTGTGCACACAGGACAGAGCACCTGTGTTCTCCACACACCCAGGTCACCTTAACGACTGAAACTTGGTAAACATGCCCCCGCCACACACAACCTCAGGAACACACACACACACACACACACCTTCCCCAGAATGTTACATCACCTTCCCTGATCTTCTTCCGTGTGTGGTCAGCTGGAGGCCCCCCCGGCAGACAGAGGACAAAGTGGAGCTTGTCTCAAGCCTCAGCGGGAACCTGGAATGCAGAGAGACTTTGTCACACTCTGAAGACCTTCTGAAAGTGACTCGAACAGGTGCAATTAAAGATCAGTCACAGACCCGGTAACAAAGAGGCCCCTAGCTTAGCATTACACTCTCTCCCCAGCCAGATTCCTTGTTAACTTTATAAACGGTGGCTTGAAAAACTGCCACAATAGCTGATTTATTAAAAATCACACAAAAGCTCCTGAGGGTGAACTTCTTACCCCTGACACAAACTGTTTCTTTTTGCTCCTTTTGAACTACAGTATTAGTGAAGTTACAGTGTAGTACAATTTCACCGCATGCCCTTCCTGTCTGGCAGGAGACCAAAAGGCACGTGGTCATTCTGAACTTCAGCATAAAGGGACTTCAAAATTTGTCTCCACCTCTGTGTTCTTCAGATCTGGAGTATTCTTCTCAAATTCATAATAATAATAAAATTTAAATTATGATCCATTTGCAATGCTTGTGAATATTTTGTTTTAATTAAACATTTTAACAAAAATAGGTCAACTGTCAGGTCAACTGACTATCGGAATAGTTATACTGTATTCTTAAGTGGTAACGCTGAAAGTATGCCTAATATTTATTGTCAGAAGATAGTATAGCTGCAGCTGACGGTTTCGCAATTCTCAAAGGTACAACAGGTTTACCATTGTGGTATTTACACCAGTCACCTAACAGCAGCCTGCAGTCTTGGCTGGTGACGTCATCATCTTCTGCGGACCCTCAACCTCCCCCTTTTCAGACAGAGCCTCGGTGTTGTGGCTTGGAACAGGAAGTACAGTGCATTCCATGCTGCATTCTGGTAAAAAAAAGACACTTCGCAGAAGCTCTAGTGTTGTAAGATCAAGCCCCTTGAGTCCAGACATCACGGATGAAAAACTGTCCATAAGAAAAGAAAAAAAATGAGTTTATTGGAAGCAGCTGATTTTCTTTCACACTCTCATTTCCATCCGGCTTCCCAGAAACGCGTAACACATCTTTGTTTTTCAGCACTGCCCCGATGGTGAAGTTTATTTAACAGCATGCGAAATTCCCAGTCACATCCTGAGAAAGAACAGCGGTATTACGGCATAGTGTCAACTGTCAACACTAATTGCCAGAAAATAATTGACCTTGATGAAAAAAACCACAACTTTTCTAAGATGAGTAAGAAAGGGGGCAGGGTGTTTAAGGCATAGTATCAGGTGTTCTGTAAGAGGTCACATTCCTTCTCTGCAAATCTGGACGATTATCCGGGGGCATAAATGTAGGAGACCACAGTGAGGTTTCTTTTTGGTAGAATTCTCGCCGTCCTGCCGCAACCTAGAACTGCCCATAAAAGTGTCTCCTCATTTTGAAGCTGGGGAAAATGTGACACTTTCTTGTAGTAAATAATAGGACCTCTCCAGTTAGCCTGCTGGCTCTGCTGCCCAACGGCAGGCTGCTGTTTTCATGGGTCGGACGCACTTGGGATGGAATTCGCCGGGCTTCCTGCCTCAGCTCAGAAAGAGAGGCAGGTCCTGGAGGCCGCAGACGCATCTGTATTTAGACAAGAAGGGGCTTAACGTCTCAGGGAGATGCTGTATATTTGCCATCTACGTGCAGGTTTTGGCCAGATGCACACTAACACTCTCTCTTTCCCTACCTACCTCTCCCTCTCTCTCTCCCTCTCTCTCCCTCTCTTTCTCTCTCTCCCTCTCTCTCTCTCTCTCTCCCAGTGGAATGAGTCACTCCCTGCCAGCGTGTTGAAACATAGGTGGAAAATGGCAAGAATTGGGGAGTCAGCTGCTCATCGCCCCCCCACCCCAAAAAAAATATAACATTCACACACACAACCGAAGTAGGTCTCGACTGTATGGGAAAGTCTCCCCCCCACATTTCTCATGTTACGTGGGATGTGTGTTGCTGTTTGTTGTGGAGTGAAATGTCTTCCATTTAAGAAATACACAAAAGACAAAAATAAAAATGAACACCCGCAGCAAGAAGGATGTTGGTTACTGTACTACGGAGTAAACTGTTTTCTTGGCATGAACTTCAGCTTTTATGACAGATGTATGTAAAACTTTCTAATTTACTTCTATATTTCCAGTTGTTTGTGTATATTTGCCTTGTATGTGTGTGTGTTTGGGGGGGGGGGGGGGGGGGGCTTTTCAGGCTGCTTAAAAGGAAATATATAGAAACAGCCATAAATATACCAGAGAGCACTGAGGGCTAAGGTGTAGGCTGTGGTGTTTCTTCATGCACTTCTGCTTGCTTGCTTCGTTTTAAGCATCGTACAGTCTGGTGAAACATGTCATTTGCTGTGGCGTTTTCTATATTTGAACTGGGAGGTATGCAATTACCACGTTTCTTTGACTGAGAGACACAGACAGGGAGAAAGAGGGAGTGAGACAGATATAGGGTGAGAGACGGAGACAGGGAGAGAAAGATGCACGGACAGCAAGAAACAGGGTGAAGTTGAGACACAGAGAAACACATACAGTACACAGAAGTGTGGAGAGAGAGAGAGAGAGAGAGAGAGAGAGAGAGAGAGAGAGAGAGGAAGTGAACACAGTGTCTGAGTCACAAGCCGAAGTTTAGATCCCCGAAGTACTCACTTCGCTGACATAGCAGCCTTCACTGCACACATCTCTCCTTGGCGGTACAAAAACTTAAAACGGGGCGCCTGCCCACCCCGCCCCGCTGCACCCCACCCTCCTCTTCAAACCGGGGATCTTCGTCCAGCCCTCAGCAGCTCATCGGCTATTTAATGAACACTAGGAGCCCGAGTAGCCGCCGCTGAAATGGATGTCTGGAGGGTCTGTTTTTCCGTCTTCGCCTTGGCCATAGCGCAGTTCCCCGTCCACCTCGCCATGCACCGTGAGTCTGCTTCTCGAATACTTTCTTGAACGTGCCGTCGTTCGAACTAGTGTCTATAATAATAATAACAACAATAGTAATAATAGTAATACTACGTATTAATTACGTAGTATTATTAATAATCATGCGACTTACAAAGTGTTTAAGAAAGGTTGCGTTTCGGCTGTAGTATGTGGTGGAGGCTGCTGTGAGAGTTAAATGCGCGCAGCAGGTGGTTTCAGCCCTTAAAAAGTGCTTAAAAGTTTAAGGTTGATGCATAGTTTTGGTTATCGGATACCTGGGCGCCGGTAAGCCAATACGGCAGGGCAGCCCCCCCCCCTGCCTGCGGCAGGTTTGCGCGGGGGCTCCTTCGCAAACTCCACACTTAAGACGCCTCCTTAAGCAGAAAATGTTTTTTTTCAGCGACCCCCCCAGAGAAGGACGCGAAATACACCAGCGGCAGTGTTTTCTTCCGGTTACTTTACTACGATTTCGGCTTCACTTTTATTCTGTTCTTGTCACCGTAGCAGTAAATAACAATAACCGGGCGGCGCACATGCATTGACCTTATAACGGATTAACTTTCGCTTGTAACTAGTATCACGACCGCAAATCAACTGCACGATTCGCAGTACAGCAGTTCGTTTATTTGTTTTTTGTATTAAAACCCCAAGAGCAACTGCATCAAACTTATTATTGGTGTAGTGGTGATTATTATGAGCAACAATATAAATATAAAAAGTCACTTACTGTACTGTAAGGTATCAGAACAACATCCGTAATTAAAATGGTAATCATAACAGAGATTATATCGTCATACGTAGCCAGTTTGCTGTCTTGTGTCTGTCATAAATAAGGCTATCGCATTAAGACACACCTGGACGGTCCATATGCTACTGTAATTTATTTTTAGCAGGTTAATGCTAGTTGGAAATATCCTTGGTATATTTGTGTAAACAAAAATTTAAATATTATTTCTCGCTCTGGTCCGCTTGCGTCCCGTAAATAGTGAGTAAACGCACCCAGTTTTGTCTTTCAGTCAACTTTGCTCTATGAGAGTGTCTAATGTATTGAATATGGAATATTGAAAAGGCTGCGGTATACTCCATTTTTTTCCTCTTCGATGGGATTGGTCACATGACCAATAATACAAATTAAGCTGTAAAACTGTCTTGATGGGCCCTCTGGCAAGTGAACTGCGGAGAATATACTGTTGTACATTTAACTGTCTACTAAACCACAGCTGAAACAGCTGTGTGTATCTAGTCCAGCTGAGCGCTTAAACAATGAATCACACTATTTGATTTAGAAAATAAGCATCATAAGTAGCAATTAATAGCGAGCACTGTAGGGGCAACATTGTCCTGACTTCAAGAATGAAGGTTGGAAATGCACTGCTTGGCAGGTTTGCTTATTGCTGGCATTTAGTTTGTGTTCCCATATGGTAGGTTACAATGTCTCTGGCCTGAATCCATCTCACTGGTAGAACAATGCAACAGGCCGTCAGCTAGAAAATGGAAACATTAAACACACATAGATGTATCACCACCAAGTGTGATCCATCCATCTAGCGAAAAATGTTGCTCATTCATGGTTGAGTCCAAGTATCTTGCCTTGAGCTCTGTGATTTATGGTACGGGGTGACATTGTCCCCATGACCTGTCATGTGAGACAGAAGTTACCATGGCTGAGAAGTGACCTGGATTGGCCAGGTTCTCCTAGTACTGAATACACCTAGGTTCTGTCCGGGCGCCATCTTTCTGTCCTTGTGGGCGTGTTGTGAATGACGGACGGGGGTGGCGAGGCGGGTTTGCCCGCATGGTGGATTTGCGCTCTTTGTAAAAACATGCCACGTGTTTAATGCCTTTTCCAGCACGTCTGGCAAATACGTCTGCCGCTATACGTTTATGTATCACATGCTTTGTCAGGCCTTGTAGCATATCTGTGTGCTTGGATCCCTCTAAGCACCTGGCACGTGGTCACTGGCTTGGAATTTACCAGAGGGACCCATCTTCTCCACCGTAACCTAGGAAACGAAGACACTGTGCCAAACAGCTGTCGCCAAGCCACTGTGCTCCGTGGGACTCCCAGACCTCTTTGGCCAAGTTGCAAAGCCTGCCCGCAGCCTATGGCAGGAAACTTACTTATCAAATTAAGTTGCTTATTTAATTTGTTTAGGTGCATTTTTATTCTACTGGTGTACCCCAACTATTTATAATAAACACATTTTGGTGTTAAAAAACACAAATGACACCAAACACAAAGTCCATAAATGCCATACTGCAAAGAAATTCCGTCTGCAGTACTGCAATGCCAACTGGAAGTCACATGTTGCTGACTGGCCACCATGATTGGACAGCAGGTGTTTACTTGTGGGATTGGTGACACTGGGGTATGAGCAGCCACCTCATTGGGCGGTTTAGGAAGCGGTGTGATGGCGCAATTTTCAAGCTAATGATTACGTCCAAAGTTCGAAATGTGAGGCTTGTGCTGCGGCTTCGAGTTTCTGAACTTTTATGTGTGCTTTTTCCTCACATATGTTGTTATGAATATTATTCTCTTACCAATTTATTGGATGGATTTCTGGTGGATTCTTTGCACAAATTTGATGTGGTTACCATGGTTACTGGGTTTAAATTTCTCATTAAGTCTGTTTCTCTAAGCTTATACGTAGATCATAAGTGCATTTTCTAAACCATACCTTTGACTGGGGATGAACACCTGCACCAGCTCTTCAGTACCCCCCCCCCCCCCACAATTACAGGCAGTTGAGCCCCAATTAGGCCGCCCTCCTTGCCTCCCCCTGCACCTCCGTGCACCAGCCTGCCGTTTTCGTTCCTACGCCGTCCCCCCTGGGCGACGCCCAGAAGGGCGCTACACGTGCATATCTCCGGACTGCCTGCTCTGGATTCCTTAACCGCCACCTGTCATCTCTTCCGAATTATCGGGCTCGTGCACCCCGATGGTGAGGCCTCCGCTGTCTAGACGTGATAAGAGGTCAGAACCGAGACGGTGTGGTAGAGCTGGGTGTGCAGCAGCTCAGCGTGAGGGCAGGGAGGAAGGACATGTGCGTAGATGCGTACGCAGTCTGTGTTTCCTGCACGCTGCTCGTAATGCGTCGCACGCATGGTATGTGGCTGCGGCCGCCGCTGTCGCTCAGGCTGGCCTGCTCCGCCACCACCGTTTTCCTTCACCACTGAAGGAAAAAACAAACTCCCCCCCCCCCCACAGACTCTGTACATGCTGAATTTTTTGAGTCTTTTTTTTTTTTTCCTCTCTCCTCTCTCAGACATGCGACTTTTGTTTTCACACCCATATGCTGGTCCTTCAACATAGTAATTATACTCAAAAATAACCAGAGTTATTTTAAAGGCACTATTCTTCCCGTAGTTTCAAAGGCTTTTATTCCTCTCGTGATATTTCTAACTGCCCTCTGAAGCGTTTTATTTTTTTTGAAAGTGGAAATGCCTAACTGTATGTTTGAGTCCAGAAATACTTTTCAATGGAGCTATCGATGCTGTTCCCGATCCAAACTTTTCTTCACTGTCAAGGGAGGCACTGGCTCCAACTACAATATGACTCTGACATTTCCCTAAAATGAAAAGACTCTGATAATTGTTGCTGATATAAATAACTTTCTAATCTGACCTTCTTCGTGGAACAACAGGTTGATGTGTTCACTCCTGCTCCTCTTATCAGACGCCCAGAACGCAGAGGGTAACCCAGCTATTGTATCTCGATCTACGCTGTGGCCTCTTACCACAGCCTTAGAGTGGTGTTTTTTTGGAATCCTATACAATAACTGGGACTTGAACCAACAACCACTGGGCTACAGAGAGAGCTGACTAAATTTCCATCCAAACTCCCAGTACGCAGGTGCAAATGAGGACATCATGGGCAGAATTAAACACGCACCCTTTATGGCTTATGGGAACAGCACTGTCAACTTTTCTTAGGATTAGGGTACAGCGTTGCTGAAATGCGGACCCCCAGTTATGCTGACCCTCCACACTGTCGCTTGGAGGTATAGAGTCTGGTCTCCTGATTCCCAAAGTGGCCATATTTTGCCAGCCCTTATCAGTCGGCTCATGGCGGCGGAAGCGATCCCCTATCGCATGCCTCGCCAGAGCTCAAAGGAGCTTCAGTACCACCACCCCCTACCCCAGTAAAACCAAACAAGGAGAAGAACCGGGTGTGATGTCTGCGGTGTTTTGCTTGTGATCTGTCACGTTTTTACAGGTTCAATTGCACTGTTAGGCTTCTGATTTCTGTGTGAGATGAATAGACACAGCTCCTGGTTCACTGCAACCTGCGCTGCATGTGAGCTCACGAAGGATGCTTATGAAGAACGTACAGCAGACTCGGGCTAAAGAAAAGTAGGTTTAGGGTAAAGTGAAGATGATATAGAATGGAAAATATAACTCGGTGTAGTGTTTCCTTTGTTCTGGTATGCAAAGCCTCTGTGTCCTCTCTGGCTGCAAGGCTGTGGTTCTCAAAAGGAGCCTTGACTGAAAGATCTGTAGCAGGTTAGAAACAAAACAGGCAAAGTGCTTTTGTTTACCAGCAAGTCGCTCTGTCTGTGTTTAAGCCTTCTGCCTCTTGCACACACAAGACGAACGGCGTCTTTGTGGTGGAGATTTCCTGATAGAGGTGCGATGGCAAGCTAGAAATCATCCGATAAGAGGCTGTATTATGCATCCACGTGGCCTGAACTGAACTGAGTGGGCTGTATAAAGAGCAGAAAGGTGCTTCCTGGAGAGTGTAGGTGCGGGCCTGCCGCCGCCGGTTGTCACAACACTGAGCGCTCGCTTGCGTTCTGGGGCCCCGTCTCCCTTCGGCCTTCCTGGCTTCTGCCGAAGTCGTTACCGAGATGTTTTTTTCAGTGGCTGCTGTTTTTACCGCGGTTACATCGCAGTTTCAAAATTACAGTGCCGGCAAGCAGCTGGGAGCTCCTGAGACGCATCAGACGAAATCAGAATGAATTCCAAACTGTGTGCCGAACAGACCCGTTAGCGGCACAACCGAAATGAAAACAAACTCTGGTTAAAAACGGCCAGTGAAATCTGCCGAGAGCTCTGCTGTCCTGGTCGTTCCGGTTGGAGTCACTGGGCTTTGTCTGAAGAACGTTCACCATCTGACTCTAAATGGTGTAAGAATTTTCGATACCCACCAGCACTGCTAAGGAAATCTGGAGATTACCATCACAATGAAGGGGACTTATGCTTTTGAGAAGCACCGGTCAGTTCTCATTCGATGTTAGCAGGATCACGTGACCTTAGCTGGTCCTCAGCCATCCATAGCTAAATCACGGACCTGTCCTTCTGAGCTCATCCCACTGAGGTGTTGGAGACCATCTTTTTTTTTTTTTCTGCCATAACAAAATCTCTGCAGACCAGGCAAATCTTGTCATCCACAGGGAGGACTATGCATCTGCTCTTGAGGCTGTTAAACCTGCAGCCGCCCAGCTAGAGAGTCCCTATAGACCCCTGAGCGCTCAAACGCGAGCACTGGAGCAGGCAAAAGAAAAGCGGACATAAATGAGTAAAAAAAACTCCCTTCATTTCCATCCAGCCAACCCTGCTGCTCTCACCCATTTAGGGTAAATATTTACTCTCTTTACACTCAGCCGTTATTTTCCAGTTCTGCCGTTCTCTCTGGCCATGTCCACTTTGGCAGATGCAGCAGTGTACTGGACACCAGTTAATACTCTGAATGGAAGGGGACTTGGCTGAAGGGAATTAAACAAAGGGATTCAAATAAAACAGGGAGAGGGACAACAGCTGGGAGTCCAGACAGTCTGTAATCTGCAGTGTGTGCAGGCCAAGGGCCCGCCAGTGTACTGACTCTTTGTGGGGGCCCTAAACCACAGGGGCCCTACACAAATGCGCGGTGCGAGTGGTGGTAAACACTGTTGCTCCGTGTGTGTGTGTGTGTGGGTGGGTCCAGGTATATGTTACTTTGTAGGGACCAATTATAAAAACCTGTTATTTTGACGATGTGAGGACCATGTTTTCGGTCCCCACAAGGGGAAAAACAGTTTCATAAAAACCTGTGACTTCCAGAAAAAAATGCCAAAATTCTCGTATTTTCTTTGGTTACTTATGGTCAAGGTTAGGCCTGGGTAGGGGTTAAGGTCATCTTGTTGGGATTAGAGTTTTCCCCATAGAAATGAATGGAGAGTCCCCACAAAGATATAATTACAAACCTGTGTATGTGTGTGTATGTGTGTGTGTGTGTATGTGTGTATGTGTGAGTGAGTGAGTGAGTGAGTGTGAGAGAGAGAGAGAGAGAAAGAGAGAGAGAGAGAGAGACAGACAGAACAGAAATGAGTCACATAGGAGAGCTTCTGGTCATCTGTGATGCAGACCCTGCTCTCGTCATGCAGCACTGGGGCTTATCGGGATGGATGCATGCAGCAGAAGTCTGGGCTGATAAAGCCCCACAGCATGTGCATTACGGCACACACGCACAAACAAGAGCGGACATGCGCACACATTTCTGAAATGCAGCATAGGGTTGGAAACCGCGGTGGAAATTACCGGCTTGTCAAAAACTTGCAAAGAAGTGAAACGATGCTGCCATTATGTGCTTATGAGGAAAGTTAAATCCAACTTACCATTGATTTTTTTTTGTCAATTTGCAATCAAATTAGATAATTCAACCACAAAACTCATGAGATATTTCTGCTTGCCAAACCCAGTACTATATTAAGAAGGACCTGCTGTGTGTCCTCTGTGCACCTGGAGCATGATTAGCAATGTGATAGCATACCGGTAAGACTCTGCGACACATCCCTTGTGCTAGCATGGATGGTAAGGCTTGTCCCACATTCATTCTCACTTGAATAAAATGTACTCAAAAACTCTGGCCAGTGTCGCCTAGCCATCTATCGTTGAATGGTGTCGACATGTAGAAGCGCTTCTCTGGCCCAGCTCTAGAACTGGCCGTCCACCTCATAGTAGTGACATAGTAGTGACTGCATGTGAATATGCATGGTAAATACATTTATTTGTGCTCCGTTTGTGCAGATTTTGATAAATAGCTTACAAATGGGGACATTTGATCTATATTTTTATTTTTACAATTTGTTTATCAGGTAGCTTTTCTGTGTTTTTATTGAGGTGCTCATATAAAAATTGGATTCTGGTAGTTAAGTTTCTAAACCCCTGTAGGGGTTTTTTGTGAAGAGGCGCTTCGCACACTTAAGATGGGATCCATGAGGTGCCTTTTGAAAATGTCTCTCGCATCTCTGTCGTGAACGGCATTACGGTTCATTGGGAAGTTCCCCCGAAGAGCAAAATGCATGCACGAGTGAGTGAGCGGGCGTGCAAACGTGAGTGTTCGCACATGCTGAAGACTCTGCAAGCACGGCTGCTCCAGAGTAATTGGGGAAGTAGACAGACGGCATTAAGTCACCAGCAAATGGCAGCAGAAGCAAGTGGCTTCGAGAAACAGGTGTGATATTGGAGGCCAACTGACAATCAGCCTGATGATTCCTATTGTGGGGAAAAAAAGCCAGACAGGTGCTATAAGAGAGTCACTCTTTATAGAGGAACGTTTACTTTATGTGGTGTGATGGGCTTTTCAGTTTTAGAGCTTAGCCGTTACTGCCTGATCTGGAATCGCCGTTTTATGTTTGTTGACGCAAAGGGAGCATCTCTAGGAACCTTTGGAAATTAATAAGAATATTCAATGTATACTAATTAGCGTATTTAAAACAGGGACACCAAAGAGAGTGTTCTCCACAGCTGCTGTTGACACCTTCCTGTTTTTCCACAGACCTGTCTGGCATCAGGATCAACAACCTCTGCAAGTTCTGCGACTTGAAGCCCTCAAAATGTGACGGCAAGAGCGAGTGCCTGACCAACTGCAACATCACGTCCACCTGTGCGCTCGAGGAGGAGGTCTGCGTCAGCATCTGGTGAGTCCTGTCACCGAAGCTGCCACTACCAGTTGATCTCAGATCAGAGGGGAGCAGCCTTTTCGTACTACAAATTAATGCCGCCATAATGATGCCTCAGTCATATCATCCATCCATATGTTCCATTTCTGTATCTGTCACGGGGGGGGGAGCCTATTCCAGAGGCTACAGGCATAAGACACGGAACAACCCAGGATGGGGCACCATCCCACTACAAGGCACACTCACACACGCGCACACACCTATGGGCATTTTGGTAATTCCAATTGACCTTAGCATATTTTTGGACTGTGGGCGGGAATTGGGAGTACCCAGGGGAAACCCCACATGACTCGAGCCCTGGCCTCAGAGGTGTGAGGCAACAGGGCCAACCACCATGCCAGCTCACCACATCGTCTAAAACCCTCCTCTGGTGTATAATAAAGGAGAGGATGGGGCCGTCCTCATAACCACGCACATTGAATGCAGTTGTGAAAAATTTGCATAAGAGTGTTATGCTTAGTTATGTGAAATACGTTTATGTAGTGAAATACCAGGCATGGCTTCCGCTCAGTTTGACTGAAACTCCCAGCTCTGCGATTGAGCAGTCTGGTCTGTTTCCTTATCCGTCTTCCCAGGAGAAAGAAGGAAGACAACAATTCAGTGGAGACACTTTGCCACGACCCGTCCAAAAAGCTGTACGGCCTGTTCCTGACCGACTACAACAACACCAAATGTGTGATGAAGGAGAAGATCTCCCAAGGCAGCAGCATCTACATCTGCTCCTGCTCCAAAGAAGATGAATGCAATGACAATCTCATCTTTAACACCCGTGAGTAACCTCTGGTCTGTTGCCCCATCCATTGGTTTGGTCTGATACTGTTCCAGGAGACGATACTGAGCACTCGGCACTGAACATCTGTTTGTTGAGGCAGGACCAGTGAGAAAGAATCGATGCTGTAGAACCAGAAAGTTAAAACCAATGAGAGAGTTTCTCATAGCAACAATGACATCATATCCTGTGAACTCCTAAATAGGAAGTTGTTACAATGCTGGACTCAGTCCTAGGTGGAAATGTGTGTGTCTTTCAAGGTCAGTGATAGACAAGGTTATAATTTGTTCGTTTTTTTGGGTCCATTGTGTTTGTCCTTCTTTTGAAAAAATTATTCTTTCATCCTGCCAATACATTATTTAATCTTTTAGTCAATGTGCAATTGTCCCTCGAGTTTTAAATGGGACTCATCTTTTAACAAGTAGTTTCAATAAATAGTGTGAGACTTTATCTTGGAGTATAAAATCCAACATAAAGTGATAATATATCACTTTACATCTCTGCACTTTACTCTTGGAGTAAAAAATTGGAGCGAAAAATCACCAAAGGAAATGGGTCTGTAAGCTTAAGTTCAGGAAGGGCATCTTTCCAGTTGTTGAGGAATTCTGCAGTTCCTGTGCCTGTATGAGAGCATTCTGCTCTTGTGTGCGTGCTTGTGTGCATGCGTTTGTGTGCGCATGTGTGTGTGTTTCTACACCAAATCTTTCCAGCTACACAAGCCAGGACTAATCTTTGTTTTTGCTGCATGTTGCTAGGACAACCACTGTATATCCTTAGCATTTTGCTCACCGCAAACAGTTACTCCAATGTGGTGCATCTGTAGTATGAATGTGATTTCGAAGAGTATGGCAGAGAAAATCGTGTAGCTTCACAACAGGAGAGCTGGAATTGTATCTGCATTGTCCAGGTGAACGGAGCGCGTTGCACAGAAGCATGGGAGCATAGATGCATGCCTGACAGCGAGGCACTCCGAGATGATCACTACACCAGGCTCGCAGATGAGGGGGTGGAGCATCATCCCTGTCTCCAGGGGTCTTCTCTTCTGTGGGGGGGCAGGCCAGACGGGTCCGGCCTGGTTCGGAAAAGCGGTGTAGCGATGCAGACGTGTGGTTTCCTGTCTGTGTTTAAGTTGAAGTGGAGCAGCAGAACCTGGCAGGGATCGGTCGCGCACAATTTCAGCCAGAACACACATACATCAGCACCCCCTCCACTTGCCCTGGTATGTTTTGGGGGGGGGGGAGGGTGGAGGTTACTGGGGGATTTGTAATATGGGACAGGCTCACAGGTTCACAATCCAGCCTGAACCGCTGCAGCAGAATATGTAGGGTCACCTCGTTAAGAAGGCTTAATTTTTAGCTGACAGGAAATAGGAAGGGCATGGTCATCTGGACAGGTTTACTGGCACAAAGAACCACGGAGCACACCCAACATTTATAGTGCTGACAAAACCAGTTAGGGGTGAGCTGAATCAGCTGAGAAAACTGGGAAACCTTGCTTTCCCCCCTGATATGGCATCATCTGTGTGACCCTCAGCACTGTCTGTAACGTTATTCCACGGAAGAGAGAGTCAAAGCCACTTGTCCTTCTCAAACTGAAGCACATTTTGTCTGGCAAAAACCATTCGAGCAGCATGGTGGGAGGTGTCAAAGTTCGGAACGTGAACAGCTGCCTATTGAAGAAACCACAGACCTCACGGAAGGATTTCAGGCCATTAGTGTCTGAGCTGTAGATGAAGAACAAGAACACCGTAGATGTAAGCTCCCTTGAGGCACTGGGGCTTCACCCGAAGTGAAATGTTTACGCTCCCGAACCCCAAAATTTCACCAGGCCTGAAGGTGTTCTTTCTGACAGAGTTGGCCAAGATGCCTCCATGACACTGAGAGAGTACCTCAGTGTAGCAAGTGAAGCTGTGATCGATTGTTAAAATGAGATGGTGTTTCACTGATCGATATCCAATTTTGTTTAAGTTAGGAAAATCATTCACGACGAGGATGGGATTCGAACCCACGCGTGCAGAGCACAATGGATTAGCAGTCCATCGCCTTAACCACTCGGCCACCTCGTCACTTGTATTTGTGCTGTTATTGCTACTTATATGTATCTTTATTGGCTTCAAATCTTTGAGGCATGAGATGGCAGTGCCAGCCACTGAAACTCAGCCATCCATGTGGAAATCCATACGGATTCTGCAGAACTGAATTTTTATTTAATCTTGTAACAAATAAATAACAAAAATAGTACATTCTTGGCAATGACCTATTGAGCAGAAAGACCTGTTTTTGAGCTGGGAACAGTATACGGGTGGATACTCCTTCTGCTGGAGCGATATGTTCTCCGCGTTCCAGGAAGTCCGTGTTTGTTTACAGAGTGTTTGCCACTGGGCCTAGAAATGCCTCACGCCGCTACCCCCACTTCCCACTAGTGCTTCTAGAAACATCTATGAAGTCACAATACCGTAAGTGCGGCACCAGCACCGTGAGCGGGCATACCTCCCCGTCAGCGATTTGCTGCTCCTACAATCTCCGTTGATGTCCAGATATGTGAGGGGTGGGCTTTGTAAAAATGTCTGCAACCAAAACAAATGTCTGACTTTCTTGGCCGACTGGGGTGGCTTTGGCGTGATACACCACGGGATTTTTTTGTTTTCGCTCTGCTGTATGTTCTGCATGCTTTTTTAAATAGCCTTAACGAGAGGCGTAATAAATCTAATCGGAGCAAATGTGAGCAGGATCTTCCTGGAGTGCTGATTTTGCTGCCATTGAGCCGGCTTTGCAAGGGTCTCTGTCCTGCTGAGAGAGTCTGCAGGATGGCTACCATTCTGTTCTTGAGCTAATTTTTGTTCACTTTAAGTGGTTTTCTGCTTCTCTCTGTGGGGAGGGGGGGGGGGGGGAACCTCCTTCTCGTGACGGTCCTGATGCCCACACCGCCTGTCCCACCCCAGATCTGTGCCCTCATATCCAGCCGGCTCTCCTGACAGAGGTTCCGTCTGCATCTGGAGATCAAAAGCTCACCTTGGCACCGCTTGGCGCCTCTCGCTGTCACAGTTTGAATTCCAGACAAACTTATCAAGGCGGCTTGAGCAGACAGTCTGCCTCACTTTGAATTCTCTAAACATACTTAATTGGTGCAAAGCTTGGTAAATTAGGCTGATACCGGGCTAATTTGGTACAGAAGCATTGGCCTGCTGTTTGCTGGATGTTCTGACCTCGGGCTATTAGGAAAAGAAGAGCATGACAGGGGAAAAAAGGCTGGTATTTACTTTTGTCAGCTGCACATCTTCAGCGATTCCACATCCGGTGGAATCTAAGTCTCTGAGGGGGAAAGCAGCCATTTGTTACCTGCAGTGACTCACTGCCTTTTTCCAGGACACCCCAGACGGAAAACGTTAAGAGAGCGCTAACACTATGCCTTTATGCTGTAACATTTGTATGAGTTCTGCCAGTAGATGCAGGATCGTCCTATATAAAACAACAGGAAATATCAGGCACCTTTCGGGTAAACACAGTGCATTCCACAGGAGTGCCAAGCTAGAGGTTTACACTGGCTATTATTAGCAGGGTGATCTTCTTTTAAGACAATGACATTCAGGGCACGTGGTAAACAATGGGAGTTCCTACAAAGGCAGTTAGGATGCCCCCTGCTGGTCCCCAGTCGCCCTAACTTCCCGATTGACGTCAGGAGTGGTGATGTCATGTTTGTGGAGATGTTAGCAAGGCTGACTCTTTGGGATCTGCAGGCAGCGAGTGGTGGAGAGGAAATAATCCCATCATGTTTTCTGCCCCTGAGGCAGATGGGGTAGGAGAAGCAAAGCTGGATGGGTGGTTTGTGACAATTGGCTTAGGCCCTAAAAAACTTGTACAAGAGTCCAGCAAGACACTGTGGTCCGTGTGCCACCCAGGACCGGCTAGTACAGACTGTGTGTATTCCCAGCTTACTTCCCCCAGTTTGGTTTTAATCATACAGCCTTTGTTTAAGACCTGGGGGGGATCTGGGGGAGGGTGTCCATTGCCCATTTATAGTGATATCATGTCTGAGTTGGGTATCCCGGCCCTTTTAACCAATAACACATTGCAGAAGGAAAAAAGCACACAGATGTCTTAACCTCTGTGTTTACACATGATGCATTATGATGTGTTGGAAACTTTCCTCAGGAAAGCAGACAATCGCTGGGCAGACTAATCTCATCGACATGTGAGAACAGTCTGTACTGGAATATCTTGGCATTTCGGGGTCTTGCTTTTTTAATCGTTACTGTTGGCTGGGAAAAAAAAAACAAATAAGATTTTCCCTGTCTGGTGTCAGGCTCAGGTCCTCAGATGGTTTGCGCTGCCCCGTTAGCTTTACACCAGTCCACAATTAGCATTGTTTATTTCATCTAAATAAAAATAACTTGGTAGTACCGTTAACCGTGCCAGTTAGTTTCTTCATTCCTTTATTGTAGATTTGGTATTGTATCATTCTGTGCTTTTCTGTATCTGCCTGTTTGTATTTTATTTACTCGTGTGTGTGTGTGTGTGTGTGTTTGTGTGTGTATACGGACGCATATTCTTGTTATATTTGTGCCAGTCTTCTCCTAGTGTGAAGAAGTGAACCCCATCCATGGGGTCAATGGGCATGTCCATTGTGGGGTGGAGTGATTGCATTGGGAAGGATTTTGTCTCATGGGTGGGTCAGTTGTGTCAAGGGCTTACAGATTCGTGAGTCAATAGAGAACGCCTCCCTCTAGTGGCTGGGAGGTGAAAGAGACCAGCTGTGACTTTAATGTTCATCCGTGATTTAAGGGCTAAGCAGCTTCTCTCAATGGCAGAATTTTGCTGTGTCTGTGAGTAGTGACTCACCCTGTCTGGCATAAACACCTTCGGCTGCATCACCCAGTGATTCACAGGGATAAATAATATAATCTACAACTCTGTCAAAGAGCAGCCAATAACTTTTGCGGTAGCTGTGGAGTTTTACTCTTTGTTTGGTTGCTTGGTGGTTTAATTGGTACGGCGGCCCACCAGTAAGAGTCTGAGCTTGTTGAGGAATTTTCTTCCTGTTCCTGAAGCCTCTCTCAGGAACTGTGAAGCAGATTAATATCTGTGGTGGTGGATCAACGGAGAGCAGGCTGAGGCAGGCTGTTTGTAAGCCGCTCACAGATGCATGCAGACAAGGGAAACCCTTCCCCGCGAGGCCGTGGGGATCAGGGTCCTACGTCCCTGTCATTCAGCTCTACATCTCTTTGCCTTTCAGTCCCTGAGACAGACATCAGCCAGTCTCAGCCAGCCGAGTCAGCTGCATATTCACATATGTAATAATCACTATATTTTAAGTCTCTGCACGTGTCACATGCTAGTCTGTCAGGCAAAATTAGCAATAGACTTCTACATAATACAGAGGAAGGCTAGCAAGTTGCATGGGGTTTTGCGCAGCTAGGAATTCGGACTGGTGTTCACTTCAGATTGATTCATTTTCCTCAGACGCATAATAATATTATAATTTTCAGTAACATTTTACTCAAAGCAGCCATCATAATGCGTCACACATAATTATGCATTCCCGAAGTATTAAACACGGCTGTAGCTATTTATAAAAAGCCACAACACGTTATAGTCACATTGATCATGCATTATGGAGGCTTTATGATGCTCTCTCTCATTTATAGTACACTACGGATACCTTCATAATGCATTATAATGGGCAGAGTATAAGAATTAAGGACGCTCTGTAATGTACCGTATTACAAAGGTATCTATAGTGCATCATAGATGTGAGTTTCATCAAGCATTCATAATGCATAATAGACATGGGTATAATGCGTTATGCCTTCTTCTAAATAATTGTAGCCATGTTCAGAACACTTTACTAATGCATAATTATGGATTATGAAGGTGTCTATAATACATTGTGATGACTGCTTTGAGTAAAATGTTACCGAATTTTCAGGTTCAGCATCAAATGGATTGGTTGCTAGGTCTTGGTAGCAATGCAGCACATCTCCCTCAAGCCTCCTGCGTAGTGACAGTGATCTGACAGACCGTGCTTGCTGTCCAACATCACTCTATCAGCATTCCTCAGGTGCTCCTAAATCACCAGCTGTAACATTTCAAAGAGTAGGTTTCTACAGATGCTCTCAGGCACTCATCCAGTTCAGCCCTTTCACTGGATCCAGCTGCCTGGTCGCCCTCAGACTGCCCCTGGACATCTGCACCAAGCTGACACCCAAGTTCTCAGCATTCTTCTCTGTTCTTTGAACAAAAATAAAGCCCTTAATTCACATTTGTTCTGTCCAGTGGAAACAGTTGTGGCTCTTTGTGGTTTTTGTGTGTCATATAGCCAGAGGGCCTTGTTAAATGATTATCATCATTATACTGTTTGTGTGTAATTGTTTGATTCATACATTTTGTCTTGATTTGTCTTATTCTGGTCACAACATAATGGAACCTACAAGTGCCTACCCATAACTCGTGTTTTCTTTGTGTGTGTGTTTTTTTTTTTTTTTACCCAAGATCAAAATCCCCCTGAGGACTTCCAGGTGGACTGGGTCATCCTCATCAGCCTGCTTCCTCTGCTTGTCCTGGCGGTGCTGGTCATCACCATCTTCTACATGTATAGGGTATATCGCCGGCGCCAAATTCAAAGCAAGAAGCTGAGACCCAAAGATCAGCTGGACCACAGCGACACCGGCCCCATCATGCCCGACGACCGCTCCGACAGCAGCTCCACCCACGCTAACAACCTGAACCACAACATGGAGCCGCTGCCCATCGAGCTGGACGTGCAAGTGGGCAAAGGCCGGTTCGCCGAGGTCTACAAGGCCAAGCTCAAGCAGAGTCCCTCGGAGCAGTTCGAGACGGTGGCAGTCAAGATCTTCCCAGAAGAGGAGTACGCGTCCTGGAAGAACGAGAAGGACATCTTCTCCGACATGAACCTGAAGCACGAGAACATCCTGCACTTCCTGACAGCCGAGACCCGCAAGGCGCAGAAACAGTACTGGCTCATCACGGCCTACCACCCCCGGGGTAACCTGCAGGAATACCTCACTCGTCACATCATCACTTGGCAGGACCTCTGGCTTCTGGGGGAGTCTCTGGCTCGGGCTGTGGCTCACCTGCACAGCGACCACACCCCATGTGGGCGCCCCAAGGTCCCCATCGTCCACCGGGACCTAAAGAGCTCCAACATCCTCGTCAAGAAGAACCTCACCTGCTGCCTGTGTGACTTTGGCCTCGCTCTACGTTTGGACAATTCGCTGTCTGTGGACGACCTTGCCAACAGTGGACAGGTAAGGTTTCCTGTTCAAACTATACCTGCCATTGCAAGCAACAGCTTCTCTGCCTCTTTCCTCTTGCCTTAATTACATCTAATTAAACACTAAATCTTATCTAATATTGCATTCAAAAGATTTTCTTTTTATGTCTTCACGCTTCTTTTACCTAAGGGTTTTCTGTTGGATTCTGCTCTGTGATTAAACTAGCTGTGTCCTTAACACGGTTGAAACCAT
The DNA here is from genome assembly GCA_015163995.2 of Mormyrus lacerda. Taxonomy (NCBI): domain Eukaryota; kingdom Metazoa; phylum Chordata; class Actinopteri; order Osteoglossiformes; family Mormyridae; genus Mormyrus; species Mormyrus lacerda. The sequence goes on along the minus strand of JAABNX020000151.1, from coordinate 24,774,303 downwards.
ACCCACAAAGTTCTCTTCCTGGGTGTCAACTTAAACGAACCTCACGTATTGGGGGCACGGGGGGAACAAGCTGGAAAGAGCATTAAAATTACTGTGCAGCAACCCCAGATGGGCAGTAATATTGCAGATTGCTCCTGACATACTGTAAAGGATCATTCATTTTTCATTTGCTGAAAATACAGCAAATCTTAATGAAGTTAATGATTACAGTACAATACTACAGTACATTATTTAACAACAGAGTAATAATCGTGACTCTAAATAACTTTTAACTCTAAATAAGATGCATCCCCTAAGAACGTGTTGTCCATGGAGCAATAGAGGGGCTTTCACATTGTCAAGATGGATCTAATTTGTTCAGCCTGATCCCTCTAATTAAAGACATGGAAATCTTCTCCATTGCTGTGGCACTGAGTCAATTTGTTCGTTAAGAAGCAGACACCCGGGACAATGCACCCCCCCCCCCCCCCTCAAAAACCGGAGATGAGTCACTCATGAGCCGCGCTGACTGTGGCTATTGGCAGAATAGGCAGTTACCCAGCCCCCCCATATTACTTACACGGCAGTGTAAGTGAAATGATCATGGGTTTTCTTGCTAGGGGGGGCTCCCAAGGACAGCTTTGCCCAGGGCCCTAAAAAGGTAGAGCCGGCCCTGATCATAAGGGGGTTGGTGTTATCAGTGGTCCAGAAAGTAAAAATCCAGTCCAAGATTTTGCTTCAACCATCTAGTTGAGTACTCTCTGACTGTGACTCTTTATACTCAACTGGTTGGTTGAAACAAAATCTTGGACTGGATGTTTACTTTCTGGATCTGAACTATCCACCTCTAGCTGTAGCAATGGCCTACGGATTGGCTCTTAATATGTCCACTACCTGGATACCCCCCTTCCCCGAGGGAACTAAATGGAATGAGCAAATATCAAGTGTACGGAAATGCAAATTAAAAAATTGCATAACATCCCTGATCTGCTAGGGAATTATTTCAGTTGTTTTTTTTTTTTGTAATAATAATTTTACTAATTATAATAATAGCTTTTAGTTTTTGGATGTCTGCAGATTATGTGTAGGTGTTACGAGACGCATTCACAAAATGGTTTGCCAAAGAGGGAGAGTGTCTGGAAAAACAGCTTCAGCAAGAAATACTGCTCCCCTGCCCATGAAGTACTGCTCCCCTGCCCATTAATCAGGCCGTAATACCAGTGGAATTAGGCGTTACTGCCCGTGAAATCTGGGCCGTGTAATTGGATAGTGAAACGGCTAATCCCCGTAGATGTAGTGTACTGGGTGGGTTAGGGGTGTGTGGGGGAGGGGCTGAAGGCACAGGCCATCCCCGTGGCCTGCATGCAGGACACCCCCCCTGCAGCCCCCTTACTTTAGGTCAGAGGGACCCCTCAGGGCTCTGTGCTGCAGCCGTATTAAAGCTGATTGGTGTTACATGCATTTATGGGGTTTATTTTCTTAGCCCCTTTAAACGAGGCTGGCACCTGACGCATGCTAATATCCGTACCAGACACACACACACTTGCGCACACAAACTCATGAGTGAAGCAATGTACTGGACACATAGCTAGCTCCGACAGTAATATATGTCCATTCATTTTTGTATTTTGTACGAAGCGAAGGAATCCAACAGATTACAAAGGGCTTGTTTATAAAATGAATTAGTTGCTTTCTCAGTCAGCTCAGTCATTCAAGTGATGTACTTTGTTTTTTCCTGTTTGCCCTCAAGGCCAAGCAAATCATAACAGTCATGAGGCCCAGACGGCAGTGACTGAAGGGATATTTTTGGGGGGGTTAAAAAAAAAGGTTTATGATGTTTGTTTGGTGTCTCTCTCCGTTTCCCACAAATGTCAGAGGATGCAGGATATGTGTGACACAGTCCAAGCTAGACTTTGCACACTTTAGCATCTGTGTGTGTGTGTGTGGGGGGGGGGGTTCCATGTATATGCTACATAACTATGTATATGCTATGTATATGTTACATAAAAATAGAATGTGATAAAAACCTGTTATTTTGATCTTGAGTAACGATTCATGGGTCTGTCATTGTCTCAGTTTTTAAAAAAAGGCTTGTATTTTGTTTGGTTACTTATGGTTAAGATAGGGCTGGATAGTGGTTAAGGTCGTCATCGTTGGGATTAAAGTATTCCCCATAGAAATGAATGGAGAGTCCCCACAAATATATATGTCTGTATGTGTGTGTGTGTGTAATACGTGATTAACGTCATGTAATGCTTCCGGTTCTACACATGTTTCTCATTAGTTAGCAGTTGGGTAGTTCATAACAGCTGATTAAGCATGAAAATCATCTGAAACAGAATGTTTTGTCAGGTGCATTGGCAGGTAATGATCTGGATTATTATGTTTGTGTGTCTGTGCACATGTATGTGTGGGGGGTGAAATTCCATGGGCACGTCCCAGCAGTGTCCGCGCAGAGGACCAAAGCGTACCTTAGCACAGAGCCGTTTTCTTCAGTGGCGTCATTGTTGTTCTTGGACAGGTGGGCACTGCCAGATATATGGCTCCAGAGGTCCTCGAGTCCAGAATCAACCTGGAGAACACAGAGTCCTTCAAGCAGACTGACGTCTACTCCATGGCCCTGGTGCTGTGGGAAATCACATCCAGATGTAACGCCATTGGTGGTAAGTCGCCGCTCCGTCATCTGCCTACTGGGTGGAGCAGAAAGTTTCACGTTGATGTGAGTTTGCTGGATTGGTGTGAAGCTTCACACATCATCACCTGGTGTTTCACTGCCAGATGGGCTCTGTACTGTGAGTGAAAAAGGAGAATTTGTGACTGCTGTGTCCTCCTCTCTCTCCTAGCATGCACTGCCCCACTCAGAGATGTCCCTCAGTGGCCACAGGGCTTTCAGATCCATGAGAATGTGTGGTGGAGCAGCCCACAGAGATGTTCCCATATGGTCTGCACAAAAACATATGGAGCAGAAGGCTTGAGTCAGGGGAACTGATTGTTCCTCCCAAGGTTCTGGGTGAAAAGTAGAGTTCCTGGGGTCAAAGTTCTGGTTTTAGAGCCAATGGGAGCTTACAAAATGAGAGAAAATGATGCAACACCTTATAGTTGTCTTTACTATTTAAAAAGTTTCAGCTTTCAGTGGTCAGACCTTTTTTGCAGTGCTATCTTGTGAACAGACGTGTCAGGCACGTGTGTATTAAAGACCAAGTTTCTCAGACACCAAGGGCTCAGGTTTAACTTCACCCCCCCCCCCCCCTCGCTTGACACTTATACACACAAACACATACGCACACACACAAACCAGACTAGGGTCAGGTTTGGCAGGGTCTACAGCAGCAGCACAGCAACGAACCTCAGGAAAACCACTATGAATTTCTGGCAAGGCAGACAAATAGACGAGTGAGGCTGGAATAAAGCCCACCGTGAGGAGAAAGGAGGAGGCGAACCCAGCACTGCATGGAGGAAAACGGCTGAGCGGCAAGTTTAGTCTATTCTAGTCTTTCCAACCTACCCATCCTGCAGCTTTCGTGTTGTGGGCAATCTGCAGCTCATTACAAACGTATCAAACCAAATGGTAAAAAGGGCGCTATCGTAAGCTAGGAAGCGGTAAAAATGGCACCATTGTAAGGTAGGAAACGGTAAAAAGGGCGCCATCGTAAGGTAGGAAATTCTAAAAAGGGTGCCATCGTAAGCCAGGAAACGGTAAGAAGGGCGCTATCGCAAGCTAGGAAACGGTAAAAATGGCGTTATCGCAAGCTAGGAAACGGTAAAAATGGCACTATCGCAAGCTAGGAAACGGTAAAACTATCACAAGCTAGGAAACGGTGAAATGGGCGCCATCATACTGTAAGCCAGGAAACGGTAAATAGGGCACCATCGTAAGCTAGGAAGCGGTAAAAATGGCACCATTGTAAGGTAGGAAACGGTAAAAAGGGCACCATCGTAAGGTAGGAAATTGTAAAAAGGATGCCATCGTAAGCCAGGAAACAGTGAAAAGGGCGCCATCATAAGCTAGGAAACGGTAAAAAGGGCGCTATCGCAAGCTAGGAAATACCTGAGCCAAGCCACCAGCCACAGTAGCTGCCTTTAGCTGGTCTGTCAATCATTTGATATTTCCACCAGGGTAAATTCACACTAGAATGAATGAGTGATTTTAACTCCCAGATGTTGGAGGGGTACAAACAGCCACTCAGAGTATAAGTAAAGAAATTGCCTGTGTTTGGTTTATTCCCACCACACAGCCCCTCCAACCCCTCCCCATTTGCTCGTCACCCTGCCTCACTAAGGTCGGGCAGATCCTGTACCCTCTGGAGGCTGCACTTTACGTTTCCTTTGTGTCTGGGCTTGTTGTAAGAGGTTGGGGGGGGGGTGAAATCAGCTCAGCGGCAGGCTGCCACATAGCCGTGCAGTGCCCCTAAGATGAGCCCCTGAAGCAGCCTAGGCTGAAATGTGAATAGTTCTGGTCCAGCTTGACCTGGCCTAAAGGTGAGAGTCATTTAAATTTCCATCATTTAAACTAGCATTTCCAAATTCAGTCTTCAGAGACCTACAAGCAGTTCATCTTTTTTCTCCCTGGCAGACACTCCTACAGGGAGTTGGGAGGGAACAAGAACATGGACTCTGAGTCCTTCGAGGACTGCATTGGGAAACTCTGATCTAAGCTCTATACCCAGACAGCACGGCATGCTGCCAGGAGGATACAGAGTCTAGAATGTGCAGTTACATTTCAATCATTTGTTAATCTCCCTGCCATTCCATCATCGCCTGCCAGATTATCACAGTGTGCCCCCTACAGGAAGGGGGACCTGCAGCTGCCAGCGCCACAGCTGGGATGCCTGTTAGCCCGAGCTGTACTGATCTGTACGAGCCCAGAGCATGTCAGGAAAACAAGCATAGCCCTGCTGATGACTTTTACTACCTTAAATTAAAAGCATGTGCTGGGGTGGGGGAGGGGGGGGGGTCTCCATGAGTCATTGACATCTTTTATGAGGAATTACAACCAGGGGTGGGTTGGAATCTGCATGTTACCTAAGTCTTGATAGCTATAGTCATTCCTTTCATATGTGTCAGAGTGGACGAACCAAGGAGTTTAACTCAACATTTTTCTGCTCGCTGCTGCAGTTTCATCCGGTTCAGGTCCCCAGTCACCCTGTACATCATCATATACTGTCCTTCGCTGCTGTCTTTACTGGAATACTTCACCATGAACCAAGCTCATTCTGCCTCATTCTCAGAGGGAAACCTCAGGACAGGATTTGAATGGCTCGAAACCAACCTAAGAGTCATTCACAAAAGGTTAAGCAGGTTCACAGTCTTGAAAACAACTTCCTGTTGCCCTTTTGTTTTGCAATATTCAAGACCTAATGGGATTCCACCGTCAAAAAATTCCATCGTCATTCACAAAAAAAGGTTGCAACTTTTACTAAATTAAAAAATTAGGTACTTTTCATTGTTAAGGTACAGTTCCTCCATTCAGGGGTGGTACGTTAAGCCCCCAATAGCAGCGTAGAAATTTGTAGTACGCTCCCCCCAGCAGACTTGCAAACATTGCATGGGATTCACATTTGCATTTCACTTCCCTGTGCACTGAAGCACCATGGTGAGGATTTCACCACCAGCATGGCGTGCAGTGTTTCCATTCACGGGCAGTCCTGAGAGCGAGAGGGAGGCCTCACCTGATGGTATTGATGTTTGGCAGAACTCAAAAGCGGAATTAGCATCAGTCTCTAAAAACGGCGAATAGCAGTGTGGGTGGGAGATCATGGGTCCGAAATACGATCTGGAGGCAGAGCACATTTTGAAAAAAAGGAAAAAAAAATAAATTGGGGAAATCCAGTTGTCAAAAACAGGAAGTCTCCACTCGCAGAGCCGGCTCCTCCGTGGGGTCTGCGTTACGGCCTCTGCTTCCTGTCTAGCTTTGCTGAAGGGCCGCACCACTTCCTGTGGGTCCCGCCCAGCAGGCAGGATGGATTTTCAGTGCCACACGGCATTCTTACTACGGGAACACGAGGCAGCTTCCATCCCGCCGGAATTCGAAACCAGGCGGCATAAATCCCCTTGGTATATTTTAGTGCCTGTCAGCCACGGTCCAAATCTTGCCCTCATAACGTACAGTCGCCACAGATCGCAGACGCCCTCCGATAACTATTGTGTTCCCCAAACCGTCGGTGCAAAAATGGACGCATCCGTGTTAAACACCCCTGCGAACACGGTCTGCAGAGCGCGCGCTCATAGACTGGCCGGGGGCCGTATAGCAGATGAGTTCTGTCTCTGCAAATCTAAAATGCACGCTGAACTACGTCCCAGAGATTTTGCATGTTTTAATGTTACTTGGCTCAATTATATGTTTTTCCCCTTTGATATAAAACGCATATAATAATAAAAAAAAAAAATAGAATTCTAATTAGGGACTTTGCGTGTTCCACCGTTCTCTGCCTGAGCTTGATATATTTAACATGCAGCTCTGTCTGATGAGTGTGTTTGTTTGGAAGCTTTGTTGAGCTATTTTTCCAGACATTTCCCTTTTATAAGCAAAGGGCCTGGACTCCCTGTAGAACACATTTAAATAGTTCCTGTACAGACTGTGCTTTTGCGTATGTATTTCAGGCTGGTAGCAGGTGACTGTAACATGCTGATCTGGGTGCTGTGTGTCTGTACACACCTTTAATGTCTCATGCCCCTCTGATTTTGAAAGGAGCTTGCTGATTGGGTAATGGTCGCTAATGGGGCGTGTCTGGTTTTTGATTGGCAGAGGTGAAGGACTACGAGCCACCGTTCGGCTCCAAAGTCCGGGAGCATCCCTGTGTGGAGAGCATGAAGGACAACGTCCTGCGGGACCGGGAGCGCCCAGAAATCCCCAACAGCTGGGTCAACCATCAGGTACCACAGACACCCAAAATACTTACACTAAGCACCCAACCATGGGCATAACCAGCACATGCACACTCAAGATCTAACCATGGGTGCCATACGCCACAGATATACAGACCTGACCCAAAAGAATTCTTCAGTCAGTTTGGTCCTCCCCTTTGTTCCTGCTGCTTGTGGGAGTTTTACTTACACAAAAATGTTCTGAGGGCAGAATGAAAAATGACTGGTTCAGAGAGATAACCAATCATATTATAGAGGAGGTGAGTCCAAGCAAGTTGAGGAGGTGGGACTAAGACATCTGATTGCTTGAACCAATCATTTGTCCTTCTGCCCTCAGAACGTGTTTATGTAAGTAAAACTCCCATGAGCACTGATGGACTCAATGTCCTATTTTTCCCCCCCTCCAGGGCATCCAGATGGTGTGCTCCACCATCACAGAATGCTGGGACCACGACCCTGAGGCCCGGCTAACGGCGCAGTGTGTTGTCGAGAGATTCGGTGAGACCGAGCACCTGGACAAGCTGTCGACGCGCTCCTGCTCCGAGGAGAAGATTCCGGAGGACTGCTCCGTGAGCGACGGGAAGTAGGCCCCCTAGTGGGGGCGTGTGCATGACACAGCCACAAGACAAGTCCTGCTCGGATACGCCTCCCAGAGCGCCCATCTGTTCCCCGGGGGGGGACAATGGTGACATTTGTTCTCATCACGCTGGGGGGGGATTCTGAGGAACAAAATGCCAAAAAAAACTGGAAGATACATATATCATGTATATTTTTGGGGCTCCGTTACCCAAGTGACGTCCCTTCCCTCAGGGGAAATGCCATAGCTGCAGTGGAAACATAAGCTTTCATAACTAATGACGTTTGCACTTTGTTTGAAAACCTTACCTACCAGCCAATGTGTTCTCTTCGTGATTATATTCCCGTATCGCAATATGGAGACTTGGCTTGAAGCCAGACCTCAGCCTGCTTCAGGAATGATGGGATAAGAGCGATGTATACAGCTTTTGTAACACTAATGTTAGTCTGGCCACTTTCTATATGCTATATTTTTGTAACCAGTAAATGGGGAACTTTTATGGTTGTTTGATCCAACCTGAGCCCGGCCAGAGTTTCGTTATACAGAGCAGAAAGTGGGTCGCAAAGTCAAAGGAGCCAAGTAAAGACGAATCCCGCAGTGCATGTGGCGGCCGATGAGCGCCGGATGGGATAACGGACGATCAGAATGCTATGCAATCAAAGCCGCTTGCAACAGGGAATTTTTAAACCAAAGAACTGAAACTATGGGGAATGTGTGTCTTGTAAATTCCCATGACTATTTGTGGCATTTATAGTGAAAAGGAGCTGATCTTGCCTCTCCAAAGATTATTACCGTTTTGTATGCAAAGTATTGTTTAACGTGTTGATTAAAGCATTTCAGTATTTACTTAAACTGTGCCCTTTAATTCTCTCCATCGCCTGGCTATAGAAAGCTGTCTGTGCCCTTGAGATCTAATTTATGTGGCAGTGGGGGGGGGGG
>JAABNX020000151.1:24743700-24755989 GCA_015163995.2 Mormyrus lacerda | reverse complement strand
TGCCCGGCAGGTCCACCTATACGTGCTGCCTCGTTTAGACATAGATGCCCGGCAGGTCCACCTATACGTGCTGCCTCGTTTAGACATAGATGCCCGGCAGGTCCACCTATACGTGCTGCCTCGTTTAGACATAGATGCCCAGCAGGTCCACCAATACGTGCTGCCTCGCTTATACATAAATGCCCAGCAGGTCCACCTATACATGCTGCCTCGCTTATACATAAATGCCCGGCAGGTCCACCTATAAGTGCTGCCTCGTTTAACTATAAAAGTCTGAGTGAAATGTGAAAGATGTAAAATCGCTATCACAATTACTAGTTGACCAACCCTTGAAATAGTTCAATTGTGTGACTTCATAAGTTAATACTTCATAAGGTAAAGTTTCTCTAAAGGGCAGGAAAGACGCAAAAGTGAGTTTCCCCGGCCAGCGTGGTGCCACACTGAAAAAACATGAACAGCAGTTTATATACCTGTTTGACCTTACTTCTCTCGAAAACACATCACCTATTAAAAATCTCATCAATTATGATTGTTTATTATTTCAAGAGGTGCTGTATATCATTTATGATTGGTTGCTGGCTCAAGATTATTACTTGTAATAAAAGGACAAAAACAAGAATACCAGTTATGACCGGTTGCCTCGGGTCACTTCATCCTGTGGCATAAATCCCCTTCAACGTATATTTCATATCACAGCACAACCTCCACTCCCATTTCCTCGCTCGAGGTCATCACAGAACCCATCCCCTAATGAATCTATACCCTCATAGTTCAATACTACTATTAGTATCTTTGCTTATACTGTATGTCCATTATACATACAAAATCTTCTGCATTAGCACAACCATATTGCAATACATGATCAATAGCGTGACCTTTTGCAACAAACATTTTGTATTCAACTCTGGCCGCTTGTCTTATCAACACTCCCTCCTTTGCAAACATCTCCTTCTTGACCCTTCCCCCTCCCACACAACCTTGCGTCTCTCTTAACCTCAGCCAGTTATTTCTTATCTCAACATACTTGAGACATACCCACAAGTTCCCTATTTTTCTCAGTTTAGCCTACTTGCTCTTTCAATGACCCAGACATTGTAGCTTGACCAAGAATCCTCGAAGGATAGGCTGTGATTGCAGTGCAGCTATATGTGTTGCCTTGTTTAACCCTAAATGGCTGGCAGGTCCCGTTATATGTGTTGGGGGGGGGGGGGGGCAGGTGTCTTGGTGTGGTGTCTTGGCAGGTGTCTTGGTGTCACGTGCCGTCTGCGGTCTGATGTTGTTATTTCCTGACTGGCTGCATTTCTTCCCTCCACCTGCCTGCGCAAAACCAAAGCCCAAGTGCGACATAACGGCAGTGAGTGGCCATGACATAAGTCTGTCTCCTGTTGCCCACCGGCTGGAAACAAAGCAGAGATTCTTCCAGAAAAGCATATGTTTTACAGAAGCATGTCCACCCCGCCCCCCCAGCTGTACCCAAATCAAAACATAAGAACATAAAATACACAATTATACAACTACGATCAAACACTCCACTGTTAGGTTTATATATATTATAACCTATGTAAATGTTCAATAAAGGCAGCTTGAATACTTTCTTGCTTTCAAATCAGTGAGAATTCAGGTAGGAGGGACGTCTGTTTTGTCGTTATTCATCTTTAAAGGCTACATGCCTGTCCTTACCTATGGTCAGGAGCTGTAGCTAATGGCCAAAAGAAGAAGGAAGTTTCTTCACAGACCTACTAGACTCACTCTTTATTACAGAGGTCAGGGATCCGGATGAATCACAAAATAGATGCTGCACAGGCCTGAGCACAGTCTGCTGAGGTGGTCTGGGCCCCTTGCAAAGACGCCACCTGCTCCACGCACAGAGGTGCTCTTCCAGACACGTCACACCGGGCAGAGGCCCTGGGGTCCCAGGAGCCACTGGGAATATAATACGCCACATCTGCCTTTACGGATCCCCCATGCAGCCGTGGAAAAACTGGTCTGGCCTGTGGCAGAGCAGCGCGAGCCAGTCTGTACCAGGAACAATTATGAATAATTAAGAGTGATTATATAGGCATCAACAGCACAGCTTAGGATGTGTCCTTTTATGGGTGTCACCCTGGTGACCACAGCATTGTTCACAAAGCCGACTGCACACACAGCTGCAGTCACGCTGTCATCCATACTAGCCACCAGGGGGCGTGGTGAGAGGAGTACAGACACTCTTCGGGCTGCATGTACTTCAGTGTTATCCACTACCTCACCTCAACCATTCAACCGGAGTCATTTCAGCCCGGCTTACATCACCCTGCCCTGTAACCCTAACCCAAGCCCTGTATATTATGGATCTGGTCCATCTTTCTTCCTGGAAGTCTATGCATCCAGACATCAGTGAAGATAAGATTGATTCGGCCCTCTGGAGCCCACAGGTACAGCACAGCGGGAAAGGCAGGGTCTCCTGGCCTCACCCTCTACTCCTGGCCACAGGTACCAGCTGCCTCCCACGGCAGCCAGAACCTGGGGGCAGATGGACGTGTCACCGGACTTGTCATGCGGCAAACCGTACCCCTGCTGGAGGAGGCAGAACGGCCTCAGTGGACAGCGCGTTTCCAGAACCGAGAGAAAATGGCTGGGAGATTTCTATGACAAAGAGTCAAGGTAGGATGGAATGAAGTCTCCTGCCCACAGGATTTGTGGTTTGTAGGCATTCTTCTGCCTTGCTAATGATAATTTTAGCCAGTAGGAGCTATATCTGCAACCCATTAGCTCAAATCAATAATTATCGACTAAATTATTGATTACCGTGCAGTCATTTAGTATAATAACCAGAAAAGCAATGTCCAGTATATACATTACATACCCTCAAATTTAGCCACCTTCATACCCTGACTAAGCTGAAGTATAGTGTTGACACGCGCAAGACATGACAAATAGTGGTTTGCAGATCAGAACCGACCCATGATATATAAACTAAGAGGCAGAAATATTTAAATTCTAAAAGTAGGTAAAAATCCATGCTTCTGAGTTACTGTAAATGAAATCATGTTATTCTAAAAAAAGCAAAGGATGAATCAGAGTTCATGTAATGCCTTTAATATGCTTGATTTGGTGCAGGGAAGTTCTGATTCTGAATCAATGATCCTTTAATGGCGGAGTTTTGAGAAGTGAGCGAGATGGCGCGGGCTGGCTGCCAGCAGCAGCGCTGGCGGGTTACTGGGTTCACAGCTACTGCTGTTACTTTTTTGGTTTTCATTGTGTGGGGAATTACTTGATTTGCACGCAGCCTCTTTTATATGAAGTGCGTAGCTGATTTCATGTGATGAGCAAGGGGCTCCATCCACCTACGGAGAGGGCTTCCTGGAGATTGTAATTAACATGAGTACCCACCCACCCCAATTCTCCATAGTGACCAGCCAAGTCCATGTGCCCAGCTGTCATGTGACCCCTCTCTCTTTCCTAGGCAGTCTGTCACTGAGAGGCTCTTCCCCACCTGCTCCATCTTCCTCCTCTCAGTTTTAAAGATGTCTGAGCTTGTCACATGCTCACAGGATTATAGACACATATGCGTTTCTAACATGCCTTGACGTTTCCTTCTACATGTCAACTCTGCAACATCGACCATGAGGGTGAAATAGACTTTCTTAGTTTACAGTAATCGGATATGACGTGCATGTGAATATGATATTCTGCAATTTTAAGCAGCATCTACTAGCATGGCTGCCTCACACCTCCAGGGCTGGTGGGTTGCATCCCACCTTTGCTCAGTGTGTTCAGGGTGAATATCAGCCTCATACCCTGTGCTACCTGGGAGAGGCTCCCCGTGAACCTCACCAGGTTAAGTGGTCAGAAGATGGATGGATTTCTTTGAATTGTAACAAATCATTAAGTGCAGTTGGTTATAGGTCCTCCTATGTCTTTCATCATGTAGAGGTGACCATCCCTTGTTTCTGAAAAGAATGTAGCAATTCAGTTGTTTCGTCCTGAAATCCTGACTATGATTTTGACACCAGAACCATAATCTCCCACCTGGATTTCTGCTTCTTGTTTGTTTTCTCATGTTGTGGAATGGCTTTGATGTTCTCCTGTTTGATTTTACATTGTAAATTCCCCCATTTTGCTCCACCAGACTCTTCATCGACCCCCGTTTCTGGCTTAAACACTTTACAGCATGGGGTGAGGTGACGTGGCCAATGATTTGGTTGGGCGTAATCTAGTGTCTGACCACAAGGGGGTAGCATTGCAGGCTAAAGGCAAACATCTGGCGTGAGCTCCTGGCCATTGAGTTTATATTGAACCAGAGGTGGAAAGTTCAGGTTCAGAAAGTACAAATCCAGACCAAGATTTTGTTTGTACCAACCAGTTGAGTATAGAGAGTCACAGTCACAGAGTCCTTAACTGGTTGGTTGAAACAAAATCTTGGTCTGGACTTTGGAATGAACACCAAGTTAGTACCGTCATCTGTGACGTCTTCTACGTGGTCAAAGGACTTCTACCCTAAATGGCCAGCCAGACACAATCCACACCCCATCCATTGCAGTCTATCATGAGCTGGACAGCTCAGGATGTTCTGGACCTACTGTCTTATTCAGAGTAACCTTTTTGGAGTCTTTTCCACACACTGGACTAGATTGCCTCATGTAGAAGTTCAAAACAGATGACAGAAATAGAAAAAGACAAAACAGAAGTTTTAGGCGGGTGAGTAGGCAGGCGGGGAAGCGTTGCCTTCAGTCCATCATTGTAAGCTGTGAAAAACAAAGAGGAACTCAGTAACACTTTCTAACACCTGGTGTATGTCTCAGAGGAAGAACACTCACGCCTCACTATTTTCAAAGGTCAGAAGGAAGTACACTTGTCAGATGTTAGATTGAAGTTTCAGGATGGAATTTTGTCAGCCTAATTTCCAAAACATAATTTATCTACCGGTAATTTTCAAGCCTAATTTCCAAATTATGATGTATTTACTGGTAATTTGAGTGACCCTTGTTGCCCTAAGAAACCAGATACAAGAGTGATGTAACACGAAAGAGAAAATTCAGATGACTTGGTCTTAGTGCTGTTAATTACAGCTTCAAGAGGATTAAGAAGTGAATCTATACTCTGATATTAGTTAATTAGGAAAATGCTATTCCGGCTAACGTGTCAAATTCTTGCATGGAAACATGCTGAAATACACATTTAATCAAATCTCTCATTTCTCTGTTCCTGTGTTTTTACCTCGCCTTGGGCTCACAGCCCATCTGACGCAATAATACAATAATCAGAAACAGTGCAAAAAATGTCAGGGAAGGTATTGCATGGAATTCTGGAGTAATGGCTCAGAAATGAAGAGTATTGCACCATGGGTTGTACAGTGAATGAATGTCAAGGGTGAAACATTCCTCTTGTGTCACTGTGTATTCAAGTAAAACCTTCTACCAATAATAGAATCAGAATCCAGTTTACTTGCTAAGTATGTTCACACATTTATCCCCAGTTGTCAGTGTTTCACACACAGGCAGTAGGTGCAGACACAGTCAAGAAAAGACAAGACAATAGCTATATGTAATTATGTTGCATTATACAATATACTATAGAACTCCATGTTTAAGTGAAATCCAGGTCCTTTTCATTGAAAAGGTAGTATAGAAATCCAGTCCTAGCTCAAAGTATCCTCCCAGACAAGGATTATCTGGTCACCCTATCTGGGCAAAGGGGAAGACAGAGAAGACTCTATCCGTTAAGAGATCACTCTATATCTAAACAAATCTGCATTTTTAAATCCTGGTTGAATCCTGGCTCTGCTTCTCTGGCTGAAGGCTACGCTGAACAGCAGGATGCTTTCATATTCAAAATTTCTAATTCAGCAGTACAGAAGAATAAGATGAAGCAGGAGACACTGGGAAAGGACCAGAAACCAGCTAGGTAAAGGGCGGAAGTGACTCTCTAAGACCAGGGATGACCGTTAACGTATCCGACAGGTTTCTCACGAATCGAAAGATGTCATCCAATGATCTTCAAAGGGAACGGGAAACATTAAGTGCAGGTGTGAAGCGCAGTGTTAGGGCAGTTTGTATCAGGCTTCTAGAAGCAGGACTGAAGTCCCATAAAACAACGAAGAAATCCTTCATTAATGAGAAACAGGGAAGAACCAGGCTGCAGTTTGCAAAAAAATTAATATTATTCTCAGACATACGCACCCAAAAATTGAGAAATCACTGAAACTGAAAAAACTGTGCTGTGGTCTCTTAATTTTTTACCGTAGCTTCACTGTAGTTCATTTGCTGCCCCCAGGTCTATGTGTTGAGTTTGCCTGTTTCCCCATGCTTATGGGCAAACTCATTTTCTGCCTGCAGTTTACCTGGAGTCTCTAAGTTGCCTGTGGTGTAAGGTATGCACATGACGTGTGAGGTGCCCTCGCTCCCTGTACAGCAATAGGGTGCCATCCCGCCCCCAGATCATGTACTGGAGTAATACTATTGGAGGGACATGGACAGGCCATGTTTCACCAGGTCAGAGTAATAGACCAATCAGAACCTTCCATGACATACTGTAAACACTGTGGCTGCCAAGTCTAGGAAGGCCATTGTTTGGTGATGGACCAGCAAGACTGAAGTTACTGAAGGCACAGAGATGAGCCCTTTACTGAGAAGCTTAGGATGATGATGTGGAACGAAACCTGAAATAACTGAAAAAGTCAATGACCCTTCACGGCGGATTGATTTTAATGAACCCAAAATGTCAACCCGGGATGACAGTGGAGACAGGAAATCTTTCACTCTTGAAAAGTCAAACTCTGCGTCAATACTTTTACTATTTGGTACTGAGACACATGTGGAATCCTAAATTTTATAACAATGATCTCAGACTAATCAGTTATGACTTGGTGATATATTATTGATCAAAGTTAGTCTGTGATTAACTACCATTGATATTGATCAGACTATTCTATGTGATCGACCATTATTCATTGTAAGTAGGCTGTTAGTCATTCTCTGCAAATGAGTGTGTAGGGAGAGCCTCATGGGCTCAGATCACTGGGGTGTGTGAGGGGTCATGGCACCTTCTGCTGCGCTATTACACTCCTTATCACGGTTTATGACTCTACGACCTTGATGTTTGACTAAGATTTAAGCTACGGGGATCCTCTAAGTATGAGATGGAGACCTGAGAGCTGCCTTAGTACCAATTACCAAGGTCACTCGTGTATCGTATTCGCAGGCCCTGAGCCATGTGGACTCCTGGTTCCTACGTGAGTTTTCCATTTTCCCAGTGGCTTAGGCAGAGGGTATGCTAATTTAACTGGGCAAGAGGATAATATTGCATGACAGATGTGATTTATGAAGAATATATAAGCGCGGGGAGAACCAGTCACAGGGGATGCACTGGAGTCGCACGCATTTCCCTTTGCTTTGATACTGAGAATAAGATACTTGTGCACGAATGCTTTGACACGTGCTTGTGTACAGATGCATTATGGGCAGCCATCCTGAATGGCTGCGTCGCCAGTGTGACAGCTTCTCAGTATGAGAGCATCAAGCACTGCGGGGGGGCTCGAATCAGTACCAGCACACCAGTCCCAGCAGCAGCCCAGGACATCTTCCTACCACCACCCCCTACACACACACACACACACACACACTGCCTCATAAAGAGCAGCAGTGCTCACCCTTCTCACTCCTGGAATGCGATAAGAACTCAAACCACAAGATTCAGGCAGAGATTTTACCCGCGGGCACCTGCAACAAATGCTAATTCTGTTGCTGCAGTCAGACACTTTGCCACGTTATTCACAGATTCTACATCTTTGCAAGTTCTATGTGTGGAGTTCTGTCCACGGCAGTGCTATTATCATTCATCCATTCATTTTCTACACTGCTTGTCTCAAGGTCTCAAAGATACGTACCGATTACATTATTGCGTGATGTAAATATATGAAAATGTAAATGACTTTCTCAGTTTATGTTGCTTGCAGTATCTCTTTATGTAGCAGAAAAGCCCAGATTGCATCGTGTAGCCAAATTCTGGCTCAGAATCACAGCAGTGTTTGGTGTTCAAAAGTCACCCTGCATGTCATTCTGTTTGCCTCCACCAGGGGTTTTTGCTTCACCCTCATCCGATGTGAACATGACAAGCTTCCTGAGACGCGCCACCAAAGCGTCCAGGAGTAGGCCTCGCTCGCAAGCTTCGGCGAAGAGCACAGCGAGAGAGCAGATGTGCAGCGCTGGAAAGACCGTAATGAAACACTCAGAGGACATGGAGGGCAACAGGATGTCAGCAGCTGAGGTGATGACAGCCGACGCTTGGTTTACAACACGCGTGCCAAGAAGTTCAAAAGCTGGAACCAATATCAGGTCTGTTAATCACATGCGTCAGCTGTGTCTCAGAGTGTCGGTCCATACCTCCTGCCCTTCCAAAATTTCTCTGCGCTCCATTAACTTATGAAATACCTTACAATGCACAAAATCATTGTTTCAGAGCGCTAGGTAGCACCTTGTCTCTTGTGCGCTTCTCTGGAAATTTTTGCAGTGGCCCCGCTGAGACCCCACTGGAGTTAGTCAACAAACATGACATCGCCAATGCCATAACGACATCTTCCTCGCAGCGGAAAAGGGCCAACTGCATAAAATGTGACAAGGCTGACTCTCCTACTAAGTAACTAGTGTGGCTTATACTATATCCATCACCACGGTAGGGTCACCACACTGAAGCTAATCAGGTGCTAACTTTTTACTACCAGTGACGATACTGAGCACAATAATCTTGGTGCTTAACGCACGATTCTCTTAGATAACAAGAAAATAATCTATTGTGTGTTTGCTTAAGTGACACCTTTACTGGAATCCTTTTTTTTGGTTCAAAATTTCAGCCTGCTATACAGTGTAATACTTACTAAAGCAGTATAAGGATCTAACTGTAGATTCTACGAAGACCAGCTGTTCCCTCGGTTTCTTGCAAACAACGCTGAGGTTGTACCTTCTCATTGATGTTGGTGGCTTCTGTCGATCGCCTCCATGATCAGAGCCTCCTCGATGAATATCTCTTTGTTCTTCATGCTCAAAGATGATTATTTAGCTACACTCTTGTGCAAATTAATTGAAACAAGTTTTTACACAGACATGCAAGCAGTGGCCAGGACAGACTTTGATACATGCTTTATCCGCCATTCACACAAGTACATTGCAATGTTTCCTCTTTGCCTACTCCATCTTGCTCTCCATAGTTTGGGGGGGGGGGGCAGTCACAGTGCAGGGTCAGCTAGCATGCAGCACCCCTGGAGCTGGGAGTTAATGGCCTTGCTCAAGGGCCCACGGATCCGTGACTGTTCTGCCAAAGCTTGAACTGCCAAAGGTCTGATCACAGCCACAGAGACTTAGCGCACTGGGCCATTTACCGCCAAGGTCCTGGGGCCTGCTGTTTTGCACAGCCGGCAGGACAGAGAGGACACTGAGTGGATGGACAGAGGAGGTGCTGTGCCAGTAGATGGACTGGCCTGCTTGGGTGGGGTCAGAGCTGGGTGCTATGACTGTGCTTCAGCCATCCATGTATGTTTCAGGCGAATCCTCCGCGGTTTGTGCCCCTCCCAGGGTCCTTGTGGGGTTTCCTCCAGGTTCTCTGGTTTCCCCCCACAGTCCAAAAAAATGCCAAAGTTAATAGGAGTTGCCAAATTCCCCATAGGCATGAATGGTGTGGAACCTGGATTGGTACCTCATGCAGGCGATGGATTGATACCTCATCCTGGGTTATTCCCGTATAATTTTTATCAGTCCACAAGATCCTAAATCCAGACCCAAGGCCATAACTATTAACTACTGTGACTGTGATGTCCGTCTTTACTGTGGCCAGTCTGTCTGCTTATAGACGCAGCAGCTTGTTTCAGTTGATTTGAAGGGTGTACCCGCAGAGCGTGACATGGCGGTCAGCACTGGCCCTGGCTTCACGAGGGTGGAGTTTCCGTGCTCCCCCCGTGTCATCGTGGGGTTCCCTCTCGGTTCTCCTGTGTCCCACCCCAGTACAAAAACATGCTGAGGTTAATTGGAGTTAGCAAATTGCCCATAGGTGTGCCCGTGTGTGAATGGGGTGCCGTGGGCTGGCGCCCCCTCCTGGGTCGTTCCCTGGATCGTGCCCATAAGCTCCAGACCCCCACGACCCTAAATAGGATCAGTGGTTACAAAAAAGGGGTAGATGGATGCATTTGAACCTAAATTTAGCTCCTCTCAGCTAATATCCAACAATCTCTCTCTGAAAGGTAAGTGAGAGTCATGGTGGATTAAGAGTTTAGGACTGTTGATAAAACTTCAGACTTTGCCGGTTTGCTGGTAAGCTGCTATGCAACACTATAAGTTATGGAGCTTGAATACCATAGAAACGACCACCTGTCATTTTACCCCCAACGCAATGGGGTAAGTTTTGGTCACACGTCCACAGAGAAACACAAAGCTGAGGCAGATGATTAGACACTTGTTTTCTCTACCGAAGGAGCAGTTCATGTCTGTTACTTAAACACAATGTAAGT
Source organism: Mormyrus lacerda (assembly GCA_015163995.2). Taxonomy (NCBI): domain Eukaryota; kingdom Metazoa; phylum Chordata; class Actinopteri; order Osteoglossiformes; family Mormyridae; genus Mormyrus; species Mormyrus lacerda. Next base: position 24,745,512 of record JAABNX020000151.1, on the reverse strand, counting down.
CATCGTTCAAAAATGGGAAGTAAACAAAATTATCTTCGTGGGCATCTTAGTGAAATCATATTACATGGGTGCTTGGCAGTTATAATTTCTCCTCAGGCATTAAAGAGGCGCTCCGTGAAGACGGGCCTCTCATTCGAAAGTCCCTCTTGATGACACTCAAGCGTCTTATAGCTCCTGTTCCTAATCCCACTGAATCAAATCTTACTGAGGCGAAGGCTTTTATTACAGATAATTTCTTTCACTCCCGTGATAATGGACTCCAAGGTATTTCGCTTTTATGGTTCCATTCTACTATGTCACATAAACAATAGAAACATACCATAAACTACACTGACAGGAGCCACTAAAAGAACACATTATAAGGCAATGGCCTTGAATATTATTATAACAGTGTTTTTGTAAGCTTTCTCTGTCTGTCACAGCCTTATGATACAGTAAAAAATATATACACCAATGACGGAACAATCAATTGGTATTAATGGACCAAAGATCCCACAAATAAACAATACTGCCAGTGATTATTAGTCACTAAAATTGCAGTGTTGATTACATAGCCCATAAACTGCAATGATACTAAAATAATGATATTCTCGTATATAAGTGAAATGCACTCATTAATTGTGGATTAAGTCCTAAATGAGCAGTATTTATTTACACATTTATCTCAAACAGATTTTTTCAGTCAGGATGAAATGGATGAATCTGTGGTCCAGCTGCATGCTAAATATATTTTTCAGAAAATGTCATTTATGAATGAACATACATTACATTTATATAATGCGTTTCCAGACATCCAAGGGGCTTTTTTACCAGTCCAATGGGAAGCCACTTTACCCACCTCCACTGCACAACACCCACCTGCATGATGTGACGGCAGCCATTCTGCAGCAGTGCTCTCACCACACAGTAGCTATGGTGGTGAAGGGGCAGGAGAGAATTCACCAATTAGGTGTAGGGTATGGTTAGGAGGTCAGATCTGATAGGACAACAGTGGGCCACTTTAGCCAGGACATTGGGGTACCACCCCTACTCGTTCAAAGGGTGCCCAGGGATCATTCATAACCCCAGAGAGTCAAGATCTCAGTTTTACATCTCATCTCAATGGCAGCACCACTTGTACAGCAGTGTCCCCGTCACTGCACTGGGGCACTGGGATCCGCACTGGCCACAGGATGGGCTAACCTGATGGCCACACCAGCACCTCTTCCAGCTGCAACCCAGCTTTCCTAGTTGGTCTCCCATCCAAGTACTGGCCTGGAACCAATACTACTTAGTTTCAGATGGATTACCTAGTCTGAGCTACAGGTGGTATGGCTATACTGCCCTTTGTTTAAAAAGTTTATTTTAGCCATAACTAAGTAATTGCTTTAGATACTGGAGCCATTTACGCCACATGATTATACATTTAACTAAAACTACCTCTGCAAGAGGGAAGAAGCTGGAGATAAATTTATGTTTCATTAGAAGTTGGGGAGGTTCTGTCAGTGTCAGTCAGCACTGTTGTATATTTCACCTCCCAAATCCCCCCAAGCCTTTCAGCTGTAATTTATCTCAGTGATTTGCAGGATATGCCTGTCGTACCGTTTAAAAGTGATGCATAAATCGTATCACCTTAATAACCCACTTCAGTTTGCTATAAATGGTTGAAAAACTCAGTACATTGCATTGGGGATACAATTATAGGAAGTTGTCTCTGTGGTATTTGTACCTATATATATATATCCAGAAACACAGATGTCACGTTCGGATGCAGGCGAGCGGACAAGGAAGGGAGAGGAGCCAGACGGACAGGGAAACTGGGTTTAATCCACG
>JAABNX020000151.1:24719788-24739050 GCA_015163995.2 Mormyrus lacerda | reverse complement strand
TTTGGCAGATTTTGGCTGGCTTTGGTGTGCTCTGGAAGTGCGTCGGCTGCCACTGAAGGTGCGCCATCTGGCACATCTGTGGATTGGGTGCCTGACTCAGCATGTTATGAACGTGATAGAGAAGGGGGTGCAGTTTCCGTGTCTTTATTTGAGGACAGTGAGAAGCTGTTCCTGCACTGTGTGCCCCCAGACATCTGTATTTCCCACTGACTGACCCACACAGGTACAGGAAGAAACTCAGCACATAGACCTTCCTTCCAGAAAAATCTGAGGAGCACAAAATTTTGCTTTTGTGATGCAAACAACAGATCAGGCAATAGCAACACAGGTGAGCTGGTCGAAGCCCCGCCCAGCCACACCCCTGCAGCATCCAGGCCGGCGAGCCGATCTCCGCACCGCTGAGGAAGCATCGCACGGGGTTTCGGTTCTGAGATGGCCAAGGGCTTTTGTAAACCTAGCTATCTGACAGATGTGACATGTTGCTGTTGCCTAGCAATACGTCAGTTGGCTGTCTGTGCTCTGGCTCCAGACAATAATAACCCCTGCTCTAGTCACAGATCAGTTATTCCCTGACAGTGGTGCGTTGCTTTGAAGCTCAAGTGAATTCCTCCCAGGGTTCGGCTGAGATTCAGAACCATTTTCACCCTGGGATGTTAGATAAATGGTGTTTGCTCTAGACGTTGTTTTTTTTTTCTAAGATGTGTGACAGGCACCTTTGATCGCTTCTTCAAGCAAAATGTCCTTCCAGGCGATGCGGCATCTCATTTGGAAAGTGACGATGGTGAGACAATAGCTAGCAGCTCAGTCGTGATTGCTGTCATGACAGGGGCCAGGGCTCTGGCTGTAGAGTCTCTCATCCAAACCCTTTGCTTTTCACGTTTTTGAGACAATCAAACATTGTTGTTCCCTGCTGTTAATGGCTTCGTAGTTGCTCCACTGCCATGCTAAGATGGATAGAAGGAATTTCTAGGGATTTCTAACTTCAGTAGCAATAATTATCCTGCTTATGCCACCTACACACACACACAGACACACACACACACACACATACACCCCCCGGATAACACTGATACTGGATCGGCTCAGATGCAATTGACTGAACAGAAGAGCAAAAACTGTGGAAACGATTAATTACGACCAGTCCCTCTGGTTGTCTGGGCAGGAGGACAAAATCAATCCCAGTGAAATACACGAAACGCCCCTGTTTATTACTTGTTTGCAGGTTACTGACCTTGTCCTTCATTAAGTGTGGCACATGTGTTTATTGAAACCTGGTGCAAATTATGTCTGCATTTAGAAACTCGCACATAGCCAGTAAAAGCGATTGAATGCACAAATTAACTCATCTAGGGATTTTCCATAGACACGCACAGGGTACCACAGAGCACCAGCAGGTCTGTTTGGGAGCCTTTAATCCCCACATGCCAGTCTGAGTGAGCTTTTACCACCTGAGCCACTTGGCAATCCAAGGATATGCATTTAGTGCACTGGTGTATCTATATTGCTGATAGCGTGTTATTGTGTCTGTAAGTGTGTCCCACAATCGACTGGCATCCTAACCAGGGTGTCCCCTGCCTCGTATATTATGGGATAGGCCCAAGGCTCATGATGACTCTGCACTCAATGAGCAGTTATGAGGGATACATGGCTGCATGTCTATTGAGTTGGATTTTTACCTATAAATGTGTGAGAAGAGAGAGGGGTGGAACTCCCACAGACTGGAAAGTAAAATTAATAAAAAAAATTAAAATGAAATATTCATACAAATGAAAAGTTACAGGAGTCCCTCTAGCTCATGCTGAGCCTCCTCTCCTCCACACTAATGTCGAACTCCCCATGCTCTACCCAGGCTCCGCCCACACCAAACCCAACATGCATAAACAGGCACCAGAATGCAGGTTATTTTCACTATTTATATCTGCTACAGGTCTATGAGTTACTGCTATTACAATTACTGTATAATCTATTAATTACTGTAATTCGAATGTCTGCATAACCCCTCAGTTGCCGCTATTGCTATTTATCCATCCATCCATCGATCCATCCATACATTATCTTATCCAGGGTCAGATCATGGGGGCAGCAGTCTAAGCTGGGATACGCTGACCTCCCTCACACCAACCACCTCCTCTCACTCCCCAGGGGAATACCAAGGTGTCCCCAGGCCAACTGAGAGATATAATCTCTCCAGCGTGTCCTGGGTCTGCCCTGGGGCCTCCTCCTGGTTGGACATGCCCAAAACACCTCCCTAGGGAGCCGTCCAGGAGGCATCCTAGATAGACGCCTGCCTGAAATAACGCAACGCAACTTATGAACAGAATCAACAACAAAGCGCAGCCCTGGCAGAGTCCACGACCTACTGGGAACCAGTCTGACTTACTGCTGGTAATGCAAACCAAACTCTTGCTCTGTTTACACAGGGACCTAATGGTCTGCAGCAATGAACCCCATACCCCATACTCCTGAAGCACCCCCCAGAGGACCCTCCAAAGGACACGATCGTATACCTTTTCCAAGTCCACAAAACAAGGGTGGACCAATTGGGCTACTTACCATGAACCATCCAATAATCTTATGAGAATGAAGAGCTGGTCCAGCATTCTGCAACCAGGACAGAACCTGAATTGCTCTTCCTAGATCTGAGGTTTGACTAAAGTGTGGACTCTACTCTCAAGTACCCCAGCATAGACCTTCTGAAGGAGAATGAGGAGTGTGATTCCCCTGAAGTTGGAACACATCCTCTGGTCCCCTTTCTTAAAGATTGGGACCACCACCCCAGTCGGCCAATCCAAAGGCACTGTCCACACAATGTTGAAGAGGCACGTCAGCCAAGACAGCCCAACAACATCAAGAGCTTTCAAGAACTCAGCCCAAATCTCATCCATCTTCAGAGCCTTACCACAGAGCAGCTGTTTGACCACTTCAATGACCTCAGCCCTAGACATGGGCAAGTCCCACTCTGAGTCTTCCTGCTGTACTTCCTCCAAGGAAGGTGTGTCAGTGGGACTTAGGAGATCCTCAAAATATTCTTTCCATCATCTGACTATATCCCCATTTGAGGTCAACAGTTCTCCATCACTGCTGTAAACAGCTTGGGTGAAACCCTGCTTCCTCCTCCAGAGTAGCCTGATGGGTTGCCAGAGTATTTTCGAGCCTCACCAACTCCTCCCAAACCTGAAGTTTTGTTTCAGCAACCGCCAAAGTCACTTTCCGTTTTGCATGCCAGTACCTGTCACAAGCTAACCAAAAGGGGAAGGCCTCCTTCTTCAAATTGACAGCCCCCTTTACTGCTGGTATCCACCACCGGATTCGAGGATTGCCACCATGACACGCATTAACAACCTTACAGTCACAGCTCGACATTGCTGCCTCAGCAATGGAGTCCCAGAACATGGGCCATTCAGGCTCAAGCCATGCATTGAGGTGAGCCCGACTATATATAGCAGCAAAGTTTTTGCACAACACTCCCGCACTAAATCAGACTCCTTTCCCACCAGAGAGGTTACATTCCATGTGCCAAGAGCCCATTTTGGTAGCCGACAATCGGTCCATGGACGACCCTGCCTTCGATGCCACAGAGCCTACATTGCACCCAACCTCCATGGCTCCCCCTGCAGCTGGTGAACTCACAGCAGGGCGGACCCATGTTACTCCTTTGGGCTATGCCCGGCTAGACCCCATGCGTGGAAGCCCCGCCACCAGGCACTCGCCATTGAGTACCTGCCCCAGGTTAAGCTCCAGAATGAGGCCCCGGTCTCCCCAATGTAGTTTTGGTACCAAGGTCCATTAGGTTGTTCATCATGCTCCTATTGTCTTCACTATAATATCCATCATTTACTGCAACTGCTACAAGGACTGGTTCCAAGACCCCCCGCAGATACTAAAATCCTCAGATCCCTTATATAAAATGGCATAGTATTTGCATATAACCTATGCACATCCTCCCATATACTTTAAATAATTTCTAGACTACTTATAATACCTACTCATCCATCCATTTTCTGTAACTGCGTGTCCTATTCAGGGTCGCAGGGGATCTCGCACCTAACCTGAAGGCTACAGGTGCAAGGCAGGGAACAACCCAGAATGGGGGGCCAATCCAGTGCACTGCATACTTATAATACCTTATACAACGCAAATTATGAGGGGAAATACAGCAGCCAAATGAACAATGCCTTCACTCTAAAGATCCAAATTTTAAGCAATGTCTTTTGTTATCAGCACAATAAAACAGCATGGGCAAACAGGAGCATATCTCCGCCATTCAGGCTCATGATACGGGAAACCTGAATGCTAGGAGCAGGACAGCATAAATGAAGTCACATTCCTTTTTTAAAAAAATTATGGTAGTCTACTGAAAATCTACTTTCAATGTAAAACTCGACGGGTGGCCAGTTCAAGTTTCCAGTTTTGGAACTTTCTGGATGTTTTTTTTTTAACATTTTTGAACCATGGTTGTTTTAATCCATGGATGCCAAGCACATACATTTTGGAGTGCCGACTGTATAGCTATGGCCATCACCACACTACAATTATTGTTATGGCTGGCACAACCTTAAGTACTAATTTCTATACTATGCATCTAATACATTGCCATTGCGATCACCGGGAAACAACGAGGGAACTAAAACTACAATAAAAAAACATTATTACTAATACAAGCACTGCTAATACTACTAGCATAATTTGTATTACAAAGAGACCAGATAGAGAAAAGAATCAGTTTTTGATGCAGGAGCAACTGAATCACAGCAATATAAATGCTCTTTGAGTATCAGAGAAATTAAAAACTTTAAAATGCTGTGGGGTTACGTTCCAGGTTTGAAATGATTTATTTTTCTTGTCCTTTGAATTAGTTTGACCTTCTCTGTCTTCCCGCCAGTCTTAATTTCTGTCTCCTGGGGTTTGCTGTATAAAGGGAAGCCTGCCTTTTATCCCACACATCAGAGGATAAAGAGAGGTCTGCTTTGATGGAGGTGCATGTATCATTGATAAAGTTGGCGAGAAATTTCTCTACCAGTCTTGAACTGATACAGGAAGGTTCTGTGTCATATGTGGCCTCTGGCACAGTAAGGAGGGGACTCCCTCTCAGCAGTGATATGATCGAGGCCCTCGGCTCATCAAGGAACCTCTCAATTTGTCCCGCGTTTATTACCTGATATTCCTGAGAAAGTCAACACATGCTATTTAAACATCTCTTTATTTTTAAGTGCAATATTTTTACAACACTTAAAATTCGTATCTTACTGTGCAAATTAGACTAAATTGTGAAGCACTTTTCCATGACTAGGTAAAAAATGTTGGCCCTGTGGTGGACTGGCGACCTGCCGAGGGTGTACCCTGCCCGAAGATGCTGGGATTGGCTCCAGCTTCCCCGCGACCCGAAATGGATAAAGCGGTATAGATAATGGATGGATGGAAAGATAGGTAAAATAAAGCTCATTTGGTTTTATACAAGCTTTCTGGTCTTCGCATTGTAATAGCCTAGTGAAATAGCCTAGTCTTGTTTGGGATGATACAGAAAAATCAGAGCTGATTGTCTTTGAAATGCCATAACACCTGTGATACCATTACTGTACCTCAGCAACAGTGCCCCTAGTGGTTTATCTTGACTGTAGCTCAGCTTGGGTACAGTCTGATCTTGGTACAGTCTGAATTCACACTTCAAAATGGATGGGTGACCACTGGGTGTGCCAGAATGTAATCAGCATGATTTGAGGAGGGTGAAACCGGTTCAGGGTTTGGGTGCCGCGGATGTGCAGACACCTGTGGCATTTGGCAGCAGTAAAAAGTGGAATGCAGACGACTACTTTTCTGGATGCTGGTCTATATCCAACAATGTGTATAGAGCGACAGGACTAGAAGACCACACACACCAGCTGAGAGCTATTCTGTGTGAAGTGGTGGAAGCAGCTGGATTTGTGAACAAATATTCAAAGGTTTGATTCTGAAATAAAGACGATACCGGTGAACTCTGTTTTATGAAATGGCTGAAATCGGTAATGTCACAAGGCTGGGGGAGTTTGTGTCGAATCTACATGTGGATGCCATGGTGATGATTCGGTGAAGAAGATTAATTTTCATTGGGCAGTCAGTCCTTTGTCTATGTCAGTTTACGGAACACATTAAGGACTTTTGTACACGTCCATTTTGAGGTATTTTCAGACCTAATTGTGCTACATCACCGTGTCTGTGATTATATCTGTATTTAGTACCATGATGATGATGATGATGGCACCAGGGCCAAAGCCCCAGGACACACTGGAGTTGATTAACTAAAAATTAAAAGACCACACCAAGCTCTTTTAACATGCTTAGTAGCTAATTATGCGAATATGTCTATCCATATGCATGAGCGGATATTTAGCATGAAGTCAGTGTATGAGGCGTCGCAGCAGAGGGACTGAGGTCTGTCTTCACCTTCTTGAAGAAATACTGCATATTGTGGCTTCATTAATCACATGAAAACCTGCAGAAGCCAAACTGCTTTAAGACACTGGTATCCTGTTGGTTAACATTTGTCTGCATGTCTTTATAAATATGGAAAGCAAAGAACCCCGCTCAACACAGATATTATCCAGTTTTATGCTAATTACGCCAATATTTCTGACATACAAACAGACTCTTACAGCGTAAAGAACTTGACCCCTGCTCTTTTGTGTCAAAAAGGGTGATAAAACACAGAGAAAGGGTAATTCTTGTGTCCTACACGTAAACAAATGGGCTGGGAGGAAATGTTTATGGTGGACAGAATACCTGCTATATGCAACAAATTGGCCTTGTATCTCCCTCATATGGTCTACTTGAATAAAAACATACTCAAACATACAGATAAAAGCATTTGCTGCAAGCACTGAAGACTATCCTCTATCAGCTGGTCATTATTTTTCATACTGCTTTGTACCCAGCAACACATTTCGGGATTGTCTTGGTGAACAGTTTGGAGGGGATCTTCTCAAGGCAATCTGCCCAAGACAATCTGTCCAAGCTGCTGCCTCTTGCATCCTTGCGTGGTGATTTGAAAGGGGTCTGGATTCCATATCCCCATTCATCTTAAACATGCAAGAGACCCATAAGCAGCTGCTGCACGAAAGTTTCCTTGTTTTTAACAGAAGTTTGTTTTTTTTAATCAATACTCAAAACCACAGAGTGTTGAAATGTATTCTATTATCCTAGAGCGTAAAACATTTTTTATAACCATTGACTATATTAAATATTATGTGTTTCCATTCCAAGAATACATGCTGGGTAACGCCACGTAATTGTCCGCATAATAAATCTGTACTGGACACCTTAAGAACGAGGAAGTTCGTTGACACGACGTTGACGGTGCCAAATCTTAAGTCAGTCGTTTCAGTGTATAAACGTCAACCAATGTAAACAGTAATAATTTGCTACATCTAAGAGCAACAACGGACAAACACGAAACATATTTATATTGCTGGAGAAGCAAAGAACGGATTGTTCCTCTTAAGTAAATTTACCACAGCTCGTGCTTTTTCCATTCGTTTCTCGTATTACTGGATTCACCCTCCCTCTGCTGTTTTGAAATTAATTTACTTTATTGGTTCAGTGGAAGTCGGCGCTCACGGTTCGTGGGAGCCGATTGGCCGAAAGAAGGCTCCGTGACTGCCTACTTGGAATGGGATTGGTGACTTTAAACATCCCCTTTGTGCAGACGGCACTCCAACCGAATGCCGGGACACCTGTCATTCAATTGGGCAAAAGCGTCGTCAGTCACGGCCACGCCCGTCTGGGATTGGCCTTGGATAGGCAGGGGCGTGCACCGCCTCGTTGTACCTGTCGTCTTGTGAGAGGCTACGAGCATTTCCTGTCAGCCCTGCTGTCCTCCTTATCTCCCCGCCTCCACTGCTGGAGAACCAGTCGGTCGCAGCGTTGGAGAGCCGGCTGTAGTGAATACTGGTGGAGTACTCAGACTGGATAACGGGTGGAGGGTGCTGTTGTCGAGCGGGACGGGACTGACTTAGGGCGCAGGATTTCAAGAAAGGAGAGCGGGGCCGGGGGTGGGGGGCTGTCTTTACTATCCAGACGCACGGAGGCTCGCGCAGAACATGGCGGAGCAGAACACAGTCGCCGACAGCAAGCACAAGGCTACTCACGGTGCCGGGGCCCCTGTCTCAGGCAGCGGAGGCCTGTCCGGCGGGCTGACGCAGCCGGCGGCATGGCAGTCCCTGCTGTCGTTCACCATTCTCTTCCTGGCCTGGCTGGCTGGCTTCAGCTCCCGGCTCTTCGCGGTGATCCGCTTTGAAAGCATCATCCACGAGTTCGACCCTTGGTAAGTGCCGCTGTCTTTAGGGGGCGACTCGCAGCTGCCTGCCCGTCGCGCTTGTCGGTGCAGATAAAGCCGTCAGCTGCTCGACTTGGCTTCAGCTGACATTGACAGTTCGGCCTCCCGCTGGTTTGTTCCCCGCCTACCGGGCAACTTTCTAATGCAGCGCAGGCTCCGTCATAAATCTGACACAAGTCATGTATTTGTGCAACTTGGATCGGTGAGAAAATACAAAGGCTTTCCTCATGCCGCAAGAACAAATATGCATTCATTCTTCTATTCATTCATCTTCGGCTATCTATTCATCCTTGCATTAATCTATTCATTCATTCACTCCTTCATTCATGCTTTAAGGATGATGGCGATGGGCACCATGAGGCACAAAATGTTGAAATGATGAAGCTGCACGTTCCCACGATCTAGTTGAGCGTGATTTTCCAGCTTTAAAAAAATGTGTGTCATACAGTTTTTACGCTGTCGCCCTTGACCTCCTCATAAGTAGTCTACGGAGCCATTTATGTCCGTGAGACGCGCTTTTTTTAACGCTGACGCTTAAAGAAGCTGGAGTCCGATTGCTTCGGCATGACGGCGTAATTTGATTCCGGGAAGTGCGGCTATTAGAATTGAATTCTTGTGATTTCAAGTTGTGGTGGTTCCGCGTTTGTTGCGCCAGATGGAGGTGACTGACGGCTGCTTCCCTGCGATCAATGCGGCTGTGTGCGGAGCCCTGGCACGGCTCCGCACTTGCCTGCTCATACTATCTGCCGGCATCGGATCTCCCACTTGCATGAACTGTAACGCTTGAGACTTCAGCAGGCTTTGAGTGCCTATGAAGAACTAACTTCTAACGCCTTACCTACACAGACACCTCAGCCACCTCTTTAGTTTTCAGCTGCTGTTTTCCAGACAAACGTTCACATTTGGCTAATGCTTGAGCCGGATAAGGATAATATAAGACAATGATACATCGACTATAAATTGCAAAGGCTAGTTTGAGAGAATACACAATGTTTGTTTTAACTTTTTTTTTTTTTAATAGGTGAATTCACTTTCCTCTGCCTCAGTCTCTCCAAGATGGTTAAGTTATAAATAGGGGGCAAGTATTCTGTTAGGAAGTAATGGGAGTATAATGATTAGGAGCTGCCCCCGATTTGGTTAACGTCTATGTGTCCATGCACTATACTCTGGCAGTGGTGAATCTCTTGACCCTCTGAGGGAGGATGTGGGCCCCAAGGGATTATGGGTAAACTGACTACGCTGATGCTATCTCTTGAGTGTGTGTGTAAAATGCCATGTTGCAGTACTCGGGGCATTAGTGGATGCTGCTGCTGTGGGTGTTTTGCATCTTTTTTATTTTGTACTTGCACAGTGGTGCTTGGCAATGATCCCCCAGTAACCTTTGGGGTTGTTCAGCAGAATGGCGTTACTGGGAGGTTCATTTTGGGGATCCTCCCCTGGCCCGTCTTGCTGTCTGTCTCTGAAGTGTGTGTGTGTTTTTTTTATTTTTATTTTTTTTTTTAAATTATTTTAAAAAAAGCTTTATGTTTTGGATCCTTGTGAATATTCCTTTCTGTGTATCCAGGAGAGGCTGTGATGGAGCAGTGTGTTGTTGGAGAGTAACACAGTGGCCTGCCTCTCTCGTGTGTATCGTAGGATTAAATGGTGTGTGAGGGACTGCGTTTTATTATTAGGGTTAGACCTGGAATTTTTATTAGTATAGAGTCCATAACTGGAATTGAAAAAGCTGGTAAGAGCAGGACCTGTAAGGTATGTCCAATGAGCCTGTGTGTGCACATTTGCATACGTGTGCACGCACACAAGTGTGTGTGTGTGTGTGTGTGTGCTACATTTACATAAAAAGATGAGCTGCTCCAGTGAGTGTGCCAGTTGGCCGGCGTGCCCCTGTGATTATACAAGTACCCTGTAACCCCCTCTGTAGAGCCGTCACCCCCCTGCTGGGGCGGCTGGTCGGGATCACGCGCGACACGGTGGCTGGGTGCTTCCAGGCGGACTGTCTCAGATCAGTCCCGTTACCCTCTTTTGTCTGCTGCTTCCCCGGCTTCTGCTCTTACCCACAAAAAACAACCAAGCTCGTTGTCTGGTGAAAGTCTTTCAGAAACAGTGAAGTCAAAATTTAAGGATGGCGGGTTGGCCTTGATGTAGAGTCGAGATTCTCGCCCCCGCGATGGTGCCTTTTGATTTTTGGATGTTGCTTAAAGTGTGCTCTGGCTTTTCAGTGCTGGCTTTAGTGTCGCTGAGGATTCTCCCAGGGTTCTGCTTGCCATGACTCTGGGACAAACGTCTGAACGATGGCCGAGTTCCACATATACGCTTGGGTCTTGACATTCATTCCTTTTCCATGAAAAATGTAGTTTTCGTCTTTGCTTTTTTCCCGCGGCCTGGGAGTAGTGATACAGCCTGTTTTGGGTCTCCTGATCGCGTGACACCCCCCTTCAGCTTACGAGAGGGGAGGATGAGCAAGATCCGTGCACTCGTGTGCTGGGATCTGCCCGGATTTCCTCTCCAAAGGCTCAGTGGACGCCGTAAAACGCTCCGTGGAGAGCACAGCCGGCTCGCTTCTGGCCACGCCTCCAGGTCCACGACAGAGTCTCTCTCACCTCCGTTTTGCCAGCCGAAAAGCACGATCTGCTTCGTGTTTCGCCGCCCTCGTTGGATATACCGCAGATTCCCGTTTCCCGAAGCCCCGCTGCGTCACTGAGGATGCCCAGAGCTCCCTGTTAATGAAAATCCCAGTTGGTTATGCAGAGCGGCCCCGGCGTACCGTTAGTGATCGCGTTAATAACAGTCTCTGAGGCTTTGACAGTGAATCTCGTTAGCGCAGGGGGTCTGTGCCTGCATGTTATTTTAACCCGTAACGATATCCTCACTTTTGTGCCGAGACCTTTGCCACAGCGGCATAAATTTTTCACCAGGCCAGGCCCTGGGTGGAGCCAGAAGCTGTTGGTGGCCCACTGGGGGCTAACGTACCTTTCCAGTTTGGCTTGGCAGCTCGACCTTCAAAGGAGCTCAGTTCTTTTATGGTTCGGCTGCCAGAGAAGCTGCTCTAGTGCCACCTGAAAAGGAGTCTGTCTTTTTCTTGAGAAAATTATTTTTTTTTTTGTACAGACTGATTTATAGCAGTTACTCCATGTGAGGAGGCAAGCGTACCTTGATCTTTCATTGCTTGGCAGATTAGAAAGGCCCTGCCCTTTTATTGAAAAGGGAACCACCAGCTCATCCCAAGCAGTAGCTTTATCCAGCCCTGCTCGCTGTCCCAGATCAGACCGTGGACCTCCGGGCTGAGTGACTAACACTTCAGCGTGCTGGGAAGCTGGAGACCTATATGCTCCCGGCTGCTCCCCATCTATCACCACTGTTCACCAATCCAACAATGGTGCCTCCCAAAGTCCCTGCCTGCCAGCCAGTAGTTGGGGTCAAATGTCATGCAGATCCCTGCCCCCTTGCAGCGATTGGAGGGAGCTTGGAGTAGTGGGAGGAGCACTGAAGCAACCTCCGGCAGAGGGTCCGGTGTCCTGTGCTTCAGTCACCTCTCTCCAGTATGTGCCCCACTGGGGACTTGGTCATTATTTGGTAGAACAGGCATGGCCCTTGTGCTGTCCGGGGTGACATCTGAGGCCATGGAAAAGTTTGCCTCTGCATTTTTTATGCCTGATTCACGGACAGGTTTTGTACTCAGGCACTGTGCCCCACACTTCTGAAAATCCTCCGCTTGCATGGATTTCAGAGCAAGCGGCGTCTCTGTCATGTCATCTGGGATGTTGTAATTGACACTGACCTACCGCCCGTAACCCTTTCTGCCGGGACGGGAGCAGCTGCGCGTAGCGTGTGGCTGTTCAGGTGTAGGTGTGCGTGTGCCGTTTTCATTCATGTTTCATTCTCGTTATGCGGTCGGCTGGCAGCAGCTCCCACGCAGAGCGCACGGTGCCCCTCACGCCATCACATTTCAGAAGCAGGAAGCCGGAAAGACTCAGAAGGAGGTGTGTGTGTGTGTGTGTGTGTGTGTGTGGACACCTCACCTTTATTTCCCTCCCTCACTCACTCCGGTTGTACGGCTTGTCGCCACAGCTACGTAGCCATGTCTGTGTAGGAGCTGTGGTTGCCGGGGGCGATGGCTTGACCCTGCTGGTGGAGGGATGGCAGAGGAGGCGGCGCTAAACCGTCACGGTAACTCCATGCACGGAGATTAAAAATAGCAGTGCCGAGGGGGCAGCCTCTGTGATGGCTGCACTGTCGGCGTAATCGGGGCTGACTGTACACTCTTCACGGTCGCTTCTCTGCCCACACTGCCCCCTCCCCCGCCTGTGCGTGTCTCCCACAGTGTGGCGAGTTGGTATCACCGCCCTCTGTGCTGCCCTCCCCCGAATCAGACTTGCTCATCTCTGGACTCGGTGATGTGTGCATTTACTTATCTACCAGACGCTTTTGTCCAGAGCGGCATATGAGATAAGTACGCCACAAGCAAACGGCGACTAGCTTCCAGTGAAGTGTAAGTTAGCATTGTCGTTGACAGCATGGGAAAAAGGAGAATAAGAGCGCTCCCTGGTCTGAGACCAATGTAATGAAGAGTGTTCGGGGAAACACCAGGGAACGGTCCGGGGATGGCAGGTGGGCACTTGGAGGGCTGCATGAGGTCTCCCTGGAACAGATGGGTCTTCTGGTGTTTCTTGAAGTGGTGGGGGGGTTACAATGGGCTTGGATATAAAGAGTAGAAGGGGGGGGAAAAAATCTAAAATCCTCCATTGTTGAAGTCTTAGGCTAAACTGTAGGATGCTGGTGCTCAGACTGTGTGCTGGCTGAGGGGAGTCCGAGTGAGGGGAGTGGGGTGGAAGGTGCACAGCCATGGGATCTCCAGCAGGAGTCACTAATGAGCGCTTTGCGCTGACTGTGAATGGTCGCTTAAAACAAAAAGACAAGGCATATGGCGAACCCGTTTGGAGAGGGTGCCACCGTCGAGACGAGCGATCAGCCGATGCTGTGTTACTCCTTTGGGGCAAAGTGCTGAGAAAATGAGGCAGAAGCTTATTATATTAGGGTTAGATGATTGAAGCCCATTTCCCAGAATAACAATGAACAGGCCATAAATGGCTTAGATAAAGTGGAAGTGTGTGCTGAGAGAACCTTGATCCAAGTCAACCTGCCTGGATGTAGGTCAATAAGCCTCTATAATGAAGTTCTGCTTTTGTTAAACTAGGCCATACTTTGCAGAATGGTAACACAGGCACTCTGATTCTTTATGTAACCCAATGGCCATGCTTTCTGTATTAAACAAGCTGATAAGATTAGACTTTTTTGTATAATATAGAAAACAGACTTCCCATTTGGTCAACTTCACAAAGACGTTTAACTTGCCTGCAAGTGATGAAATGATGCTCTCAGTGGTCACGAAGGAAATCTTCCCCCCCCCCCGCGAATGACTGTGTAATTTTGCAGAAAATAATGGATTAGAGATGCACCAATCAATCGGCCAGGGACCGGAATCTGCCGATAATCGATGTGTTCGGCCCGGACCAGAGATTGGCTGGTCAGTCTCGTGTATTTCCGATACCAAACCAGTCCGTTTAATGCATGCACCACACGTCAAACAAACAGCAATGCAGGCAATAGTCTCACCCCCATGTGCACAATCACAGCCACATGCTAACATGTCTTTAGCGTGGAAGTTCGTTTGAGTGAAAATGACAGACTGCAGATGTCAGAGGTAAACTTTAAATTGATTATGTAAAATAAATACTAGATAATCTTGAGATGGAGTACTTATTAAAATTACAAAACTCTCTTTTAGTTTTTTTTAATTTTTATATATTGGTAAAAGTATTTTAGCAAAACTTTAACACTGCACTATGATGTCCATATAGGATGAATGTATGAAAAAGGCTGATCCTAGTCTAGCTTACTAGTGATGTATGAACTGTATGTGCACAACATGCAATGTTGGTATTAATAATATTACTCTGCACCTGTTATTATTTGGAAAAGAAGAGTACACTTCAGTTTTATTTAGCCCGTCGACTTTATTGTAAGAGAAGTTTAAAGAAAAAAAGGTCAGTGTTGTGTTATTTAGTGAATAGAAGTAACTGACATTTATTTTGCTATTTAAAGCTGTTGCACCTGCTCTTATTTGGTAAAGTAAAATATGTCAGATAAAATTGGGTATAGAGCAACACTCTTTCAGTTAATAGCTATTTGTACCTCATTCCAGTCACACGGCACTTGTTTAAATGAGAGACAATCCTGTAACATTGTGCAGTTTGAGGGAAATTGTAAAGTTTAACAATTTCCTCTGTTATCAAAATAAAATTCTGCATTGAGAACCTAATTTTTGTTTTTATGTGCTGTCAAGTATAGTATCAGCCGGTCACACTTGCGAAAAGAATCTGAAATCTGAATCGGCTAAGAAAAATGTAATCGGTGCATCTCTACTTGGGATGATGAAGGATGAATTCTTTAATATCGCAATGCTTTCATGAATGCCAAATCACACATGAAGCGACAGCTGACCGTTTAACAGTCGTTGAGTTTAGCTAAAAGCCCATTGATACTGGGGGGTCTTTGCATTTTGCATCAGTGAGACGTCCTGCTTCCCCCAGATCCCCACATCCACCCTGGGTGCTCCACATAAAGTCATCTGCCTGTGCCTCCTTACCTGTCATGCTCAGCTGTACTGTTCAAGGTGATCCCAGGCGTGTCACAAGGGCTGGGGTGTGATGTTGTGACACCCAGGAGTCCCTCAGTCTCTGATGAAACATGATTTAAGCTGCTCTCCCTTCATACCGCACTAAGTATGTATGAGAGTGTGGGCATGTATGATTATATCTTCATTTTTATTTTATTTTTTTTCCCCCCCAAACCGCCTGTGAGAACAGAAGCGTGCCCCTGAGGTTTATCCTCACCCTAACACCACAGACACGAGCTTCTCCAGGTGTGACGTCAATCACCTGTGTGCCGCCCTGCCTGCCTCCTTACTGGCAGTTAATCAAAAACGTATCTTAAGAGATACAGGGCCTCGTGATCCAGGGGAAAATCAATAGATTAGAATGAGATTTGCGGGTGCAGTAGATGTATTTTTTTCTAGCCTGTGAGGTTCTGCTGGCGGTAAGAAGGCGACGGCACCTGTTACGTGAAGTCAGCAAGGCCTTGGCTGATACAAGCTTCACTTACTGCTGCCAGGTGATTGACTGGTGGAGCCGCCACTCACGTTGGTGTCTCATATGACTGGTTCTCTAGTGACCGTGTGCCCGTGTACCGCCTGCTATAATTGGCTGTTGCTGAGTGTTTGATTGTTGGCAGGCCTAGCTGGGGTCCTCCATTGAGCCTGTGTTTTTTTTTTTTTTTTTGCTGGACATGTGTCCTGTGAAGGATGATCTCTGGACTTGAACTACACCTAAAATGGATTTCTTTGATTGCTTGGAGGGCAGTCATTTTTTGGGGGGCGACCAGTGATGTACTAAGATTTATCGTCTTTTTCCGGTTATGAATGGAGAACCAAGTTAACTACAGGTCATGGCAATTTAGTGGTCGTATATGAGGATATACCACACACACCCACCCGCACACACTCACAAACACACCCCCACACAGCTGGCTTACAGTAGCTTATATCATGACCAGAAAGAAGGTATTTCTGGTGTGATGCTCTTTATCAAGGTTGTTTTCCTGTTCAAGTTGCATCAACCTGGGGTGGCACATTTAGCCTGGTGCAATGGCATTGTTTTCAAGCAGCAGGCTGAATTTGCTTTTAGTTGTAATTATGTGTATAAAAATGAGCATGGGGACCCTGGACTGGGGGGGGGGGGGTGACAGCTGACTGGAAAAAAAGCACATGGCTCCTCTGTGCAGAAGATTTCGCTGAATCAGAAGGAGCCTCGTATCCTGCTCACATTCCCGGCAGATGGTGGTGCATTTCTAGTTTATGCCAGAATATTGATATCTTACAAGGTATAAAAAAGCCGCAGACTGCAAACGTGTAACACTTCGCATCCCACTGAGCCGAAGTCCTGGTAAACAAATCTGTCAAAAGAGAATGGACTTGTTTCCTCGCTTCTGTACTATTTTACTTCACAGATGGTGTTATTTTAATGTTTACTGAGAGCCACTCTTTGCTATGGGGCAACTTGTGAATAGAGCACCTCTTTCGGGGTCAGGAGAATGTTCTGGTGACGGATGTCTCTGCTCCTGGTGGTTTCTGGAATGGACTGGGAATAAACCCTGCCCCGTTTGCCACTGTAAACATGGTAATTCACAGGCAAACCTCTAAGTGGTGCTGGGACGTATCTCTGCATCAGAATAACAATACAAATGGCCTCTTCTTTTTTTTTTTTTTTTTTTTTTTTTTTTTTTTTTTTTTTTTTTTTTTTTTTTTTTTTCTTCTGCTTGGTCTGCTTTGGTGAAATCTCTCAGGGGTGTGACACGGCCTTGCAGAATTCCCGGTTCTGTACGCATAGTAATTTCCACATTTCCCCTCTCTGATTATCTACTGCACTTCGGGTGTCAGGATGACGGTCAGTCGCTTTATTTAATGGCTTAATTTGGCCCAGTCACCCTGCCCCCATTCCTTAAAACAAACTGCCGTTTGATGTTGCCCTCAAAGCGGAGAATACCAATTAACTGTGATACCGCCGGTTGTTCATGCAGAAAAAGCAGAAGCGTTAAGCCGATCCTGGCGGACTCAGCGGTGTGCTGTGCGGGGGGGCTTGCTTTGAATGCACGGCCTTTCCGCCATCTGCATTGGCTCCTCTGTAGGGGCCCGGGGGCCAATCCCACAGTGCATCCTTACTTATTTACATATAGGAGGCTCAGTAATTTTGCACAAATTTTATTTCCGTTGAAATGTGACCTGTATGCTGTATAGCTGGTTTAGTGGTGGGGGGGGAAGCATGGCAGTGTGGGGGGGATAATTGGATCAGTGCTCACTAGATACTGACTCTCACCCCCTTTCATGTTGCCAACTGCCTTAAAAACCCCCATCAGCTTTTGACATTCAGCTTTGCAGTCATTCTGGAAAGACTTGCCTTGCCTAAAGGCCTGATTGTTGAAGCTAGTTCGCTAACCCTTGATCCAGCCAAGCGCTTGGCTAACTGAGTAACTAAACACGTTAAATGAGTAAAAGATCCAGGCCCAGACCTGGGGCAGTTGCTTGCTGTTGTATGTTTTGCACAAAGCTGTTTGCCTAAGTATCTGAGCACCGAGGTGTCCAAGGGAGCAAAACCCTCAAGTATTGTGTGATTGGCCATGATAACCTTCTCCCATGCACATCGGCCTGAGTGTGACCGCGAGCAGTTTTTGACCGGGTTGGAGGCTGGGTACCTGTCAGGGGTGAGAGGAGAGAGGAGCGAAGCCGTAAGCGGTTTTCTCGGCGGGTCGAGCGACACTTGCTGTATCACGAAAGCATCCGGCAGTCCTGCGATGGTGATGCTGCCCCACCCCCATTTCTCCTGTCCCACGTAAATCCCGGCCGTGCAGGCATCCCCTGAGCATTTGAGGGACCTTTTGTCCTTCTGCATCTCCTGGGGTAGATAAAGCCCTTCTGTGGGATGATGGTGCCAGTCGTGGAGAGAACATAATGGTGCAGCTGCTGTGTGTGCTTGTGTGCGCGCGCACGTGCTTGTGCGTGTGCGCACGTGCGTCTGTGTAGATTAATTGGCTCGATATCTCGCCCCATCAAACATGAAAAGTTTGGATATCTTCCGATTTTAAGGAGTTCAGCGTTAATGTGAAATTCCTTGAAAACATCCCTTCTGACAAACATTTTAAGAGCAGTATATCCACTTTATGAATGTGCCCCACACCTCGCGACCCCTTCTGGGAAAAGCGTTTGGATGGTGGACAGAAAAACGTGCCCCTTCATTTACAGCTGCCAGATCCCTTGGGAGTGTCTGAAATTAAATGAAAACTAAATGAAATGAAAGATGAAATTTTAACATGGCACATTCAGATTCTGGTTATCAGTGTGTTTAATTTGAATAGTAAAATTGAAGCTTAGTGTGTGTAATTCTTGGGGGGGGGTGTCTTTTCTTCCAATCCTCCACATGGAAAAATGTTTTCCACAAAGTAAAATGTTACAGGTTTTTGTCGCATTGTGGGGAAGTCTGGTCGCCACAAAGTAATAAGAAAAACATACTTGCATGCACAGCAAGCCATTAATTACTGTTCTTAATGTGTTTGCTTCTCTGCTTCCCGTGTCCCCTGACACAGAGCGCTGGCACTGGCTGTGAGTGCTGTATATTCCACTACGCTTAAGCCAGATGCTCATTATGCGTGGTGTAAATGAGATGGTGAGTATGTCGGTGACGCAGTGTGTGCCACGGCAGCGTGGGGGCGCTGCTGTGTGATGGAGTGCCCAGCTGCCTGGAACTACATGGGTGCCCGTTCTCCCCCCCCACCCCCAAGTCATTCTCAGAATCCCCATCTGTCTCTGAGGCCTCGTCCTCCGCCCCTGCTTAATGAAGTTTTATTTGCATTAGTAAAAACTGAAAATGGCCTTATTTATCATTTCTCCGCATCCTGCTTGGGCGGGGTGGGCGTGAGAATCACGTCCAGCGGCTTCTGCCGTAGACAGTCAGGCTGTGGGCTGTTTCTAATGCTCATTTGTCATTCCTCCGCTGGTTTGTATTTTATCTTAATCGTCACATTGTGGCCTGTAGTTGTTCCCGATGCGGAAAAAATCGTCTCCTACGAGTTTTCGACTTGGTGACAGAAAATGGCCATAACTTAACTAGATTTATGGCTGGGTAATTATTTTATTAGAACAATTATTCATTCTCTCTGTCACACACACACACGCAAGTTGGTCTTCCTATCAAAATGGGGACCGTCCATTCATTTCTATGGGAATAACCCTAATCCCAGTCACGACACCCTTAACCCCTACCCATCGCTAACCTTAACCATAAGTAACCAAACAAAATACAAGACTTTTGGCATTTTTACTTTTTTGATTGCATTCACAGATTTT
>JAABNX020000151.1:24692881-24705040 GCA_015163995.2 Mormyrus lacerda | reverse complement strand
TGCAGCAGTGATCTCTGGGGGGCGGGGCTGTAAACCCTGATTTATTACCTTTGAGAGTCTCTCTGTTCCTGTTTGTGTCCTTTGAGGACAGCTGGCTAATGGGGTTCTGTTGGATTCCAGTGGTGCCATGAGCTGTGCTTTTGCGCCAGAGCTCAGCAGTGGTTTCTGGTACAGCTGTGGTACGGTGGCACCCTGACCTGTAAACACGGTGCCCGGGTAGAGTGGCATTGACCGACGCCGAGTGCAGCACTGAGTCATGGTAGGGTGTGGAGACCTTGTGCGGTTTGGGGAGCGGGCCAAGGCCTCGCTCCGGGCAGATGCTGTAGGGTCCAGCTCGTGTCTGTGCTGCGCCTGACGCATGATGGCCCCTGTCAAGAAGTAGCCGTGTGTTTCCCCATTGTCTTGGAGATGCCACACTGACCCCCCGAGAGACTTTGAGATGCCACACTGTCCCCCCCAGGGCCTTCAAGATGCCACACTGATCCCCCCCCCCCCAAACCTATGGGACGTCACAGATACCACAGGATGATGGCATAAATGTCAGAAGAGCTTCTGGGATCCCCGCAGGGCTCTCGTCCTTGGGGATTCAACCTGCATTAATAACCCAACTGCCGGTTCCCTCGGATAAAGGACACTTCTGGTGGGTTCTCTGGTGCTGCCCGCTGAGTCTTGGTCGTGATTCTCTCCGTCTGCTGTCCCGTTCTTTTAGGGTCAGGTTTGGAGTGTTTTGTTGGAGTCTATTTTTGGATGGATTAAAGTGCGGGTTTCCTGGTGAAATTTATTTATTTTTAATTTTAGTAGGGAGGCAGCTATTTATGAATCATAAGACAGCATTTATAAACATCCTCTTTCTGATGAGTCACTTTCTTACCTTCCTGCTCGACCTCAAGCTGCTGGTGGACGGGTTTAAAGGTCGTTGCTGTAGTGACCGCAGAAGCCTTCGTGTCTCCTGATTGGACTGATACGTAACAGGAAATGGGTGGGTGCATTTTGCTCCCGTTGTGTGCCGCCTCTCTGTGAAGGCCTATACTGTAATATCCAGAGACACCATTTCCGACAATGCCCCCCCCCCCTTCCCCCACACAACTCAAAACTGATTTCACGCTCTACTGAAGTCTGTGTTAAATACATAATGGAGAGTAATAGCTTGCAGGGTGCTGTTCTTTGAAGTGCCTGTTCCATAGCTGCCTCTCTTTTCTTTCCATTTTTATTTTCTGTGTTTGTATCTCCAGCTCTGGATGGTCCTCCTCTAAGTGAGAGCCTTCTCCCGGCCATGTGAATGCCGTCTAAGGCAGGCCCCTGCCTGAATGTTTGCACTGAAAGCCCTTCTCCCCCAGATGTACTTTGATCAGGTTCTCTGAACACAACAAGAGCGCAGTACTGTGTCAGGCCCTTGCCTGGTTCACTGTTAATTGAGATATTTAGAGGTAGAGATCTCTGAGTGAACATGTGCCTTGGCTTCCCCCGCTGACCTCCCAAGGGGGAGACCTTTCATAATGATGCAATCTACCGTTCTCAGCATCTCAGCAGGTCACTGATGGATTTCTAAGTGTAAGTGTAGGTGATGGAGTTAAAAACTTTCAGACGTGGATATAAGACTGGAGTGGCAGTCAATCCGGACCTTTGCATCGCTGGGGACAGATGTTCCTGTGATCTCCGCCTTGGCACTGCATGGCCTCCGGCGCCCCATTGCACGATGGGTGACATTCAGTGTGAAAGGCACCATGATGGGGGAAGTAGAGATGACTGGAAAAAAAACGATCATTGCTCCTCCCTGAAGAGCCTGACTTGTACTGTGTCACTGATAGGTTACTCTGCTGTTAACCCCAATGTTTTATATATAGTCTACCTCATCTCCTGCTTGTTCCAGTTCAGTCTGCTGCCTGTAGCAACACTCTCCTTGCCAGGAAGTCTCTGACAGTTTTTTTTATTTTTTTTTTTTGCATCATGCATTTTGGCTCAAGATGCTCACCAATCTGCCCCCTGCTTACGTCACCAGTCACATGGTGCTGTGTCAAATAGCAGCACCAATTGCTAGGGTGAGAAACTGTCAGGGATCTGACAGGATAACAAAACCCTGGCTGATTTAATCCCTCCCTTCCCTGGCAGAATGATGTTGGGCTCATGTACTGCTATGGTGCCGCAGTCACAGTCCGGATTCCAACTGTCATCTCAGCTGCAGAACTTTTTGCTTTTTTTTTTCCCCTCTTTCTTCAAGGGGGTGGGGGGTGCATAGTCCACTGACTGAACGAGTGAGGCAACCCTATAAAAAGTACAAGCATCAAACCTCGGGAAGGGTTCCATGGATATGTGAGTCAGTATCAGGTCATCTGCAGTGTCCAGAAGCAGCACTTCTATAAAAGTTGGCTGCTCTAAATTTAAGATGCGTGTTTCAGCTTGCTCCAGCGTGTTTTAAACCCTGGAACCATCCACCATGATTGGTGAGAAAGTTTATTAGTGAACATAGGCTTGCTGTAGTGAGAGGAATTCTCGTGCTCTATGCTTGCACTGGCCACTGGTAGCCCTTAGGAAATGCCCTACGATTGGCTGATTGCATTGAGCCGTTGATGGGTTTGTCTCTTTACTCCTCCCTCCAGGTATACCCAGGTCTGATGGTGACTGCTGGCCTCATCCACTATGTGCTGAACCTCCTACACGTGACCGTGCACATCCGCGACGTCTGCGTCTTCCTGGCGCCCATCTTCAGCGGCCTGACGGCCATCTCCACCTTCCTGCTGACGCGGGAGCTCTGGAACCAGGGGGCGGGGCTACTGGCCGCCTGCTTCATCGCCATCGTGCCCGGCTACATCTCTCGCTCCGTCGCCGGCTCCTTCGACAACGAGGGCATCGCCATCTTCGCCCTGCAGTTCACCTACTACCTTTGGGTGAGGACTCCGGGGCTGGCCCCGTGCAGTCACTCTACCGCTGCCGTCTTCCTCTCATCTTTCTGCTCTGGCGGTGAGCTGTCCGTGTGAGGCTTTTAACGCGGGGGCGGATACTCTGATGCCTTGCCGTCTCCCGTAAGTGCGTGCACTCCACAGCCCCCTAATCGTGTTCTCTGCACCGTGAGCGCATGTACTGCGTCCACATGGATGGTTCTTGGCTCTCTTCACCGCCACATGGTGACACATGGTGCCCTTTTTACTGGCATGAAGGTACAGTACAGACCAGTACTCGAGCCGTGCCGCGAAGACAAACTAGTTATAGCACGGTTCCAGCTCACTTTGATTTTCCACTACAGAAGGGTCGGCTTGGTGAAGGCATTGCCAGGTTCGGAGAACGATAGTGAGATGAAACCAAAAAGACTCTAGTACACCGTGTGAACAGTAAATATCATGGTTTACTATATGATCGTATCAAACCCTAGTGGCGTAGATTTACGTTACGCATCCATTCTGTTCAGCTGTTCTGAATTATCAGGAATGCATCAGTACATTGCAATGTGCGACACGGTTAATAATGAATAATCTATAGAATATATCATTTTTTCCTTTAGATAATCCATACGCAGAACACCTTCATGTATTTTGACCACTCAGATTCTGTTTGGTCGTGCTTTCGGCCCTGTCAGCGTGGGTACAGCGTGGGTACGGCTCGGGTTCGGCTCACATACTTTGCAGTGGAAAACTGCCAGTTTGCGATATTTCGGTTTTTTGCTGGCAGTGGAAAAGCACCATAACCGGTGTTATAGAAGGTCAACGTGAAACTGCAGATGTGCCTCACGCCCCCTATTGCCCGCCAAGTGTATGCACACACACCCCAGCACACCATCCTTAATTGCTTTTGACCAACCTGTTTTTGAACAGCTCTGCATTTTATTTACCAATGTTTTTTTATTTTGTTCAGTTACACAAAATTTTTCTTTTAAACACACTGCTAAAACTACAGTGACACGGAATCTCTTGAACTTAATAAATTGTTCCTCTTATGATAATTAATTGTTGAGTACATTATCACAGTAAATGCGGTATGTTACATAGCGAGCTGTATGATAATTGGGATAACAGCTGCTTTGGTGTTTACAAAAACCAAAAAAGACGCTTTGAGCCAGACGGCCTGCCGACCGCAAAGGTCATATTCGTAATGTGCCCCTTGGTGGCGTGTTTGTTAAGGTGCCATTTTGTGGTTCACAGCCAGGATTCACCTGTATGGGGAGCCCTGGATTCCACAGTCTCCTGTTTAATTTGTTTATTTGTTGTTGCTTGATCTGTGTCATGTTTAGTAAATATTTAAGCTCTCCGCAGTGTTAAAATGTGCCACGTGAGAGCGTATGCACTGTCCGCTTTCCTTTGTTTACATTGGCCTGCTTTCGTAAACTTGAGTTATGCCGGATTCCTGAAGATCAGTGCATCGTCCGATATCACGTGGCGTCCGCCTGATGGTTGTGACATTGGACCGTAGCATGCTGCCGGTGGTGGAACGGGTCGCTCTGGGTACCGTAGCAGGGGTAGAAACATCACCTCGCGATCGTCTGCACTGTGCTCAGCGGTCTGTATCGGTGGAGCACTTTTAAAAATCTGTTCTCTCTGTTCACGTCTGAGTGCTTAAGCCACGCGCTGAGGTGTAGCCTCCTGGAGTGTGGGACCCTTGCGGTCTTGTTTTCACGGTGCTAAACAACTTCCTCCAGATCTCTGTCTGTCCACGCAGAAGCCTGCTGGGTCCTCTGAGCTGCCTAGGTCTGATTCATAACAGACCTCCTCTGGGGCTCATCACTAAGTTTGTCAAATCTGCCGCGTTAGATGCAGTGAAATAGCGAATGCTGGGAGATCTCAGCACACTTTCCAGCATGCTGACTGGCAAAATCTTATTAACTGCTTTCTGCTTTTATATCTATCAGCTGTAATTTGGAAATCACTGCGCCCGTGGAAAGCAAACGGAATATGTGATGAGAAGAGCCTCGTCCGCGGAATGCCGCTCTCGCGAAGGCGGAGCTGGAACCTGCCGCTTCTGCGGTGCCGAGTTTAACCCCAAACTTTTACAAACGTTCTTCAGACAAAGGGCGTGTAAAGGATTCGACTTCTCCAGCAAAAAGAATTTTAAGAGGACTTTTAACCAGCGGCGCTTAATCTTGCAGCATCCTGCCAAGGTTTTCACTCCTCTGTCCTCCTTTGATGGTCGTTTTATTTTTATTCTTTTTAAACCAAAATAAGTTGAAGACATTTTCCAGTGGGGTTGTCATGCATTTTGGACCTGAATTTTTATAAGCGTAAAGCTCACTGAGACAGCGTGAGTAGCATATTTTTATAATATTTATGTATTTTAAGGGCAGTTCACGAAAAATAGAAATAAAGGTGCCTGGTTTATTAGCTAATTCATTATTACTGGTGGCTTGTTTCTGTCGCCACTTATAATGATGCTTGTTCTGTGCTCAGGCTCCTGGTAAAATGTCCCACTGTCTGCGGTGTTCAGCACCAGTCTGCCCAGCAGCGGCGCTGAGAGATGATGTCATTCTGCCATTCC
This sequence comes from Mormyrus lacerda, assembly GCA_015163995.2. Classification (NCBI taxonomy): domain Eukaryota; kingdom Metazoa; phylum Chordata; class Actinopteri; order Osteoglossiformes; family Mormyridae; genus Mormyrus; species Mormyrus lacerda. The sequence continues at coordinate 24,699,580 of JAABNX020000151.1, read as the reverse complement.
GATTACAGGCCCTCCATTTTGCTCTTCATTTGACACCTCCCAGGAACTAATCGGAGTTATAAATATAGTGTGGGCCACACATTTCCCGGTTGAGGGAGGGTTGTGGTTAATAGATACTTGTAGTGACTTTGTGGTAGGTAGGTAGGTAGACATATATAGATATAGATCGATTGATGGGTGGGTAGATAGATACAGTTAGATGGATAAATATAGATTGTCATTGAAACTCAGTGCAGAATTTTAGCTCGGTAACAAGGATAAAATGTCCTTATCGGCCTCTGGGAACCATAAAAGTTACTGTCACAGTTTCTGGATTTAAAAAAAATATCTAAGTCACTTTAGAGACCATTAGTCAGCCAGCATGTCTGAAACCGTTATGGAAGTCGGCACTAAAGGGGAGCTCTCAGGAAGTTAGGAGGAGTGCTGATAATCGGCGCTCCGGTCTCCCAGCGAGCACCAGTAACTCTGCAGTCGGAATCAGAAGGCATGTCATGACACTCCCGTCACGGAAAACTGGGCCTGCGGGCTCCGGGAACGGGGGAAGCTGCAGGAAAGCCATGGGTGCTTCGCGAGGCCTGCAGAGCTCAGTCGCATCAGTCAGCAGTATCAGGAGCTCTGCGTAAAACAGACCGGGGGGGCAGCGGCAGAATAAGAAGGAATTTTGGGAAAATGAACCTTCTCGTGGTCTGACTGCAGGCTGCCAGACCACACAAGGGTAGCCGGTCTAAATGATGCTGTGGAAGGTTTGGTGGCTGATGCTGGTCACCTGCTGGAAAGTGAAGGCTGTTGCACATCAACATGTGGAGCATGAACCTTTGCACCAGTAGGATATTTTAGGTTTTCGCTGTTTGCTGGTATATAACCTGTTTGGTCTTTAGTTCCCTCTTTGCCATCTCATGACAATCTCGTCCCTCCAGCCCCATTTCTTGCCGCTCCCCCAGGTGCCACTTTAACCTGGGTGTTAAGGTTTTTGCCTCGCCTGTGATTTGGAGTCTGCCGGCTTCTCCCGCTCCTCTCGGTCCCCAGGGGACGGCGCTCATTTATGTCGTCACATCTGAGAATTGTGTTTTCTGATTTCGGGCCCTGCTTGGCCCCGCCCGCCGCCCGCTCTTCATTCTGCCTGTTAATAACCCATTCAGCTTGCCGGCGTGTTCTCCCAGTGTCTCCTCCTTTTTAATCTATAATTGAATCCCCCCTCCCCTCGAGACACTGCCTGTTATATGTTGATTTTTTTTTTCTTTTTTTCTGTTTTTGTTTGTTTTTTTGCCTTCTTTCTGTGGCTCTGAGCTGTACTGTGGGGGAGGGGGGAGGCGGTTGCTGAATCCAGTGCCGACGTGGATTCCCGAATCATCAAACGGTCCTCAGCATCGCGGGCGGCGATACGGACCTGAGATGCGGCGAGGAGTTTGTCTTTGCAGCAAACGGCAAGCTGATTTGCTTGGTGCACTTTCCCCAGCTGCCTCCAGGGGGCATCGGTCGCTCGTGTCCATTCATGCGCCCGCTGCAGAGTCGGCACTCCGTCACTGCTGTACCAAGTGGCAGCTTGTGATGGCCCCCTGGCTGAAGCGTTTCACACGAAGGGCGTCGCTCTGACTGCTCTCAGGAGCCGTCGCCTTGCACGCCCCGAGATGGCCCGCACCCTTGCTCGTTCTGGCTCAGGCCGTTGGGTTAGCTCGCTGACTAAAGGCATGTTCCTCAGCCAATCGGGTCAGATACTCCCCCCTCCCCCCAAGGGAAGGCTGAATGCTGCTTTGTTCTGGATTAATGGATTATGCTTGTTTTCCCCTGGTGCTCAGGGAGTACCTAGAGTCTGAAGGTTTTGTTAAATTTCTCTTTTTTTCTGGTGGTTGCACCCATGTATTTCATACATATCACAACCCCTTACACACACACACACACACACACACACACTTTTTCCCTGGGTCATCGATCTAGCGACCAGAGACGCTTAATAGCCGAATGAAGATTTAGCACTGATTAGTATCCATATTTCATAAAGTGTCTTCTGGACTCCAGTCCCCGGAGTTCAGCTTAATATGACCTGTTCTGCTGCAAGGTGCTTCTGCTGAATTATAGATAGTTGTTTTTGTTGGGTCTCTGTGCTGCTGTCTTGCCTTGAGCACTGGCTGTTTTCTGATTGGCCTCCTCACCCTCCCTCTTGTGCCCCCCAGGTGAAATCAGTTAAAACTGGTTCTGTGTGCTGGACCATAGGCTGCTGTCTCTCCTACTTCTACATGGTGAGTACCAGCTCTCCGATTCCCACCCTGCCCCCGTTGCATCTTAAGAGTGTGATGGCAGGGGGGATGCCAGAATGGACTCTGTCGTTATGGTCGGTCAGCCCTGACAGTTGAAACTGATTGAAAACTAGATTCGCTTGAATTTTACTAAACAAGATGGTAACTACAGAGTGATGTCTGGCTCGGACAGAAACGAGCTGTACAGAGCTGCCATATCGCGGTGGCGTCGGAGAGCGGGCATTTTACACCTAATTGGAAGTGACTGGAAGAGCCTGGCTGTGAAATGAAACACCCCTCTGCCCCCTCCCCAGAGGCACGGAGCGGCTTGTTAGTGAGATGCGCGAGAGTAAACAGGCTCACGAGGGCCGCTATCACTCATGGCCGCTCACCCGGGCTCGGGGTGGGGGTGGGGATGGTTGCGGGGGGGGCATTGGGAACAGTTCTACGCTAATGACTGTTAGTGCTTTGAGACCAGTAAGCTTCCTGTTGAGAAAGCAAATGTGATTAAAAAATGGATGTCCTCCACCATTCTCCTCCCACCGCGCGATGATTCATGCCGCCTCTGGCGGTGGCTTACGGCAACTTCTGCCCGGCATGTGGGCTGCCGTCGCCCCCTGGTGGCCACCTTCCGCTCTTCTCTTCTCTCGCATAGATTATGTAAAAAGCGCCTGCTGGGTTTGCTCTAGACTTTGTGACGGACAAAATCGATCGGCCCATTTATTATAGCTCCATAAGGACTAGTGCAAACCATTTGCCCTGTAAACACCATTAAACTATTCTGCTCAAAGGCTGTGTTGGGAACATGGTGCAGTATGTCTCATGAGGAACTGGGCGTCTTCTATGTTAAGCTCTATCCTTTCCCATGCGTGCGTCAAGTCGCGCGTCATTGGAGAATGGAGAAGAGGCAGATGTTCCTCACTGCCGCCATTGACCTCTGGGAGTATCTTAGCCTTTTTATACGAGTGGCGGTGCCCCCATTTGACCTGCAGAGCGGCGCTCTGATACGTCGGGATTTCAGACAGTGAATAGTGAGGGGGAGACCTCGAGGCATCGTTTGGCTTGAAGAGACCTGAGCGACTGGCCCTAGGGAGTTATGACGAGACGGCGACAATGGAATGGAGAGAGTGTGATTCGGCCCCTAGGGAAGAAAGAGACAGTCGGGCTTCTTATGATGACAATGGTGAAGACATTTAGGTTTGCCCTGCCTTCTGCTTCACAGAATGGTGGTGGGCCGGGGGGGGGGCCGGGGGCATCATCAGCAAACTGGCTCAGCTACCCCCTTTTAAAGAACCATGAGCTCTGAAGCTCAGAGTAGGCACCGGTTTCCCAGATATATGTCCAACGTGACAGTTCAGTGGTGCGATGGCTAATTAGCATAGATTCAGCAGCAGGTATTTGCTTGACAGGCAGCGGTTTGATTTATTTATTTTTCTCCTTTTTAGTTTTTTTTTTTTTTTATATGCTTCGTGTCTAACCTGGTACTGCTATGCTCTCGTCCGTGAAACGACACAATCACCGAGTTTGCATTCGCAGGTGTCCGCATGGGGGGGCTACGTCTTCATCATCAACCTGATCCCGCTACACGTCTTCGTACTACTGCTGATGCAGCGCTTCAGCAGGAGAGTCTACATCGGTGAGTGATAAGTGCTGTAATCCTCCAATCACAGCCCTGCGTGTAATTTCCTCTGTACTCGGGCTGCATTCGGGGTGTTTCTGTGCTTGGACCTGGTATTTATAATTAACCGTTTTTAATGAGGGAATGCTCAGTGTGTTGCTTGATGGCCTGCAGGGTTGTGGGTTCGATTCCCACCCTGTGACGGCCAGGGGTCCCTCTATTATCTCTTCACACCTTCTGCTTCCTGGAATCTCCTCCTGCCTCTCTGTGGCCCTGCATTGCAGGAAAAAAAAATCATGCACTAACCTGATCAGACTGGAAAATTGAAATGACTGTGACAGCTATATGCTTGCCGAGTGTAACTGGATAATGCAGTCATCTAAAGTAACAGAAGTTGCTTACACACGCCCCCAGTGCTTCCTGAGTAAGAGAACAGTCTGTGTTTGGCATTCAAGTCAGAGTCATTTCAGTCTTGTTTAATTTTCTTTATTCCAACACATGTTGCACTGCGAGAGTTGAGCTCAAGTGTGTTCCGGGGTAACAGGGCAGCTGAAAGAGGCCTGCGGGCGTGTGCCGGTGAAGCGGGGCACCTGAAAGAGGCCTGCGGGCGTGTGCCGGTGAAGCGGGGCAGCTGAAAGAGGCCTGCGGGCGTGTGCCGGTGAAGCGGGGCAGCTGAAAGAGGCCTGCGGGCGTGTGCCGGTGAAGCGGGGCAGCTGAAAGAGGCCTGCGGGCGTGTGGTTTTGAAACATCCAACCATTATAATACAAGCAATCATAAAGTCTGTGTAAACATTAAACTCTGGACAGATTTTATAGCAAGCCCATGTGTTCGTCTCCCATCCTCAAGGGATAAACGGTACTGCTTTGCACCTGCCGTTCACTGCATCGAGCACTTGCTTGTGGTCTCTGTCATTGTCGTTTCAGGTCAGCAGGCTGACATCTGTCTCCTATTTCAGGGGTAGGTGCACATCTCTAGATCAGTGCTTCCCAATCTGGTCCTAGGGCACCCACAGACAGTCCATGTTTTTGCTCCCTCCCAGCTCCTGAAGGGAGCAAAAATGTGGGCTGTCTGGCAGAGAGCTGAGAGGGAGTGTAACCATGGACCGTCTGTGGGTTCCTGAGGACTAGGTTGGGAATTACTGCTCTAGATGCACGGGTCATCCAGCCGTAGCCATGATGATGGTATATTAAATGTACGGGTACCCACTGATCTGCAAATGAATTGAAAAATGACATTCTTTGACAGCTATATATTATATCTGGTTCACAAGGAGTAATATATTCCCAGCCTGTTCCTAAGAGAATCAAATTATAATCTGCATGAACGTGGAGTTCTGCTGTGGTTCATTGTGAGGCAGGCAGGGCCCTCAGAAAGCCCCGGGGGTATATTATATTTGGTCTTTGATTAAAAAGGTCACTCGCATTCAAAATGCCCCGTCAGTCATGCGCAGGTGAAAGTCTGAAAGCCGTGAAAATGATAGACATGAGGTTACTGACCTCTAACACACAGGAGATGCATAAAGATTAGTAGGGAAAAAAAACTGTGGAAAGTTTGCCTTTTCTGCATTTCGTCTGGGCATCTCAGGCCTCAAGTCATCTCTCTGGTAGGTGAAGGATGTATGCTTTGGGCACCAATGTGTACCAACAGATCGTTTCCAGGAGGAACAGGTGATGGCTTGGAATCTTCAAAATAAGTTGGCTTTTTTTCTGCTTTAATTTCTGTGAAGGTTTTCACAACTACAACTACCTGCTCTGAAGGGCAGTAACCCAATATAAAAGCTCACTGATTCACTGAGGACCGCTGGTCTGTTGGGTGGAACAAGCGTGTTACACGCCCATAAAGCGAAAACCAGCTTCCTGAATGTGACCGTTCAAGTTGCAGAAGTATGAAGGCTTGTTTTCAAAGGAGCCGTGTTTCTACTGTGAAATGCGGGTAGACGGATTTTTGCCTGCATTAATCTGGCATCCCCAGGGTGCCACTCCTTGCTCATCTGAATGTTATCATGAACCCATGTGGGGTCAATCATCCCTGTTCCTCCTCCAGGAGGCAGGACATTCCTGGCAAGGTGATGATTTCTGGCATTGCCATCGCAAAGCAATGCGTCCCTTGGTAACATTTCTCAGTGGTGGGTTGCCACGCCAAAATGCTGCCATGACAAAAACAACTCAACACTTCGGTGACTCACTCGGAAGCCAGATTCCCACCCCGACCCCCCCCGTACGGAATTAAGTTAATGGCACTAATAGACTATTACGTTGTCATTTAGCAGACACTCTTATAAAGCTTTAATAAAATTAACTTACTTGGGTATTTTGTAAGGAACAGAAATACAGAGGAGGTAGGTAAATGGAACAGGCATTTAGTTATTTGGGGTAACAATGCATGTCTCTCCTTTGTTCTCTTACACCCCATTTACACGCTTATAGATCACTACTTTACCGTTATGGTGCTGTGTAGTAATGGGAGCAAAATAGTAAAGTCTGCACTAATCTATCTCCTAGCAGCATAGTTACCTTAGGGGTAAATTTCTGACACAGCTGCAGTGTGAATGCAGAACCGTAACAGATTACCGTTACCGTGGTGGGGAGGGATGACTTCTCCCCCTTTATTCACTAAATTGATATCAGCTTGGTGCACAGAACACTTATTATTTTACTGTAATATGGTAGACTGGGTGGGAATGAATTTATTTATCCATGCTGTGTTTACCTGATTCATGAAGCAAGGGGTCACGCACCAGGAGAAACTCACAAACCCGCTGAATTCCGCTGAGTCCCTTGCACAGTTACTGTAGGCGGAGTCCCTTGCACAGTTACTGTAGGCGGAGTCCCATGCACAGTTACTGTA
>JAABNX020000151.1:24675307-24692521 GCA_015163995.2 Mormyrus lacerda | reverse complement strand
TTGATGCACAGGAACCATTGGAAAGGTTGATTAACCACAGCCCCAGCACTGAGCTGTCGATGCGATCGATATCCAGAACCCACTTTTCTCTTTCCACCTTCCTTTAGCTGTGGCCTCCTGAACCTGCGGGCACCAGGCCTGTCAGTCAGCAGCTGGTGCATCCTGCAAAAATGTATCTGTTTTTCCAGTAGCTGTCAGTTCATCTTAGCCCTTGCTGCCCCCACCTGCTGCCTGCAGACCTTGCCAGTGACTCCAGTCTCTGCGGTTTGTGACCAGCTCATGTTGGCCTTCGGTAGCCCCCTTGTTTCACCTGTCGTGTGTGTTTTTGGTTCCTCAGCTTAGCAGCACTCATACCCATCCTATGACAGCTGTACGGTTGGTACATTTCATCTGCCTCCCTTATGTCACTTTGAATGAAAACATCTGCTGAATAACTAAATGTAAAATGCAAATTTCAACTTGCTGTCCCCAAACAGAACACCTGAATATTATATGAAGACCCTCTTCAAGGAATGATTTCCTCTCAGAGATGAATGAACTATATGAAACGGTCCACATACAGCTGTACGTTCTGGGTCAAGCCAATGAGAAGCAGTGGCATGACCAGTGTGGGTGTGGCTTTGTTTGCCCCGCCCATCGTAGGTTTTGCAGCTGTTCCTCCCATATTTTATGCTGCCGTAGGTCTCTCTGCTTTGTAGTGGGTCATTGCCTCCCAGGTCACAGGAGAGCTTGGTCGTTTTTGTTTCATGAATGAAGCCAATTCACCCATGCATGAATTGTGAGACTTTTGTGTATTTGTAGTCTAACTCAATTATTTAAGATGTTAATTGGAGGCATGAATGGAAAAATCCCCAGAAGAGATTTCCTACTACTGCTCATGCCAACTTTTTATTTATAAAGCACTTTTACAACATCATTCATTGACCAAAGTGCTGTACAACACAGAAACCAATGATCACATCTGAAGATATGAGACAAGATATCAGGTAGATGAGATGAGAAGACTTCTACTGTCATCGGATGTTACAGTGAAGTTTTGTGAGACAGCTGACAGGCAGAAAACAGTGGTAGGTACTGAGATGAATATACAAAAAACAAAACTCAAGACTGAAGCATTCCTGACAATATGCAGAATAAAGGCACGTTTGTAAAGACAGTATGGAGAGAAGATGTTATATAGTCAGTGAAATTAGATTAAAGTTTTGTTGCTGCATTGTTTCAATGAAAGCAAATGACTTTATTTTGTATTTCCATAAAATCATTCAAGCATAGCAATTTTCAGACATCAGCTGTGTTTTCTATACATTACTGTAAGTAGTATGGATGGGTGAAAATGTCAAGGTGCTTTAGCGGCAGTGTGGGTGGGAGAGACTGACTGGACTCAACTCTGCAGTCCTCAGCAGCTCTGTGGGCTCAGGAGATGGAAACTGCTAAACTATTGTGAGCCTTCATTGTTTGGTATCTCTTCCCTGATGGCGAGGAGACAGACAGACAGTGTTCTGGGTGGGTTGGATCCTTGCTGATGTCGGTAGCCTTCTCACACAGATCAAATTCGGAAGCTCAGCTCCTATGGCCCTGTTACTGGTACTAATATATCCTGGGTGATCCGATCGCACGTGAACAGTGCTAAACACAGGCGTGAACGCACCCATTGAAAACGCATCAAGACCAGACTTTTCAAACCAACCAGTGGCGGGCCAGTGTTCCGTATGAGGATGCAGGAGGTACGATTTCCTGTGCTGTCATATAGTGGTTGGCTGGTGAGGAACTCCAGAGTCCATGAGCCTTGTTAAGTGTCTAAACCAAGGCTGCTACGTTTCTGTATCAGTTTATGGGCTATTCCTGTATTTAAAGCTGAGCTGAAGTCTGAATAGCATCTTTATGTACGTGTTTATAATGAACGCCATAATGCTCGAAATGAAATAAATAAATAAATGTAAATAAACAAATATTTCAATAATTAATGTGTTTTATTTTTAAATAATTCCATTAAGGGTATTATATTTCTTAATAATGTTTATCTTCTATGTATAATCTTTAAATTTATTTCGTAACAATGTGATTTTCATTCGACAGTCATTATTATTAAATATTATTTCACACAGTGCAAATTTTGTTTAATTCAAACTATATTTCACAATAAAGTCAAACTTGTCACATTGTAGGCATGCATTTTTATACATGATACAAATGTACTTGTTAACCTAAGTACTAAAAGACCTTTTTAATGCTTTTCTATCCAAGGGCGAAAGTGTTTAATCTACTGTGCATTATGTTGGTTGCCATAGGATAATATTTCGTCTTTTAATCATAACCAATGAAGCTCAAAATCTGAAACTTTCAAAGACGTTCATTGTTTTGTCTGACTTGCTGAATTGTGTGTTTGACTTGGAGCAAGTTAAGTAAAAGAAGCAAAGTAGTCAGAACCAGAGTGGGAATATGCACATTCTTATCTACACGCTTTAATGTGTCATTCATTTGATTATTAGTGGCATGTGTCACCAATATTAAAGCTTGCAGCAGCTTTGACATAGATAAAGACGCTTCACGAAAGTGCGCATTAAATATACAATCTGTGCCAATTTCAAAACATCTTTAATAAATCACTTCTTACACAATTTTTTCCCCCCCCAAATTTGCATGGAACATTAATGATGCGCACGTTGATGTTTCCATGCAAATGGATTGCGACAGTTTGATATTAAATCGACCTCCCAGTAGATTCAAACGTATTTTTTGGTAGTATAAGGAAAAAGAGACGCTGCTGTTCACTATGCAGTTTTAATACACAGTGGCTTATTCTGCACTGACAAACATTCTGACATAACTCGTATGTCAAATACCATTCCTGCGTTTAATTTGTATGCATGTACTTACGCCTACATGAGGATGTCACCCGAGTCGGGCGGCCCTTCAGTGCGGCCCAGGACGCATTCACTCTTCTATAAGAATGTAGCCGTGTGCGTCCCAGACTCCCTCCAAATGTGGTCCCGATGCGTTTCCGGTGCGTTCACGCCTGTATTTATCACTATCCACATGTGAACGGATTACCCAGGATGCATGTTGACACCAGTTGTGAACAGGGCCTATGAGTCTCTCAAAGCATTTCACCTCAACTGGGGTTAAGGCAACTGGGTGTTTGTCGTTCAAGATACTATACTGTCGACTTTCTGTGTACAGGAACGATGGTTGTAGATCTCGGACAGGTGGGGAACTGGAGGTTTGCTTCACGAACGCTTGAGGAATAACAAAAACCTCCTCTCTCTTCTTCCTCCAGCATACAGCACCTTCTACATTGTGGGCCTGGTCCTCTCCATGCAGATCCCCTTTGTGGGCTTCCAGCCAATCAGAACCAGCGAGCACATGGCGGCTGCAGGTACGTCCCTAAGATAGTCGCATCCGCATCCTACGGCTCCGCCGGTCACCCAGGTAATCTGCATGTGATACAGCCAATGTGCGTGGAATGTGATTGGAAGTTGCTTGGTCACATGTTATTGTCTGTTACCCGCAAGTATTGTCTGTTACCCATCACCCCCCTCTGCCCTGAGACACGACAGGTGCCCTTTCACCCAGTTTGCGCCATTGCCCCCCCAGGTGTGTTTGCACTGCTTCAGGCCTACGCCTTCCTGCAGTACCTGAAGGATCGGCTGACCAAGCAGGAGTTTCAGACCCTCTTCTTCCTGGGTGTGTCGCTGGCAGCTGGCGCGGTCTTCCTCACGGTCATATACCTGACCTACACTGGTGAGCTGGGCTGTGAGAATATCTGGTATACCGCGACTGCAGATCCATCACAGAGTCCCTGTTGGTGACGCATCACATGTCCCTGTAGGCTACATCGCCCCCTGGAGTGGACGCTTCTACTCACTATGGGACACGGGGTAAGTGTGGTATGCATTGGCCCCCACATACTCACCCCCCCCCCCCCCGCTCTCGCCCCTCACAAAACATCTGCCTCTTCCTGCTTATCCTCCCCACACACTTTACTTCTGTGAGGAGCAGTTCAGGGATCACAAGAGGATGATCACAAGATCTGCTCAGTATAAACCATAAGGGCTCTGCTTTGCACTTTAATCAGCGTAATTTGTCTACGCGCTGAGGGCCCGGCGGCTGCTCTCGCCGCGGTCTGAGTGTCCTGCCCCCGGGTGTGGGAATGCGTGCACTAGCGGGAAACGTCAAACACGTCACATCTGTGATGCTGCCTTTCAGTGCAAAGGACCATTTGCATATTTGCATCAGAAACGGCGTGTGAATGTACTGTATAATTCACCCCCACCCCCCATATAATTTCTGAGAGCTTAATCCTGGTACCTTTTACCCAGGAGCCCCTGAACCTTCCCATCGAATTAGAAATATCGATTTAATGGTCACCACCTACAGAGCTGTCAATCTTTTTTCCACTTGTGGTTTGGCAGTAACTGAACTGAAAGCTGTGGTTGTTGCCTTTGTCTTTTTTGCCCTCCTGCTGCACTCTGGCCCCTCCCCCCTTGACGTTTCATTGATTGGTCCACATGACTCTGCACCTTCATCAATTGATTGGTCCCCCCTGCTCTGTCCCTAGCTCCGGTTGTTCATTCTTGAAGCAGGGTGTGCCTTTTACATACATCACACTGCTGTTCCCTTCGATTCATAGGGGATGGGTGCCAAATACACGTTCATAATTTGTATGGACAAGAAATATAACAATTCCCAGTGAGCATTTCACTGTTGCCTGCAGTGTTATCCATCTTTCCGTAACACTGAGTGGTCATGGGATACTGAGTATTAGAGACAGAGGAGGGCCAGGGGACAGTTTTAAATGTAAATGTTGGAAGGCAGTTGAAGAATTGAACGCCACAGGCGAAGTTGTGCTGACTGAGCTCACACTGAAATCAGGAAAGTACTGATTTCTAGGGAGCAGAAATGAGGCTTCCCACTTTCCCCCAGTGACTCAGCCTTGGCTCTTTTTTGACAGCACAAAGTTATCTTTGTTTTCAATGGACACTGTCTGCTGCAGAACCAAACTGAGAACCCAGTCCCTCAGGGAAAGTTTATGGTTGGCGCGCTTTTGCAAAGTCACGCTGTTGTAAAATGTGTGGGTCCTTACCTGCCCTCCAGGTACGCCAAGATCCACATTCCCATCATCGCTTCTGTGTCAGAGCACCAGCCCACCACCTGGGTATCCTTCTTCTTCGATCTACACATCCTGGTGTGCACCTTCCCTGCTGGACTCTGGTTCTGCATCAAGAACATCAATGACGAGCGCGTCTTTGGTGAGCCACACATCCACTCTGAACCTGTATTAAGGGTGATTGTGGTTTATGGTACCACTTTATTTAAAAATTCCAAAATTGAGTCAAATGAATAACGAGTGACCTTTCTGGCTCTGGAGTTGCAGTATGATTAAAATCAGCTTTTAATGAAACAGTCAGAATTGTTATCCTTGTTACAGAATAATCCATACACACACACACACATACACATACACACATGCACTATATAGCCATTATACCTGCAGGAACCTTTATGAATCCCATTCTAATTCTTCTTCTGGGAAGGCTTCCCACGAGATTATGAAGTGTGTCTGTGGGGAATTTTTGTCCATTCATCCAGAAGAGTTTTTGTGATGTTAAGCACTAATATTTGACATGAGGGCCCGGCTCCCAATCTCCATTCTAGTTCATCCTAAAGGTGTTGCATGGGTTTTATTCTGGGCTCTGTACATGCCAGTCAGGTCCTTCCATGCCAGAATCACTGAATAATGTCTTGGAGGACCTTGCTTTGCCGAAATTACCAAACAGTTTTTATAAGCTTAAAATCGAGAATGGACAGGGCTATATAATAATGTACAATGCACTGTACTATTACTGTGTTTAATGTTGATAACATCTTAATGTAATTGATAAATTACACAAAGTTTACCATGTGTATGCACATGAGAATCACCTTGTATATTGGGTCCGCGGGTGGTTCGATATTGTCCACGGTTTCGGCTGTCGGCTGTCCCTTATCTTGGGACATATCACCCTTGGACATGGGGACACTGCGGTACTTTTAAGTTTACTTGAAATTGCATTAACTTAAGTGTCACTTTTAAATGTGTTTTGGAGAAAAAATTCCATTGATCACGCTTTAACAAAACTACACAATGAAACCAACACAGAACCAAGAAGCTGACCAGTTACGGCTAACCAGTTACTGCAAACCGGTAACTGTAGCCCGGTCAGAATTTCACACCCAGCTACTGTTGCGATGCGGCATGTGGGCTAACCAGGCTGTCTGCTCTCAAGAAAAAAAAATAGTAGCTGAACGTTCAGGTGGAATGTAAATAAATGTACTTTATCCTGCGATTTCCCTTCATGTCCTCCATACTTTAGCGTGGATTTGAAATGGGTCTTAAATTGCAATCATAATGTTCTTATTGGTCTTAAAGTCTTAAATTTAACTTGTTGAAACCTGCAGAAACCCTGGAAAAGGGGTGTCCCCAATCTGTTCCCACAATGAAGCATAGAATTATCCAAAATTATCCGAAGTATTAAGAGTTCCCTTCACTGGAACTAATGAGCCTTGCCCAACCCCTAAAAGACAACCCCATACTACTATCCCTTCTTCACCAAACTTATAGTCAGGCAGGTAATGTTCTCCTTGCATCTCCCAAACCCAGGCTTGTCTCTCAGACAGAGCGGTGTGATTCGTCACTCCACGTCTTCACCGCTCCAGAGTGGAAGCTTTACGCCACTCCACCGGCTGTTTGGTGTTGCACTTGCTGATGTGAGCTTGCATGCAGCTGCTCGGCCATGGAAGCCCATTCCATGAAGCTCCCAGTGCAGTTTTTGTGCTGAAGTTAATGCCAGAGGAAGTTTGAAACCCCGCAGTTATTCAGAGCGTTGGTGACGTTTTACACACTGTGCACTGCAGCACTTGGTCATCCCTCTCTGTTACTTTACGTGGTCCTGCTACTTCCTGTCTGTTTCTCTTGTTCCTAAATGCTTCCACTTTACAATAATACCACTTACAGCTGGCCATGGAATATGTAGCAGGGACTACGTTTCAGAAACTGACTTTCAAACGCAGTGTCCTATGACAGGACCACGCTTGAATTCACCTCTGTTCTTCAGAACAACCCGTTCTCGCAGAAATATTTGTAATCCTGACTGCATGGCTAGGTGCTTAATTTTACACACCTGTGTCATTTGGTCTGAATATCTAAGTGATGTGTCCATGTGTCCCAGTACTTCTGTCCACATTGTGTGTGTGTGTGTGTGTGTGTGTGTGTGTGTGTGTGTGTGTGTGTGTGTGTGTGTGTGTGTGTGTGTGCACGAGTGCGTTTTGCGTACACTTGGGGTCTCAAAGGCTGCTGTGCATTTGCTAGCTTCATGCCATGTAGCGGCCATTCTGATTGTGTCACTGGAAGACAACTGTGTCCATAAACTGAGTGGGGGGGCTCTCTGCTATTCTTAATCCCCATCTGTTGGGGGGAAAGCGCTTCCTCAGCAGATACTACTCTATTCCTTAGAGGTAAACATCATTTAGCCGTTATCACATCTTACGCCAGGCACATTTAAGCTGCACGTGCTGCTAATTGTGATGCTATAAATTAGCCAGTAGCGCTTCGCTGCGCGTGACAGTTTGTACGGGGAACTTGTGCCACTAATAAAGTGTCGTGCAAAATGAGGCGGCGTTAACCTTTGCCTTGTATTGAGCCGATGCCTTCGGGGAGTAACGGCCCCGATCGCACAATCCGCAAGCTGCTTCTGAACCACGGCCCTGTAGAATTTCAATGTCTGTCGTACAGCAACGCAATGCCTGTTTTCCATTTAACCTTTTTAAAAAATTAAATAGGTGTTGGATTGCGATTTCATGTTTTTCTTTTGTTTCCTGCCTCCTTCATAAATAAAATATAACTGCAAAGTCAGTAAGCTTATTATTGGTTAATTGTAGCCAGGGTCTTGCTTGTTTGTGTACTTTTGAATGGCATAGGAACTAAAAGCTGTGTAAACCAGCAGGGTGTTTTGGCCGTTTCCTGGTGTGGAGGGGGCCGGGGGCTTGTGTCGCTGATTTATTGGCTTATACACAATATAGGTTTACTGCACATCACGAAATGGAGCCTTGCGACTGTCACCACCTTGTATTCTATATTTACTGCTGGCTTATATGCATCAGTCGACAGCTCTGAGTTGACCTACTTAAGTGTTAAAGTGGCTGTTTTGAAGCTGGCATAACAGAATTGGCCACTGAGAGCAAAGTCTTGTGATGCCAGGATGCAGCTTCCATAATTGGCTTAATTAGCTCCATCATTACCAGAGTTAAAGGTTATTTCAGAGGCTTTTCAAATTTAGCAGTGTGAATATCAGACCTTCCTGTGGGTGTTTGGATTTCTTTTGCTTTGCTGCACCCTAGTGTTGACATATGTACACTGCAGTGCTAAAGGCGCCGCACTTCTCTCTCTGCCGCCCCCTAGTGGCCCTGTACGCCATCAGCGCCGTGTACTTCGCCGGTGTCATGGTGCGGCTCATGCTGACGCTGACGCCAGTGGTGTGCATGCTGTCAGCCATCGCCTTCTCCAGCGTCTTCGAGCACTACCTGGGCGACGACCAGAAGCGGGAGAGCCCACCAGCCGAAGACAGCAGCGATGAGGACGACAAGCGGAGCTCGGGGAATCTTTACGATAAGGTGTGTGGCGCTGCACTCGCATCTGCTCCTTAATGAGAGACGAGTTCGGTCTCACTTTGACGACGGTGTGATAAGTGAAGCCTGATCTCTCTCTGTCAGCTGGATTCTCTCCTCTGGATCCTTCTCCCACTGGACGCAGCTACCCACTGCCTGCTGTTCTATAAAAATATTGTTATATAAAATTGGAAATATTGCTGTTGTGCAGCGTACCACCCCATTTCCCTATCCCCCTCTGTAGTGTGGCCTCTGAATGCAGATTGCTGCTTTGGCCTGACACCAGCCAGAGTGAATAATTTACCATGAATTGAGCCAATGGATGCCGTTGGCTCATGACCGCCTGCGCTTCCTGCTGCGTTCTGCCGTTTGATCTGTGTTTTAGTGCTCAGTGGGTTTTTAGTGGATATGAAAAGATAATCCATTAGAGCAGAAAACTGTCTGTTACTGGCCGCGTTACCACACAAAGTGTATTAATATACAGACTTGCTGGGCTGGGCTGGGCTCACCTCTACACTGCTGACCTCTATGCCGGCTTGCCAAATGGTAGCATGCATCCAGCTTGCGGTGCTTGATTGTCTTAGAGGGACTGTTGTGATTCTGTTCAGGATGTTGGTGAGCGAGTGCAGACGACATGCAGAGTTTGTGTGACTCATACCTGAAACGCGGCTCAATGCTGTACAAGTAGGAGCGAGGACTGGAGGTTGTGTGTCCTTTACTGGCTCTTGTGTGTGAGTGGATGGTCTCAATGCTGCCCCCTAGCATTTATGGGGAGGTGGTGCAACCAGAATAGTGAGACGCACGGTGTGTTGGATATGGCATTAGCTCTGGGTTGACTGGTACGCAGTTCATTCCCATTGGGGGACAGGTGTGTTTATTTTGCCCGCCGCTCTCCCCACAGGCGGGCAAGGTGCGTAAGCACGTGTCAGAGCAGGAGAAGGCCGAGGAGGGCCTGGGCCCCAACATCAAGAGCATCGTGACCATGCTGATGCTGATGCTGCTGATGATGTTCGCTGTGCACTGCACCTGGGTCACCAGCAACGCCTACTCCAGCCCCAGCGTGGTGCTGGCCTCCTACAACAATGACGGGTAGGGCAGGGGGGTCACGTCCCGCGTTGTGATCTAATCTCTCATCCGTCATACTGTAAGGAGATGGAACCGGGGATGTGACATTTACAGCTGTTATGTCTTACGGTTGATTTACTGCTGAGAAACGCAGGCGGGGTTACTGGATCCCCAAGTCCGAAAGTCAGAGGTTGGTGTGAATCCCTGCTTGTGTGACCTTTAACCCCTCCTCCCAGCACACGTAACATCCTAGACGACTTCCGCGAGGCGTACTACTGGCTGCGGCAGAACACGGACGAGCGTGCGCGGGTCATGTCCTGGTGGGATTATGGGTACCAGATTGCCGGCATGGCGAACCGCACCACGCTGGTGGACAACAACACGTGGAACAACAGCCACATTGCGCTGGTGAGAGGCGGGGCTTCCATACTCTGTCTATTTATGAATCTTGGATATGTTTTGATAATCTTTATTAATAATGTACCTGGAATTTTTGAGCATGTTTTATGCTATATACTATAAATATTTTAAAAGGTTTACTTCTTTTCAGAAGTTTATTAATTACCAATAATTAAATTAAAACTGCCAGCGATTCGCCCTGGAAGGTGTCTGGTGTAGGACAGCCTGCTCCTGTATGCAGTCCTGCTCTTCACTTCCCATCAAAGCTAGAAAACCTTCATGAAACTTCCTGACTGTCCAGTGACTGGAGCCGAGTGGGACTGCGGCATTCTGTGCTGCCAGGGCCCAGTTTGTTGTTGACTTTGACTTGGATGTGGGAGATGAGAATCATCTAGCCGTATTCAGACACATCTGTCTACCTTCCTCAGAAGCTTCTCAATCTGGTGTTTTCAGAAGACGCCCCTTGCTAGCGGCTGTTAGCATTCACATAGACTACAGTGAATTTAACCGTGTCACATCTCAGGTGAGAGCCAGGTGGTTCCAGGGTCACCTCTGAACAAGTGTGTCTGTAACGCCTCAGGTGGGTAAGGCCATGTCGTCCAATGAGAGCGCAGCCTACGAGATCATGCAGAGCCTGGATGTGGATTACGTGCTGATCATCTTCGGGGGCGTGATTGGCTACTCTGGGGATGACATCAACAAGTTCCTGTGGATGGTCAGGATAGCAGAGGGCGAGCACCCCAAGGATATCCGGGTGAGAGGTCCAACAGCCTGCCCAAGGAACTGACAGTGCCTGGTGCAGATAGTTTGCTTATATACACACACACACACACACACACACACCATCCTCAACCAGCTGGAGAAAAACCCATTTGACAATGGATTAGCCTTTTGGTTTTTTACTCTAAACGAAAATATTCAAACTGTCTGCTAAACTACGCTGCAAGGATTTTGTTGCCAAGTTTGAACATGGTTCTTTCATATCATCAAAGCAGCGCTATCACCGCTAGGCTTAGGATGACTGGTCCAGGGGCAGCGCAGAGCATTTTTGGTTGGGGGGAATATGGTTTATAAAATCATTGATTCTTCATGCTTCTCAAAGCGGCTGTTGCTGTACAGTTCCTGCTCTGGCCTGAAGGTGGCAGTCTGGAGCTCACAGCATCGTAATCTTGACTGGACCCCTCCCTCCGTGTCCCCCAGGAAACAGACTACTTCACCCCCCAGGGAGAGTTCCGTGTGGACAAGGCCGGCTCCCCGACTCTGCTCAACTGTCTCATGTACAAGATGTCCTACTATCGCTTTGGTGAGATGCAGGTGAGGCCCCGTCAACTCAAATGCTTTATGAGTCCAAAAAATATCTATTTACATTCCAGCAGCACTGAAAAGTCATTTGGAAACAGGAAGCAATGACTTCATATTCTAAAGTTTAAGGTCCTGTAAGGTGACAGTACACAGAAGTTTGGAATATATAACCAGCTGTTTTAATTTCTTCCTCTGAGGACCTTCTTTGTGTGACCTTATGATAAGTAAAAGACAAATCTTTAAAAAGCTATAATATAATATAATATAAGGGGTGACATGGTGGTGCAGTGGTTAGCACTGTTGCCTCACACGTGCCTTACATGTGTGTGGGGTTTACATGTTCTCCCCGTGTCATCGTGGGGTTTCCTCGGGGTACTCTGGTTTCCCGCCACAGTCAGGGTTGTTCAGGGTTGTTCCCTGCCTCATGCCAGACCCCCTGCGACCCAATAGGATAAAGCGGATTGGAAAATGAATGAATAATATAATATTATAATTACATATTATAATATAATAAGCTTGCAGTCACAGCGCATCTATGTAATGGATCTCAGAAGCTCGATGCCCTGCATGAGCCTGCATGTGAAGTTTGCTCTGTCGAGAGCACTCTTGCTGACCTCTTCTGGAGGGTATTGGACTTAATCTTGCCAAGATGCCCTTCAGGCAGAACAAGGTGAAGTGATGCCCTTAGTGTTCCCAGAGGTGGGCACGGCTTGCCTCGCTCCCTTGACACCCTAACCCCCAACCCCCCAGCTGGATTTCCGGACGCCCCCGGGGTTCGACCGCACACGCAACGCCGAGATCGGGAACAAGGACATCCGCTTCGAGCACCTGGAAGAAGCCTTCACCTCAGAGCACTGGCTCGTCCGCATCTACAAGGTGAAGAAGCCGGAGAACCGGCAGCCGCTGGCCCACAAGCCGCGCGTCACCAACATCGTGCCCAAGCAGAAGTACACCTCAAAGAAGGTGGGTGCTCCCTGTGTCCCCCAGGGCGCCGAAGGGGTGACGACGAGGGCATTGAGGCGGACAGACTGAAGGCTGCTATTCCTGTGGTCCTTGGTGTATGAGGATTTACACAACTGAACCTATTTACTTCTGCAACCCTGCCACTGTAATGTGGCTAAAAGCACCTCACAGCTGTCCGGCAGAGTTCATCTGAATGTCATGTGACATGGGATTGCGCCACGATTGTCATGTGACATGTTCTGCAGTGTAACTTCCTGGACAAAATGTGGTTTCTGCAGTCAGTTTTAAAAGTCAGAACTGAATAAACTGCCCCCCAGTCCACATTATGACTCCGACACCAGCTGACCCTGCTCTGATGTGTTGGGTTACCCCGGTACCTGTGCTGGGGGCTTTGGCCTGACCCGGGCACAGCTGCCGCCAAGTGTGCAGGTTTTCTTTATTGCGTTAAAAACGCAGGCGTGCAGCTTTTAACAGTCGTCCTTTCTGATCCGCAGGTCGCTAAGAGGAAGCGAGGCTTCGTGAGGAATAAGCTGATCCTGAAGAAGGGCAGGAGAGCTGCGAGGAAGGCCCTGTAATTATCACTCAGATTTAATTTTAAAAAATAAATCAAAAAGGAAAAAAAAAACTTAAGCACGGCAGGATGTTTGGGCTTTGAAGGCCCTGAAACCAGAGGTGAGCGTCTCCTCCCCTGGAAGGAATCTCCATGTGGCACAGACATCCCAGCTCGCAGTCACCTGATACCTTCATGGGGGGGGGCAAGGAGGACTGGGGCGGGGCTGTTTCGTTCCTGACACGTGTACAGACCATAATATACGGTATGGAGGAACATTTGTGTTGGAGGAACTGTAAAACTTACAAGATTTAAAAAAACCCTACATGTAAATATGTTATATAAAGACAGTCTGAAGGAGGTCGTACAAAATATTGGCTTGTTGATTTTTTTTTTGTTTTTTTAAACAATGATTCCTAGTGTGGATGATTTGAAGACACTGAATATGGAAGATTGTTAATGAAAACCAACAATAACTTGATTGAATATC
Source organism: Mormyrus lacerda (assembly GCA_015163995.2). NCBI lineage: Eukaryota > Metazoa > Chordata > Actinopteri > Osteoglossiformes > Mormyridae > Mormyrus > Mormyrus lacerda. The sequence continues at coordinate 24,679,109 of JAABNX020000151.1, read as the reverse complement.
CCAGTTTGATTTGAAACCACGTTTACGGATCAATCATGGCTGGGGGGAGGAATTACTGATTATCAGTGGCAATCTGTTTTCAAGCCGCTGTTGTTGGATGCTGTTTGTTACACTAGTCTTTCACCAGTAGGGGGTGAGGTCTTATCCCCCAACCAGCTCCCTCATTGGTTAGTGTGCACGCAGTGTCCCTCCCACTTTTTTTTTTGACATGGCAAATTAACACGCCCTGTAACAGCACAAGATCTTGAGATGATTTCAATCTCACAAACAGTTCAATTAGTCCTTGGCTCTTCCTGTTTTCCTTTTTTTTTTTTAGAAATATGTATTATCCCACCTAGCTGGGGGAGGTTTCTAGGAAGCAGGATTTCTCATTTAGCTTGGTTAACTTAAACTGGAGTCTTTATCATCCAATAAGAGTTTAGGTAAAGAGCATTCCTCTTGGATGATCATGACTTCCAGCTTAAGTTAACTCAGTTAAGTGAGAAATCCTACTTCGTGGAACACACTCCCCCTGGTCTTCTGCTGCTCTTATCGCTAGTTTTGGTTTACGTGGGACAACATGAGACTTCCCACCTTCACATTGATGCCAAAGGGCCACACTCCTCAAAAGCATTAACGTTTATGCAAAAACACTGAAGCAGCCAGCAGTGCCATCCTGTGGTGGACATAAAGCTGAAATGTAGTTTAGAGTCTCTGGGTCTGTCCTGTTTGAGTAACGTGTCTGGGAGATGATGTTCTCTCATGTCATGTTCTCTCTGCCTTATTAATGTGCTGCAGGAACTTCTTTCCAGTGTGATTTGATGCCCCGAGGGCGGGGCTCAGCAAACCTCACCCCCATCATTTTCTGGGAGGGTTTACTTCATGGTCCCCCACCATTAGAGTTTTCTATGCTGTAGCCCTGAGGTCAAAGTTCACTTCCAACATAATAAAAAAAAAAATGTAAATTGTTGCTGTCAGAATTGTGTCAGTGGGTTTCATTAATTCACCTGTAGTTAAATGCTGGGGTGCTGGAGGCCTGGTGGTTGTTTGTTCACACCCTGGATATAAACCCCTAAGGATGTGGTGCTCCTGGAAATCCCTCCCCCTCCTCCTCCAAGTCCCTCAGACCATGCTGTGGTCTGGTTGGTAATTTTTTTAGGGGCAGAGGGTGGCGCGGCTCACCTTGCAGTTTGCGTCCCTGTAACTTGGCACGCACACTGCATGCACTGTAAATGTGGATAAAGTTTCAGAATCCTTACCTGCAAAAACCAGCTTCAGCTTCCTGTAGCAAAGCTACAGGGTCACATTAATTCCTGAAAACTGCATGACGGGAGAAAATATCCAGAGAAAAAACATGAGACATGAACCCCGGCAGTAAACAAGGAGGAACAGACATGGCGATCAGTGTGGCGTCTTTATTTAAACAAAAACTACTGCGTAAACACCCTCCTGTCCCAGAACTACATCATTACATGTCAGCTGTTGCATAGGTTCTACACAGGTGACTGGGGGTGAGGCTGCTTCAAGCTCATTGGCTGTGGATACATTGCACTGTTGTACTACTAAAACAAGTGCTACATATACTTAAGTACGTACATACATTCAGAACATCTCAGACCTGGCTGAGGCTCACCTTTCGCCCAGTTAGAATGACCAACCTGCTCTGGAAAGACCTACATCTACGGGGACAGGAAATGCCTGCCGTAGAGAACATTGGCATCGGGGGGGCAGCACCAGTTCCGGAGCAATCGGTGGCCGTAGTGTGGCAGGGAGGCCTGACTTCCTGTGGCTCGCCGGGGTACTGCTGGCCCTCTCCACTGGAAGTGCTGAGATGAGGCAGGAGGGATGTCTGATGTGTGCCCCCCCCACCCCCCCACACACTGGGCCTCTCAGCAGGACCACAAGAATCAGATCACTACTGAATGAGGTGTTTGTTCAGTATGAAAAACAGACAAAATTCCACAGTGACACATATCTGTACATATCAGTGATCCTTGCCTGCAATTATAATTTATAAAACACCAGATTTAAACACAGTGCTTGGGGGTGGATGATCAATGCACAAACTGCACCTCCCGCATGCCCGGCTTCCCACACTTCGGTCTCTCTCGCCCCCTGCAGGCAGCAGCAGGGCCAGGCCGCCGCACCCTGCCTGCTCTACACGATGCTTGGTTTCCTCGTCTTTTCTGTGTCTGTTACCATAGTTACACACAGGACGGTTCACGGATGTAATCCCCTTTTGGACACCAAAACAAAAAAATAAATAGTGAAGCATCTATTGCTGGGACTAAGCCAAGAATATTCTGTCCCTTAACGGAAGAGACCAGTTCTGTTAAGTCTCCCTACTGACAAAGAACATTCACACAGTTAACACCACCCTATCAACTAACCTGTTGTGAGTCAGCCAAAAGGCTGCTACTAATTACCCTACCCGTCAAGCAAGATGCCAATTAAAAGAAGAATTATTTCACAAAGGGAACCAGGACTGCCAGAGGATGCTGTCTACAGCGGGAACTGGCTTCTTCGCAGGTTTTCCATGAAAGCTTTGGCGAGCTGAGAATTCCGGAGTAATGGTCTGTTATGACGGTCTGAACCGGGGCCCCGGAGAGCTTAAACTCAACAAAAACACAGAACGCAGCAGGTAGTCGGCGACACGCTGAATCTTGGCTTTTAATGCCATCTTTACCCCGCCGCCTGACACAGAAGACCAGACAAATGTAAAAACCATTCTGACACAACAAGGCATGGTAATGCTAAAGCAGTTACGTATGACGTGAAGAGCACACAGATTTTCCATGTGTGCGTGAAGCTGAGCTCGCCCTGACATCGCGGCTCGTCCCGTGCGCTCATTCTCAGCTGGTCAATACATTAACATTTCAGAGATGTATGAATGAATTACATTCTGTTTCTTAAATGCTGAAAATCATATCCTGCTCCAATTTCAGCCTGCTAGCTGTCTCCAATGTTCCAGGCACAAAATCTGCAGTTCCATGTTAATTTCACAAGGGGGCTCTCCTGGACCAGGGTGACCACAGCAAATGAAAGGAGGCAGACTAACTTCAAACTGGCCTAACTGGATTATGGGCATTATGGATTGTTGTGTGTTACCACCAACCGGCGAGCACAAGCTACATCCGCCACTGTCCCACAATGCACCTGTCAAGTAACAAAATTATTACATCATCATTGAGTCAGTCCTGTTTAATTTGTTGATGCATCCAGACAACATTAACTGCTTTTTGGGGGATCACTGTAAAAGTAGGCAGACCTAATCAGGATCATTGTTCTAGATATTGTCTATAACTCCTGACCTTTGACTTTAACAGGTCAGATCCCACTGGCAGGACACAGCTGGGTCACGTGACTCTGCAAGCTGAGGGGATTGGTGGAGCTTCGTATCATGCTCCAATGGCAGGCCAGAGTTTCGCATGGGCTGACTGGACGACGCTGGGCTGGGTGTCCAGCCTGCCGGGTACATTCCACTGGCTTCATCCAACACGCTGTCGTCCTTCTTCTTCCACCATTCACTTCTACCTCCACACAGATTTCCCAAAGGAGGTGCTAACATAGTGCACAAGATGCTGATGGCTCTTCACTTTAGTGTGCAAAAAAGGTCTAGGCAATTGTGAAAAATAGAGAGACTCTACAATGATTACTAAAAAACCTCTACCGATGATCCCGCCTACGACGCAGAGCCCGCCCTTCCCGGTCTGACAGTCTCTCACACCAGCAGTGAGTGTTGAATAGTCTGTAGGGTCCCTTCTGGACGTACCCTGTGTCATCCCTGCGCCCACCACAGGTTTTCACCCTGTGGGGGGTGGGG
>JAABNX020000151.1:24645686-24661052 GCA_015163995.2 Mormyrus lacerda | reverse complement strand
GCTCACACTCACTCTTTCAGCTTTCTAATTATCCCAGGGCTCACACTCACTCTCTCGACTCTGTGATTATCCCAAGGCTCACATTCACTCTCTTGGCTCTGTGATTATCCCAGGGCTCACACTCACTCTCTCGGCTCCATGATAATCCCAGGATTCACACTCGCTCTCAGGAGCACAGATACACCTAGGCCTGAGAGGACAGACTCACCCGCGTGAGGTCCATGCCCAGTTTGAGCTGGGAGAGGAGGTGCAAGATGACACTGCGCTGCTCATCCAGGACACCCAGGTCCTCTTCCTCATTGTCCTCTGTGTCGGTGACCTCATCATCGGGATGGGCCGTCTCTGGGCTAGGGGACTGCAGTGACACAGATGTTTAGGGGTGACACATACCTGTCCACTTTACACACTGAAACTGCCCGAGTGCTGAACACACCAGTGTCAAGGGGACAGCGGCAGGAAAAACACACATCATTTAGAATTTCATTTATGGGTCCGACTCAACATGAGGAAAAACAGGCTTTGAACCCCCTGGCAGGTGGAGCATGGGGAGAGCTGCCAATAGGAGGCCAGTTAAAAACAAATAAATACATAAAAAGACATGTTACACTGTTGAAGAGACACGGCTGCCTCTGGGAGGGTGAGAAAGCGCCCCCTACCAGAACAGAGCTGCTTTAAGAGTAACAGAGTAAAATCGCAGCCTTCTCTGCCTGCTTATTAAAATCTATTCTGTTGTGGTTGGCATCGACCGCAGCTGCTTTCCCTGGAGCGATAGGGGCCAAACTCACAGTGTAGGCAAACATGGCCTCTCCTGTCTCACTGAGCTCTGCCAAAACACAGCCCCCTTTCATCATCTTCCTCTTTTGGCACTATGTGGAATGATGATTTATATCACCGAGATCCACGTCAAATGGATATGGAGCTTTAAACAGCATCTCATGAAACCTTGACAATCTTGATTCCATGACCCTGTGATGTCACTACCCAGAATGCAGCACTTTAAACGTTATTTTAAATCAACCCCCCTGTCCTCCCTGAGTCAGATGGGACGACCAGAATTTTCTCCCTAAATATTTCATACGGAAAAACGCCTTTCACTGTCACATACACAAGACATGTTTATACAAAGACGCATAATCTCAAATACATGCTCAAAGTGTCAGGCCTTAATAGTAATATAAAATAAGCATTTAATTAATGTCCAAATAAACCAGACACACCATAAACACAGTTATCATATCACAGTTTCTGTCCCCTTTGCTGAGTGCACAAATGTAAAATGATTCACAGAAGTCAACATTTCATTGGTCAAAAGCAGGGAAGCCTGTTATGTGTATGGACACACATTCCTCGTTTTTTTAGTCACCAAAGAAATTCCCTCAGAAATTCAGGCTTTAAGTTGAAACTGCAGAGAGCACGGCGCCGCCCTGCTGGGAAAACATGCAGTGGACGGCGACGGTGAGGCCTCTCGTCTCCAAGCCAGGGGTTTCATTCGGAACAAGAGACTTCCTGCTTCATGGGGCCGTTGCCTGTGGACGGTGAAGTTCACAACAGGAAGGGATCGAACACCGCTACTCAACAGAACCCGGGCCCAGAGTGTCAGACACACCTTTCACACACCGGCAGGACACTTACGTTCATCTTAGAGTCGTCCTCCAGCCCGGAACCCTAGACCTCCATGCTGCAGCCCAATCAGCCTGAACGCGACTCCCGTATCCAGCCCCTTAATGGCTGCCAGCGTGGGGAAGCTCATGACACAGACAGGCGCTAACTGCACACAACCAGGATGCAGGCACAGACAGAGGGAGGGAGGGAGGGAGGGAGGGAGGGAGAGAGAGAGCAGGAACTTCACCACTGCTCTCTCCATCTCCTCCCTCTTTACTGCCTCCCTCCTTGCCTCCTGTATCATCCCCTCCCCACCTTCTCTCCTTCCTTCCCTTCATCCAGTGAAGGGTCTGATGGTGAGCAGCTTTGGGAGGATCTCCTGCTAATCGCAGAGACACACGGGCAGATGCCCAAACACAAACGGGGGCAGTCAGTGTACGTCACGCCTCCCCCGAGAATCACACCGAGTCACCCCAAAGTCTGACAGAAGAGCTGCCCAAATATTTAGAGATAACAGGAGGATGCCATGGTAATAAGTACAGCATAAGCCTGCCTCTCCTCACGCACGCACAAACAGAGCCCCGCCCCCTCTGCGGCCCCTTCTTTTCTGAACATTTGCACAGCCAACTCTCTCCCCGCCAGGTGTGCGGGATAAACGCTTGAGTCGAAGGTTCACAGCTGCATAGCAGGAGCACACCCATGATTTTCCACTTCTTAACTCACACCTAAAAGTGTTTTGTAGGTACACTGTGCAATTACACTTTGTTGCTATTATTACTTAGCTATATTTCACTCTCTCGCACAAGCAGATATCATGCACACAAAGTCCTAATGAAGCTAGCGATCGCATGCTGAGTCTCAGCACTCACTGCTGTCCAAATTTATTATCCATATATTTGCACTGACCTGTAAGTCACTTTGGGATAAAAATAACCAACAGATACAGGAAAATGTATCCATGCATCTCCGCCTGTGTTTGCGTGTTTGTAATCTTCTTGTCATTGTTTGTTCAGTCCGTTTGTTCACTAATCACATACGACTGTCAAAAGCTTCTTTACGTCGGCGCAACAATTCAACGGGATGCAATGTGGCCAACATGGCGAACCCAACTCAACTGGGGAGGCCCAGAAGAAGTGAGCAAGACTATAAGACGGGAGGGAGGGTGTCCCAGTGAGGATGACACACGGTGGATCCGGACCCCCGCTCCCCAAGTTCATTCATTGGGTGACAAAACGTAAGATCACAGAGGAAGACTGATTCCACACATTACACATTACATATTGTTGTGACTGCATCCTTCAGGAACAACATGCACACTGCAGATGTGGAGATGCTCTCCCAGTAGCGCTGCTGAACTGGAGTTTCTGTTGCTCAACCTGCCCTGGAGTTCTCCATGGGAAGCTCTGTGCTGCATCCTCACGGACCATAAGGCCCCACAAAGGGGCACAAAGGTGGCCCAGAACAGCGGCGGCATTGTTAGTCCAGGATGTGGACTGTCCCCTAACGGCAGACTGTGTGTTGAAGGACTCCAGTCACCCCGCACTGGCACTTCCTTCCACTGCAGGAGCATAAACAGAGATTCATAAACAGCATTTACACTGCACTCCAACACTAACACTAACACTACTACACTGTCAAATAATTCAGGTCAAAACTCCTGCAGTCATTCCCCACTTTTTCTCACCTCTCTTGTGATTCATTCTTTTCATAGCTGCTATCATATTGACGTCAACGCATTTTCAGCGTCGACATCATCAACTGCGGTCCAGGGGTCACTACATGTGACAATAAGACTTCTGAATCTCAAATCATTTAAATCGTGCAAGTCTCCTACTGGGAGAGTAATACAGATGTCAAGACACTATATTTTAGACATATATTATATTAGATATTTTAAAAAAGTAATGCAACCTGTTACCTGGCTTGGTTAACTTGATGTCCATTTTGAGTATTTTACCCACAGCTCCAGGCAAGTGTTACTGGTTCCCCCACAGAATCCAGCTCTTTCATTATTTTGACTGGGGGGGCAGTTTTTTAACCCCCTACATGTATCTGCGTAAAGGTAGCAGGCGTGTAGGTCTGAGAAGTGCATTCTGGATAATGGTTTGGGTGTTGAAGTGTGCGCACTAGCGGACCTGCTAACGTCACTCGTGCAAGTTTCCACAGACCCATGTAAACAGACAGCTCAGTGCCCACCATCACAGTGGCCTCTTGCCCGATTGGCTGCAGCTGTGGACGGGCCGCTAGAGCCCACTGCCCAGAGGAGAGCCTATATTTAGAGCCGGATTAGTTCCCAAACACATGCTAACTGCTGCGAGTGTTGGTTTCATTAACAAGCAGGAAACTCTGTTCCCCCGTGTGCGTGTGTATGTTTTTACGTAGGTGTGAATGTAACTGTTTTTTTTCTTTTCTCAAAGGTACAACAGCTCTTCCAATTACGGGATCACAAATGGCAAATTTAAAGCCAGAAGCCCAGGATTGCCATGTCCAAGTTAATGGTCCAATACCACAGTTGGGTAATTCGGGTCCAGAGAGTATAAGTACAGACCGGGATTGTGTTTCAACCAACCAGTTGAGTACTCTGTGACCGTGACTCTTTATGCTCAACTGGTTAGTTGAAACAAAATTTCCAATACACAGTTCATAGACTAAAATATTTAATAACAAGGCCCCTGACTTGCGTAAAGAGGAACTGATACCAGCCCCGAATACTGAGCTTCTCAGCTTTCTTAAACAACGATTTGCACAAATATAATGATAATGAGAAAAATGTAATGCCATGTTTTCAAAGCATAAAACAGATCCATAACAGATTTTGGTCTCCAACACCTAAAGCGTTATTTTGTTACTCGACTCCCCATTGAGAACAAAAGTCGAGGCTCCTTCAGGAGTGTGGCATGGAGCCCATATCCAATCATGCTTTTTACCGTTTTCCTGGAGGTGCCATTGGTTTTGAGCACGCCACGGAAGTTGGGTGATAAACATCACCCGCTTTTCCGACATTCATCCTGCTTCGGCCTTAGCTGCTTTGAGAAGACATCTGCGGCCCTACCCTCCACGGCACTGAACCCCACCGCGCCCAAGCGGCTTGAGTCGGGGATCCCAAACTTAAAGGAGCTGCATACACTCCATTTGTGAACAAAAAATGGCGCCACTCTGCCACAGCCAGGATCTGCAGATTACGGAAAGTTAAAGTCGCCCTTAATCCTAGATCCTCGACTAACTCAGCAGAGGGAGGAAGAGACGGGAAGACAGACTGCAAGAGAGTGACAGACAAAGCAAGGGTAGGAGAGGGCAGTTCGGCAGTTCACAGAGGTACAGCCCCCGACAGCATGGACAGAAGAGGAAACTGTCAGAGGAGAGGAGACAGGAGATGAGGGAAGAGAAGATAAGAATAAGGAGGAGAGGGAACAAGAGAAATGGATAATTGAGGTCTCTTCTTCCTCTAGGTCTGGCTGGACCAACCTCCCATCTCCCACAATGCCTTGCAGGTCAGGGCATCTTTAGAATCCCACCCATCGTATCCACACCCCATTAACCCCCCTGTTGCCACACAATCTTCAGTGATTGGCGGCCGACCTCGACCCCCAGTGCGATCGGGAGGTGACATCAGCGACAGTTCCAGGCTGCCGACTCGAGAAGATGGAGCTTCAGAAACTCACAGCGCCACATGCGAGGGCCTGGCCAAGCTGGACACATCCCAGCTTGTGGGACAGAGCTGCCCCTTGACGGACATCACACAGACAATAGCGATGGTCTGGTTAGGCAACGCATTAATATAACAGGTCATATAACATGGCTGTGTTGGATAACATGGAGGAAAAGGAACAGTACTGGCTCACAGCAAACCGTAGCTATAAAGGCGAATCTCCTGCCTGAGCGCTTCATGAGGAACGCATGGAATATGTTCAGTGATTAAATAGCCTCAGTGGAAAACCTACAGCCTTTAGGCGGCAACCAGAAGTACAAGAGAGCCAATACAGAAGGGAATCGATTTAGGCTGACACGATTAGTCGACGCAGCTGATGATGTCAACCCTGAAAACGTTGACATCAATATTTTAAATAGATTAATCGTTTAAAATTTTTTTAATAACATTTATTTTTACTTCAGTTCCTTATAAGAGAGGTTCTTCTTCAATATTACTGCGTAATAATTGGAGTAGTTATCAAATCAAATTATCAGAAATTATCAGAAATTATCAGATGCCATACCACAGCAGGGAATAAGTGTTTGAGAAAATGTAAAGCCAAAACTCTGGGCTTATTCTACCTTAATTGCCTGTGTGTGTGTGTGTGTGTGTGCGCCTGTGTGTGTGTGTGTGTGCGCGCGCGTGTGTTTGTGTGTCTGTATTGGGCTTGTTGGGACCAGTGTTGTTACTATAAAATAAAACTGAAAGGAAAACGGACAGTAAGTTAATGAAAAACTGAAATAAAAATGCAAACTATATTTACCACCAAAGTGTCAGACTTTTGAAGTAGCACCGTCACACCACCACAAGTCTTTTTACCTGATTTAACTCTTTTAAAAGATGCTGCAGTTGCTGAGTTCTCCCTTTCTTCACTATGACTTCCCACCACGACATCTCTTCCATGTTATAGCAAAAAAGTCACATGTGGCGTGGTCCACCAACCAAATTTAATAAAGATAAGGATATGCTGAATCTATGCAGATAACTTTTGGGCATCACAATACGAATCTCATGAATATTTTAGACATACCACTAAACTGCTTAGCGAACTGTGGGCGAAAATTATGTCCGTATGGTGCTGAAAAGTCAGCGTCCATTATCTAAAGTCCTCCAATGACATACAGCTTGTTCTTGTCAAAATTAAATTAAATGGTCGATATACTTTTGTGGAGATTAATAGACAAATCAGTAATCGATACAAATCGGTAGATTAATCAGTAGAAAAATAGTTGTTAGGAAAGATACCAAGTTGACCAGATCAGAGTCGGGGGGGGGGGCATCATCAGGAAGTGAAACAGCATGGGGTCACCGGGGCTCCAACTGTACAAACTTATGCAACAAAAAAGACAACTGGGGATTGGGAAAATCGCGCAGAAGAGGTGAAAAACTGTAAAACAGTTTTCAACATATTTCTAGAATATAACGATTAGGCTCCGTGCCCTCGTGGTTGCCACGGTTACGTTATGCAGAGAGCTCTGAAGTGGCCTGGACTCACGTCATGTGAGAAACGCCCGGTCAGGAAAACAAAGGGAGTCCAACTGAGATTTAAGATAGGGGGCGTGCAAATCTGGAGATGACGACTGGTCACAACCTGATCAGGCACAAAGAAGAAACACCTGCATAGCAGTAGAATAACAGACAGGTACCTTTATCTGCGGAGAGCAGAAAAGGTTTGAAATCCCACTGTGGGCAGGATTATCCCATCGGATAAAGGAGTGACTGACTACTCCTCATCACTACCTTTACCCAGAGCACACCGTGTACACCTACACACCCGCTACCTTTACCCAGAGCGCACCGTGTACACCTACACACCCGCTACCTTTACCCAGAGCACACCGTGTACACCTACACAATCGCTACCTTTACCCAGAGCGCACCGTGTACACCTACACACCCGCTACCTTTACCCAGAGCGCACCGTGTACACCTACACACCCGCTACCTTTACCCAGAGCGCACCTTGTACACCTACACACCCGCTACCTTTACCCAGAGCACACCGTGTACACCTACACGCCCGCTACCTTTACCCAGAGCGCACCTTGTACAACTACACGCCCGCTACCTTTACCCAGAGCGCACCGTGTACACCTACACACCCGCTACCTTTACCCAGAGCGCACTGTGTACAACTACACACTCGCTACCTTTACCCAGAGCGCACCGTGTACAACTACGCACCCGTTCCAGGAAACACAGATGCAGATACATTTTGGACATCTAGCCAAGTACAATGACCTACACATAAATACAGATATTCTGCAGAAGGCAGCTCACAAGCAGCAGTAGTACATTCACAAATGATCGTATGCAAGAACTACCACCACATTCATGCTGAAGAAGTGGGTCACAGCTTTGAATTCGTACCTCTGAATCCCACAGTGTCCTTTGTTTCGGCATCAACAACAAACACTGAGCACCGCTATGTGTGTTTAGCATCCTTTTCCTTCCAAATCCATGGAAAAACAAACAGAACAAAAAACACAGGCAATACAATCAATTACTGCTCACACCTGTCTGTGGTGCATTTGTTTCCAATGACAGTATGACCATGCATGTCCATTTCTGTTAGGTACTCCATGATGGTGAAGGCACCATCTGAAAATCAACACAAACTCAGTTACGCAGGGGAAAAGATTTAAATTGATTAAAGAACAAAAGAATTCTTGAGCCAGGCACTGGGACACGAGACAGCCTTGCTGGGGCTACTACTCAGCACATACACCCCAGTAGACTAACACATGACCTGAATTGGGTTCCCTGCTAACAGTCCAGCTGTCAAACATCTGGAGGAGACAGGGTCGACAAGCTGTAGCCTTCAAATCCTTTCATTCCTCTCGGGCTGGTTTATAACCTGCCAGGATGTCCGCAAAGGAAGGAGAATCTGAGACAACAAGGGAGGAGCTAGATCAACAAGTAAACCCAAACCAACATAGATCCTCCAACTCATGGGACCTGGTCAGTGTTAGACAGTGAGCCATGTGACTCTGCTTAAATCACGCACACTATTCCACCATTTTTAAACTTTTGTAATTTGTAATCATTTGAGAACATAATTCACTATATGAGAAAATGGGGCTTACATCTGTCCACCCATCCTGCCACATGTGACATCATGTTACAAACCGCTCACAAGTTGGCTGGTCAGTGGAGATATACCTCCCTCTATTGGTCAAGTAAGGCACTGCATGGTCAGGCATTCATCTAAATTAGTTCAAAGCACAGTATGACCGAACCCTAACCATGTCAAAAAATCCCATGTCGCTCAGGTACCTGGAGTTAGATGCCTTAAACATGAGTCCATGCCCCTAAATCAGTCCAGGGTCTCACACCTGTGAAGCACCAATTACCCAACAAGGCAACGCCAATTCCAGTCAAGCTGTTTGCTTCACTCGACAGTACGTTCACCCACACGTGGGTTGTCTCCATGCCAACGGCAGCTGAACACAGCACACGTAAAAAGCGGTTCTCAGCAGCAGCACCGTATCCATCTCTGCTTATTATTCGTGGGTAAAAATAGTTATGAGAGACCAGGCGATCTGCAGCCACACCGCAAGAGACAGTCACAAAAAAAATTTAAAAACTCACTGAGAATAGCACCTCAAATCTCTTTTTCAGTCAGATACTCAATCCCGCACTTTCAGACAGGAGGAGGGACGAGACCTGTAACAGCACCTGAAAAGCGCTAGCTGGCTGATTCACAGGGTGGATTCAAACATACAAGGACCACACACAGCCAGGCTGTAGTCCTGAAAAGCTTCAAAATTTGGAGGTGAAGTGAAATCCACATGACGACATTCATTTTGATGACGACTTCACAATATTTAGTTGGCACCAACATAACAGAAGAACTGGTCTGTCAAACTCAAAACAAAGTTCCAGATTTTTGGTACATTGCCCTGATGGCTCATACTTATGAAACTACCATAAAAGAGAAATCACGAACGGACAATCGACATAAACTTACTCTGGAAACATCTACTGAGACTGGAGATCAGGAGCAACCAGCGCATTACAGCATTGTTATGGATACAGAGAGCAGACACGAGGTGCATTTGGGCCACTAAGAGCCTCCTTATCCTAACTCAGCGTTGAATAGGTTACGACATACAATCGACAAGACGGGGTTATACTTAGAGGAGCTAGAGGAGCTCAGAGGAGACGACAGCACTAGAGCTGAAGATCGGATTCAACATGAGAAAAAAAAAATTAACGAACCCAATAACTAATGAGCTTAACGAAAATGAGACTGGCACAGCAATGCAGTACGATTTCTGGCTTCTCTGTCTCAAAGGAAACGTGTTAAAGTGTTTCCACTTTAAAAAAGAGGACCTGTTCCGGAAATGGCAAAGAAAAGCAAGTTAAATTGCCACTGCTCCTCATAAACAGACTTACTGCCGCTGTTAAAAAAAAAAAGAAAATAACTAATATTCAGACGCTAATTGGGTTTGATGGTAACTGTACTATATTATTTGAATGCTAACTGTGTTTGCCAAGGCTAGCAATTACACTGTAATATCCCTCTATCCATTTTCCATACCTGCTTGTTCTATGCAGGGTCGCGGGGGACCGGAGCCCTTCCTGGGAGCTGAGGGTGCAAGTCAGGGAATAACCCAGGATGGGGAGCTACCCCATGACAGGGCAGCCATCAATCACACACACATTCACACCAATGGGGAATTTGGTAAATCCAGTTTGGCTTTCACCAGTGTCTTTTTGCAAGGGGGTAATAACCGTAGGATACCCCATGACGACGTGGGGAGAACACGCAAACTCTACACGCATGGAGCCATGACAGAGTTCCAGAGGCATGAGGTCACTGCTCCAACACCAAACGCTAATTGTGTTGGCCAAGGAGAGTAATAATGTTACAATATGAAAACGCTAATTGTGTTTGCTCAGACTAAACTTTTTTGTAGCAATAAACATTCAGAAACAGAAGTTACATTGCAGTTATGAAAATATGGGAATGGGCTAACAAAATAACAGAAAGACAATGTGGTAAAGGGCTTTGACATTGAAGTAACTGGGTCACAGTTTCACCTCAGTAGCTGTCTCTGTGTCACGCTAAATTGAATGCTTAAGAAGTACAGCATCATCATACAAAATCAGCAGTGACACCACCTCTGAGACCAGTCTCAGTGAAAATCTGTGCAATTTAAGCTGCACAAAGCTGTGATTTATGGCAGTGATGTCATTCGCGGAAAATGCATACAAGCATGAGCCCTGAAAGATAGAGAAAAAGTCATTTGCTCTTAAGGGCCGTCTTTTGAATTATGGGTTAACATTTGAAGAAAGGCCACTGTTAAAAATGGTGGCGATTCGTAATGATACTGTTCCCATCGCGTGAGGATCATTAGGTCCGATTACTCTGCCTGTTCAAATAATAACTGAAGAATAAATGGGCATTTTATATTTAATAAATGTGCATTTAAGTACACTCTGTGGTGAAAACAACTTAAGAAATTACCGTATTTCAACATAATTCACCACAAACACTGTTAAATAAATTCAGCTTCATAGACACCAGGATGAAGTTGAAGATCCCCATTCACCAGATCTAGACATCATTATACCTGAAAGAGAAGTTCTTGAGGACAGACTTTGAAGCACATTTCAAACTCCATGCAGTTATCTACCATCTGTGCAAGTATGAGTTTGGAGTTAAGGACCCTGGTCAAGAGAGATAATTACTATCATGGCCACAAGATTCAAACCAACAACCTCCTGGACACAACCACAGAGTACAAAGCCATGGGGTCACACACTACCCCCCAAAATGGTCCTATATTATACACCATACTCCCAGACCTAGACTGGCTAAATGTGTTTAGAAGGCAAAGGGTGTCCCCATAATATTAATGAGGGCCTGATAAAATTTCAATACATTTAAAAGTTTAACAAGTTTAATTTTTCAGGGATTTTTATTTAACCATTATGCAATTTAAAACCCTACTATGAAGTTGGTAGCTTCTGACCTACGGATTTGGAAAATTAATTTATGATAATCCTTAAATGAGGAACATTGAACCCCAAACTTAACATTTGGTTAAAACACTTTTGGAAGAAATTTGAGCAATTCTCTGTGGGAGAATTACAGCCCAGAGCACATGCTCGGTATAAATTTTCCTTCTCTCTTGTGGACAGCTAACTTCATATCTATCAGCAGGTTCTCAACGGCACGCAAGTTAACAGCGTTTACCTTGTTATATTTAGGTCACCAGGTGCATTTTCTCCCTTGTGCTCCTTCCAAAAACAGGAAAGTCTATCACACCAAAACAGACATTTCTCCCTGCATTGGTCTGGCCATTTTTTCTTCAGACTTCCCAAGCGGTTCCATGCGGATGTGAATCAGACCCAGTCCCCGTTCTGAAGTTGCTGTTGGCTGGGCGGTGTGTGGTGTAAGATCACTACCAATCATATCAGGCAGTTCTGATCTGCTCTTATCTGACTAGAACACCCTCCGCCATTTTTAGCACCCGGAAGGTGGCTCGCTGTATATTCTGTGAGTTTTAAGCCACAACAGAGAGACACCAGAAAAATTAAATGATAGATCATTTTAAAAATACTTCTGTGATCATTATCCTGCTGCTACCAATCAACACATAACACCAACCTTCCTTCTAACAGTCTTCCAGCATCTGCAGTGAATTGAAAATGTCACTTAATGCAGAATTTCCTCTTCCCAGCACAAAGCTTCTGGCATATAAATGGAAAAGTACATCAATAATTCAATGATGGCTGTTTGTACACAAAGCATACAATTTTCATTCTGCAAAAAGGACATAATGTTTCTTGGGTTGGGGGCCCAGGGGGGCTGAGGGGGGACGCAGAAGGAATATAAAGCGGGTGGCGAGTCAGCGGGGCTCCACACCTCCCCGTTCCCGTCGCCGGGATCCGCGTGCATCCCGAGGTTATGCTGCCGACTTCACAGAGATGGGAATCTCACAGGCCCCCCCAACCCTCTTTGTGCCACAAATACACTCATGTGGGGGGGGGGGGGGGAGGCATGCAATACAGACAGCCCGATAAGTACGGTACCATGGCAGTGCCCATAGCTCACCCGTGATCCTTCCGGGGTCTGGTCAGCCCCTGTATCCCTCCCCATTTACACCAGTCTTATTAAACGCATCTATCTACTTTCGGTTCTCTGCAATTTGGCTCACAGAAGAACAGGTTCAGTGTCGGAAGCAGGTTATTTGGTATCAGGATGAGATTTTCACCTGCCATCAGGTTATGAGTTCATGCTGCTCAGTTACTCTCTTAATACTAGGGGGTACTGCTCCATACTATGGTACTGCATTATACTAAGCAGGTGCTAAAAACCTCACAGCAGTGCTGTGCTGTCTGGCTCAGTATCCTCTATGTCCCCCCCCCAAACCCCCCACTGCACTTAGACATCAGCCTCCATTACCTTCACTGCTGCTCGCTCTGAGAGCAGAATTTTATGTGCTCTATGGAGCCATAAAGAGGGGGCTGCAATAGCAGGAGGCAGGCAGCAGGGGGCGCAGTTCATTACACAGGAGAGACGTCTCAGCTCTTCAACACTGGGGTCAGTTTCGCAAAAACTACCAGAATATGGCAGAGGGCTAGAGAGAGCACCATCAGGTCTGAATGACCGAAGACGCCAGCTTCGCTGGAAGCACAACCCAGCCTCCTCCGACACAGGAAAATGGCCATTAAGGATAAACGTGAACGCAAAGCATCTCTGTTCCTGCAACGTGTCCCAGGCTTGCGGTGAAATGGCATCAGAGCTTCTGCAGGTGACCACGTCAGAGTGAACACCAAGCAGAAGCTTCCCTGAAGTCCTACTCACACTGAGGAGAGCCTCTCATCTTCTGGTGGGAAGGAGTGATGGTCCAGACTGACTGAAGGATAGAGACACCACACTCTGAAACCACTAGGACCACCACTATTGGTGCAAATTGAGGATGACCAAACTGGGAACTCATCCGGCCAGGCAAAAATACCGGAGTCAGAGGGAAACACAGAAGACGTCGTCATGGGAACCAGATCCCCAATGCCTCCTCTCAGACCGGGGAATGACTCCGTAATGGGAGCAATGACTCTCCAGGGTCCCCGCCAACGACACGCCCGCAGCCCAGGCTGGGGACCAAGCCGGCATCTCCACTCCATTGCAGTGCAGTCTCTCCAAAAAAGAAAACGCTTGCTCATAGGTTAAAGATGGTCCCACCCAGAGGAAGATATTTCATTAGCAGTCTTAGTCTAACACTAAACTAAAATAAGACAGGGGCTACTGAACTCGTCCGAGGTCCCCCCCCCCCCATTCAGAGAATACCTCAGGTGTTCCATTTGATATCTGCTGTTAAACACATAGAAGGTAATGGGAATGAGCACCTGCATTAAAATGAGTCAAGTGACTATAAGCACTAAGATAAAGCCAAAGTAGCATGCAGGCTAATTAGCAGCACCTGGCTAAGAACAGCAGGTGCTGCACGCCACAGATATTCGCTAAAGAGGCGTCAGCCACCAGTGGAGCATTTTACAGACACCGAAAGGATGTTTTTTTTTCCAAAAAGGCAGCAATTCTTTGAGGACAGCAATACATACAGCTATCCTGCGATCATGCCTGTTTTGCCCAAAGTGCTATCCAAAGACTTCCGGTCACAAGAAGGTCATTGTATCCAGGCCCCCGCCACTTTGCAACATAGCTTCATCGCTACACCATGGAGTGCAGTCATGCACTGCAGTCTAATTATACTCAATACAATTACAGGCAGCATTGCTTAATTTAACAGGCCGCTCAGCAAAATATCAACACAGGGAAATGCTAACGACTGCATTTCCTATTGATCGTGTCAGGTTTCGCTTCAGGTTTACAGTAAATTTGTTTAGCCTGTAATTCACTGAGCGAGACGGGATCCTTTCCGGAGATGCATATCAGTCACTCATTCATCACTCAGTCCTCTGTAGGTCTGAAGGGAACCCAAAAAAACCGTACTTCATTTTTTTCCAGCTTTGAACTTTTCAGCCGTTTTTTAAAAAACCTTGTGTGAATATCTTGTGACTTCTAAACCCTATTAAAATGGTACAACCAAGTGGTTTAAATGCATTGGCATTTTTGTTCTGGAGGGTCACGCCAAAGTAACATTTCATTTTCTACTTAAACAAATTTTCATCTGCAACTAACAATCACAGATTTTTAACATGGATGTTCTGCCTGCAGTGGCCACTAGGGGCACTGTCCTGTGATAATTCAGCCTCAGCATCATCGCCATCTCCTGTAAGGACCTGCAGAGTGCTGGTTTCCCGAAGTGGCTAGGGTGCTCCTCCAGTCAAAGCTAGCTCTCCTATGGTAGAGTCAGTTTAAAAGCTGTAAGGATAGTAACCCTATCACAACCACCCTTAGGAGGCTGTGAAGAATATAAATATAAACGAGACAAACTAGAAAATCAAAAAAACTACAAATCTTATTTAGGAAGAAACGTCATAGATATCTATGCATCTGCAATACAATAATGCTGAAAGCCACTGAAATAGTAACACACAGTTACAAACCACTTTCAAAAGTAATATCCAATCATTATGCCTGCAATATATACACAAAATCACCATAACAGAATGCAGGCTTTCATATGATAACCACCTTCCCACAATCCTCTACTCTGGGAACAGGAAACGGCCTTACCTCTGAGCCCTGGGGCAGCCCTTTGCTCCTGAGGGCGGGGGACAGCTCAGCAGACCAGCTGACCGGGGTGCGGGTGTCGTTCTTTTGCTCCTCTGCTGACGGGGACTTTGGACCGAGCCACCCGGGTACGCCGTCTAAAATGGGGCGGCAGGGTCAGAAACAGTCAGGTTGGCCTCCTGCATAGAGGCCCTGCTTGGAAACAGACACAAAAGAATGAGACAGCACCACCTTCTGAGGGCATCTAGCTGTTATTGTAACAATTCCATCCTGTCACCTGTCACCCCCGCTACAGTCATCCTGTCCGTCATCGCTACAGCCATCAACCCCCGCTACAGTCATCCTGCCCGTCATCGCTACAGCCATCAACCCCCGCTACAGTCATCCTGCCCGTCATCGCTACAGCCATCAACCCCCGCTACAG
>JAABNX020000151.1:24622905-24634055 GCA_015163995.2 Mormyrus lacerda | reverse complement strand
ATGTGTTTGACGGAATGGGGGCTGTTTGATATTGATGTAATGATGTGATGACCAGAGAACAGAGGGCTCGACTGATGTGATGGAGGTTCTTTTTGATGATGTGATGGAGGTTCTGTTTGGTTACAAGACGGAGACTTTGGTTGTCATGATAGAGACTGATGACGTGATGGAGGCTCTGCTTGATGACTTGATAGACTCTGCAAGTTCATGACAGTAGGTGTTTGATGACGTGGTGGAAGCTTTGATTGTCACAATGGTGGTTCTGCAGATCATGACCAGTTTCATGACCAGTCAGAGTCTCTGTTTGATGATGTGATGGGGACTCCATCTGATAACGGGTTGACGTCATCCACGTGACCCGTGACACCTGTGACCCGGCTGTGGCGGCACGTGACACCGGCGCTGAAGGACGGCAACACGGATGGCGCCACTGAACACAAGTGCCGACCGGAGGAGCGGCAGCGGACTGAGGAGCAGCAGCGGACTGAGGAGCAGCAGAGGACTGAGGAGCAGCAGCGGACTGAGGAGCAGCAGAGGGCGACCGGCAGCGCGTCATGGAAGCCCAAGCACTTTGTCAAAGAGTGTGTGTGAGTTGGTGTGTGTTTGTGTGAGTGTGTGTGCACATGCTCTCTATATACCACATCCCCGCCTTACACCAAACCCGCCCTCCTGGTTGTCGGACAGCAGCCTCAAACAAAACAGGAAGCCGACCTGCAGGCTGATGCATTTCCTGCACAGGACCTGTGGCTGACATTAAACCACCCCCATGTATGGAGGAAAGACACCTGCAGGCCAACTCCTCCACAAACGCTCACAGCCGTCTTTGGGCCATGTGTGACGCTCCAGACGCCGCCCCACCCGTGCTCCTTCCTCTCCACATTCCCACCAAACAGGGCCCCCGCCACACAGACACCGTGTGTGGGTTCCAACCCTGCCGGTAACAGACTCCGTCTGTGAGGTGTCTGCCTCCCACGGACCCCCACCTAAGGGCTGGAGCTGCGTGGTGGAAATCCACGCTGACTTCCCCCCCCCCACACAAGCTTCAAAAAGCCTATACCATGGATCCTTGTTACCCAAATAAACAAGTGAAAAATGGAATGCATGACATGCACATACACACACACGCACACACACACACACACACGCCCGGCCAGCTTTCAGACCTCAGGAGAACGTGCAGCCTGAGCCCACACATTCAGGCAGACGGTCTGATGGACCGGATATCAAAACGCCAGGAGAGACGCTTGCTTTGTGACTGTGGGGCACAGATGGACCCCGATTCCTCGATTTCAGCTCCCAATACAGGAAATGAGATGAAGGAAAAAATTATGCGCCCATATCCCAGACCGGGGGCTCATGTGGCTCAACGGGATGGGAAGATCAGCAGAGTGATTTCTCCGTCGGGCCCCTGAGTAAGGCCTTTAGCCCCCAGCTGCTCTAGGAACAGGCTGGTCCTGCTCTCTCAAATGCATGCTGCTTCGTTCTCAAGATCTCACCAGTCTAAGAGTCCCAAACCTGGTGCTCCTCAACTTACAACACAGTACCTAAGCAAACATCTGATCTGTGCGAGGTCCTGCACTCCTAGTGCTGGATGGCCTGTGTACTACCTGCCTTCACAGGAGACCCTGCATTAACACACATGCATCCCATAATCCTTCTGTTTCAAACAGAAATAGGCATAACTGACTATCAAAGTGTTATTTGGTCCTTTTAATAGTGAGGACAATTCTGCGTTTTAGTCACTCAGCAGAGGATTAGCGTGGGAGCAGAGAGAAAAGCTACCTGCAGCACTGCGGTAAAGAGCCAGCTGTCGATGGTTAACATCGCGAGCCGACGGGAGGCGGTGAAGAGCCAGCTGTCGATGGTTAACATCGCGAGCCGACGGGAGGCGGTGAAGAGCCAGCTGTCGATGGTTAACATCGCGAGCCGACGGGAGGCGGTGAAGAGCAGCTGTCGATGGTTAACATCGCGAGCCGACGGGAGGCGGTGAAGAGCCAGCTGTCGATGGTTAATATCGCGAGCCGACGGGAGGCGGTGAAGAGCCAGCTGTCGATGGTTAACATCGCGAGCCGACGGGAGGCGCAGCAAATTCACAGAGCTGCGTTTGGGCTCATTCTGCAACAAATACCTCAATTAGCAAAGCCCGGCGAGCCCAACCAGGCCGGGTCCAGGGGTTGGGGCCTGCTCCCTCTTAAGGGCTTTGTTTCAGCGGCTGTGCTCCTGTGTTAAGGCCATTAGCTGCTTCTGTCCCATTTCTGTATGGCTGTTTTGCTTTGCGGAAATCTATTTGTGTCTTGGCAATCCCTGCTCGAGGTGACGGGGGATTGGGCTGCGATTCTGCCCCTCACCCCAACCCTCTCTCCACTGAGCATTCTATGCGTTACACCACACTTACTCAGCAGATGCTTTTTCCCCCAAAGTGACATACTTTTTTTTTGGGAAAGCAGAATCATCCAGTCTCTGGAGCGTTCGGGGAGTAACGGCTGCTCTCCAGAACTCTACTGTGAAGTCACTGCAGACCCCGGGATTCGAACCAGCCGCCTTCCCATCACAGGCACAGCTTCATGAGCCCCTGAGCCACATGTCGTACCATCCTCAATAGGCATACTGCCTCCTCACAGTACACAAAGACCACTCACTAACACTGAAAGGTGCTGCAGAGAAAACTTAGCCAAATAACAGAGGATTGGATTTGGAGATAAAAGGACACAAATGTAAAACCACAACAACAGACTGGCAATTTAACACTTCGAAACAATTGTTTAAACAACACATTCAACAAATGAATACTGCTTCAGAAAGGAAAACTAATTTCCCCTGACAATAAACATCAAAGACTTTTTCTAGTGGATTTTTCTTTCCAAATCTCAGAGGAGTATCTTCAAGAGGATTTGGCCGTCATTAAATTGCCACAAAAAAAAGACGACACTTTGAACGTTCCCCCGGGACCTTTATAAATTATTAAAGCGACACACTGACAAGACATTTGTAATGGCCGCAGAACGGAAGAGCGGCACTTTTCCGAGGCACAATACCTTTGAAGGCAACTCTCGGATGTTCATAAAGGTTTGTGAGCAAAACCGGAGAGAGAAATCGCACAGAAGCACTTAAGGTCAGGCTGAGGGACCCTGCAATACCGAACAGCGGCGCTGAGCAACCTTGGGATGCGCGACACCCCCCAGAACCCGGCCTTGCGGGCGGACCGGTTCCAACGGAAAATTCCCGCATTTGTGCAGCATCACCATGACAGGACACAGGAGGGGGCACAGAGAAGACGGGGGGAGGAAAGGACAGACGGGGGGCAAGTGCACATAAACACACACAAGAAAAGAAAACCAGGCACAGGGAGAGCAGCACACAGGTGAACGGCACAGAGATACCCCCCCCCCCCTCGGCTAGGCCCCCCGCCCCATTCCGTACCTCTTTGACCTCCAGCAGCCTGCCTGGGTACTGGCTGTGTGCGCGTCGCGCCGCCGCGGGGGACTTGTGATGGGTGATGGTGACGATGCCGCTGGGGGCCCCGGCGAGGGGTGTGGCCCTGGATCCGGCGGGCGAGGCGGACGAGGAGGAGGCCGAGGAGGAGAGCGGGGGGTGCGGGAGCAGGGAGAAGCTGCGGGCACGGCCCGACGACGCCGTGGCCTGGAAGACATGGCACAGGCAGCAGGGGTCAGGGCAGCAGTGGCGCCCCCCGCTGGGCACCGCCCCGTCACTGCGCTCCGCCGACACACACAGCCGCATGGTCTGCCGACGGGAGCTGCGGGCCCGCGAGGGGGGGGGGGGGCGCGGGGGCTGAGGGGGGTGGAGGCAGCCTGGGCGTCCTGTTCCAAGGACTGCAAAGGTCTCCATGCGTATCAACTTACCGACGATCTCCTTTCTTGATAATACGGCTTTTTCTCCCCTGTCGTGCCCCGCCCTCCATTTCAGTAGTTACAGTTACTAACCATCAGTTACGGTTCCATAAAGCTGAACATATTCACATGGGGGAAAAAAAAACTGCTTACAAGTGTAAATAAAGCTGATAAATCACCCTCTTGCAACACAGGCCTGCGGCATTGCTGCTAATGCTAGCGCTTTAATCACTACATGGGTACAGTTGCAGGGGGGGGGGGGGGGGGTCAGGAAGTCTGAGCTCCTCCATCCTGGCTATTAACCCCCCCGGTGCAGCATGCCTGTCAGGGCAGCCCTGCTATATTTCCTGGAGAGTAATGGCTGGGTCCTGCCATCTAAAACACTCCTGGGGGCGGGGCTTTAAGGTTGCCCGGTGACATCATCACCCGCTTGCTTTCCGACAAACCGACGGACTGAAATCAGAAGAGCCCTCAGCAAACTGCAGAAAAGTTAACAGAGAAGGACGTCTTTCTCCCCAGACGTGGCTGTCTCAGTTGTCTGGCCATCCTTAAAATTAGCTTCCCGCTTGCCGCGGCACAGACAAACACCTTCACCTCCGAATGATCTGCAGCCCCGGGTCAAACAAAAAGGGCTCCATTTCAAAAGCAATCTTTCCAAATACCTCAGACATAAAGTTGGAAAAGGTTATACATTACAAATAAGAGGGGAGATTGTATGTTACTGAACGACACCAAATAAATAGCCTCTTTAGATCATCTTCCTTGTGCAGGAGGCTTCTTCAATAGAACATCGGAGAAACACGCTTAACCCTCATCACCACCTTGTGATTCAGTGTCATGTTTTAAGGCTGAATGTAGCTCTTCCTCGTGAAACAGCGACACTGACAGCCTTAGTCCAAACAGACATGTTTCTGATTCTACCCACGTTAGCAAAGGCGCTGCCCGGGATCAGACGGGACTTCGCTGTGACAGTGACGGCCATTCTCTGCCTTCCCTTAGACTTGCAGATGTCATCTGAGAAGACCCAATCCAAGATCTGAGAAGGAAGAGGCTCAGCTCAAGACCCTGAATTATCGATGACTGAGCAAAGCCAACAATTACGGCACAAAAAAAAAATGTCTCATCGATATGAACAGACACAAGAAACACAATCAGATTAAGCTGTAATTACACAGAATTGCTGCAGGTCCAGTGACCTCCACTAGGGGGAAATGCCTACTCATCAGCTTCTCCTGGTGCTGTGGGGTGGGGGGGTGGGGAGGGGGTGCTCACGCCCCCCCCGGAGTGTTCGAGACGGCAGGACCCGGCCGTTGCAGCAGTAACACTTGGATTAATCTAATCACTCTAACCTACTAGCCGAAAAAAAGACCACAGGAAAAACCAAACCAGACACATCATTTATGGCTCAGGATTCGATCCTCAATTCTGAAAGGTCACAGAGGTGGGACTGGTTGTAGGGGCTCAGCCAATCATAACACAGAGAGACATTACTAACCTTCCATTCAAAGACGAGGATATATAAAGGATTTGTAATTAGAGATTTGTGTTACTCATGGGCGACAGCAAGGCTGCGCGGGAGAAACCACACTCTGCAGTCATGGCTTTGGAAGCAGGGCTTCCATTACCCAGAATGAGGCTGCAGATCGAATGAGCGACAATGAGACAAACGACTGGTGGCGAGGGGAACCTTTGGTGCCCACAGTAAACTAGAAGATTAACGCACTGTGGGTCCCCGGGACGGCCGGGGCAATGAGCAGGGGCACACAAATTAAAACCCAAAGTGAGAGGGCCAGCCTCCAGCCACAGGTAGGAATCTTTGGGAGACAGATCTTGGGAAGGTGTAATGTTTAGTGCCAGAAGCAGAACAGGCCCTCACTAACCCACCCACCTTGGCCCCATATGACGGTGCGCGGATGATCAAGCAAGCAGAAGCCATTCATAGTTCTTGGGCAGAATATGAACAGTGAAGCTTGAAAACCATAAGGCATCCAGCTCTGTTTTCTGTCCACTACAGCGAACAAACTCCCACACGTACTCCATGGGAGGCCGTGGAGGATCCAGCTTCACATACGAGAGCATCTTCTCCCGTAAGAAACCCGCCCTTGGCTACACGAGCAGAGCAAAGCACAGGAGCCACCTCACGCCCATCTGTATGCAACGCTGCAGGATTTTCCAATCCTCCCAACTTTGACAAATTCTAAGATCCATGAGACGTCTGTCTCTAGAAACCTATGGAAAGTTCCAAACTATGCAAGGCCACACAGAGAACAATGCACATCTACTGACCACCGCAAGACCGTTTGGTCCAGATGATCAACATTTTCTTATGAGAGTGACCATAAGAAGCATTCACATCATCACGCTGCAGTCAGCAAGCAACCAGATATAACGTAATTTCTGGAACAATCTGTAGAATTCTTACCTCAGCTCGTGTGCAAGTTACTCTTAGGTTCTTTCTACACAATTTACATGTGGATTCCTGAAAGTTCTAATAAGATTTACTGTGAAACGTAAGCAGCGCAACCTCACCCAGCACGGGTCCAACTGGCCTGCATGCAGACTGTCGATTAACAGCATCAGGTACAGAACCTCACAAAGACACCAGCAGCGAGGAGTGAAAACTCCTGGCATGGACTCAACATACAGCTCCCTGCGGAAACAGAACAAACAGCCAAATCACTTGGGTGGCCTGTTGAGGAAGGGGGCACTGTGAAGTGCTTTAAGCAGGTATGGAAAGGATGCAGAGAACCTGCAAAGTCCTGAGGTCACACGCGGTTCCTCCCAGTCCCATTAGCGATAGTTCTACGACAGGCTAATCCTGACCTGTTTTCAGAGGAATTCCGCCATGTCTCCTTTGGGTCAAGGGATGAGCTCTCCAAAGAAGCCTAAAGTTCAGTGCAGACACCTGTCACGTGGTGACCTTTCCTGGCATTCCTGGATCCCAGGGGTCACGGCCCACGCTCGCCGGCTCAGAGGGCACCTCATATCCCGTCACAACCCGGCCGAGGCCCGATTCCCAGCCACGCCAGATGCCTTCCGAAGACGATCTAAAGGCGGTGTCCGGCCAGCTGGCGCCATCCAGGGACAGAGATCTCAGCTTAAACTTGCATCTAGAGAGACCGTTTCCATGCATAGGCTTGCAAACAAACATAGAACCATAATTAAACCCGAAGTCAGTCACCCACCTCAGCCACTCCTGTAGCCCCCACCCTGCACAGACAAGATGATTTAGCTTCCCACAGGGATCAGTGTCTATTCACCTCCTGGTCCTGTGATACGGGGCCTGGCATGTCGTTTGTGTGCGTGACAGAGTGTCTGGCGAGATGGCAGGAAATTTCAAAGCTTTCAAAGACGCAGCAGGGAGCATGAAGCGCTGGGAATTTCAATGCCATATATAATGTGAAGAGCCATGTCTGAACATTATACCTGGGGAGAGAACTGGAGCAGGCGCTGGACTGTAGGGGGGAAGGAGAGCAGGGGGAGATTAGGGTTATTATGAGACATCTCTGGGAGCCAAGGTGAGAGAGACACCACCAGATTGAGGGGAGGGGGTGGCAGGGAACAGCCTCTGTTTGTCAGTCTGAAGCAGAGGATTTATACATCGCATCAGCAATAAAGTATCTTCTTATGATTAAAGGTGATCCATCAGAGAACAGAGCACAAAGGCTGAGACTCTCCAGCACATTTCGGATCTCACTGGCTTCCATCACCAGGGACAGAGAGACATGTTGACAAAGCGAGACACCAGAGGAGGAGCTACAGAAATGGACCTTCTCATAGTCAAAACTCCATTTTAGAGACATACCTCTGACATAAAAGTGAGGAAAAAGAAGACTTAATTCCACCCCCCCCCCCCAGACTCCTCCGAAACAAACAGGTTTGTGCACCCCCCACCAGCCAAAGTATCTGGGCAGTGATTCACATTGTGAGAAGTCCTAATAAAATGGGAGTGCAGTGTGTGTGTGTGTGTGTGTGTGTGTGTGTGTGTGTGTGTGTGAATTAGGTTTATATTACATTGTAGGGACCAAATAAAAAAATAAAGTAATAAAAACCTGTTTTCTGGATGTTGTGGGGGCATTTTTTGAGGTCCCCACAAAGATTTGTGAATGCAGTCAAAAAACTAAAAAGTGTCATATTTTGTTTGGTTACTTATGGTTAAGGTCAGGGATGGGGGGGGGGTTAAGGGTGTCATGACTGGGATTAGGGTTTTTCCCATAGAAATGAATGGACGGTCCCCATTTAGATAGGAAGACCAATTTGCGTGTGTTGAATGTTTAATTTTGAGAATTGATTCCAACAATAAGATATGGATTTTGTTATTTAAATGGTAATTTAAATGTTTATCCTATTACAGGAAAAAGCACACAAACTGCTGCCAAAGTGTCCGATCCACAGTCAAGCCTTCCACCATTCTACAAATTTTACTGTTATGGTGGCCCGGCAGTGAGTATTGCCAGAAGAAAAATAAAATCAGTGCTGTCACCCATCCCTACACTATACTTGGCCACAGTATTAAAGCTGGATTTAAAAGTCCTTTTCCCCCCAAATTTCAGTTCAAAAGTCAAAGTTATGTTTTCAGGCTCTTGTGTAAAGTTCATCTCATGATCATCATGAAGATCTTATTATGGTTATGCGAGATCCAGCCCAAACCATTAAGGGCTATGACAACAACTCCATGGTTGGCAGTGACGGCCCATTACCCATAATCCCCAATGCTGCAGACTACAGATGGGCCCAGTAACCAGCAGCCCAGATGCTACCCGCCTGAACACCCCCAGTTTCATGTTCAACTGATGGAGCCTGACAGGAAGTGTGGTATCTTGGCAACCGTGTGGGTGAGCGCCGTGCTTACCCTGGTGCTGCCGTCGGAGTGGCGGCGGGCGCAAGCCTGGAGCTGGCTCATCCAGAACTGCTGCTCCTTGGCGTCAGTAGCTGTGGGGGAAACGAGAGAACTTAGTAAATGCCACTGGATGTCGACGCCTTGCGCGCGGCGCGGACACTAATGAGGGCGGCGAAAAGGTGCAGGGATGAGCAAAATATCTCACGGGAGTGGGAAGATGCTGCCAAGTGGGCTGTTCCTTCCCAGAAACACACATCCGATAGTAATGTTTCTGAAAACAAGATATGCGTGACAGGAGGAGAATCTATATTCCAGTGTACCGGGCAACATAAATTCATCAAAATACAGTGGAACAATTGAAACCTGCCCTTTAAAGTGAATTGATGCTGCATTTATTAAAAGTGACTTGCTGATTTTAATCAACACAGGTGGGTGTTTCACCGAGATATTTAAGGCTGCTCACATTTCTTAAGACTACAAAGGCAAAGGTGCCTAGATAGTGCAGGAAGCAAATAAATGATGCAGCATCGGCCAAATTAGCAAACAATGAGAGCCCATCTAGATGCACCTGGTACCCGGAGCCACTGAGATCATTATGATCCATACCTACTGTAATTTGCAGAATGTGGTAAATTGCTGTCATTATGCCTGTGATCATTCTAGGCTTCCGAGCGAAACGCAGACCAACAGGCTCTATAGTAAACCTGAAAGACCCAAGCCGGCCCAGACGAAACGCACAACCTCAGAGCGCGTAATGGTGCCGGTCCTGGAAATTGCTGCCATTTTTAGCCAGACAAAAGCGGCCGGCAGCTGCGTGACAGTCACCACTCCGTCTCGCTCTGCTGGAAAGCGGCCCTTCCGACAGTATTTCATCAAAAAGGCGAGAGCGTTTCTGCATGCTCTGGAACCCAAGCCCAGCGATAAGCAGAGATCCTTAGCTTCGCCACAATTAGCTGTCATTGCTGTGCCGGACTAGAACGGGCTGCCGGCGAGGTCAATCACGACACCGAATCCCTCATGTCCACAGGCTCACATGCTCCTCTGTCGGCGTCTCTGCTATGTCTGCAGTATGGAAGCTATTAGCAAGCTCAACAGATAGGCATGTACAGACACATATTTCTACAAGGCAAATGTCCAGCAAAATCGTTTTAAAACCGTAAACAAGCCCCTGCCAAAAAGCTAATGCTTGGCAGCAGACAAAATAATCCGACGGAACACAGGAAAGAACAGCAGACATATTCCCAGGAGGGCAGGGGTTGCCCTGTCATGTGACCATGCCACTACTGCCCTGTGACACTGTCAAATCTCAATGTCAGTCACTAGGACAAAGGCGCCGTACAGCAAACTGACGGCACTATTATAACCAGCAAGCTCTCAGCTAAAAACAGAGCATAATAATTAATACTAAATATGGCACCGATCTGATACACACTATGGGTATGGGGCCGATACCAGCAAAAATGCTGGATCAGATTGGGGGGGGGGAGCGTGGAGCAAGACGCAGATCCAAATTTTCCATCAGAGACAGGACTAGCCTGAAAAATCACGAAAATCCTTGCAGCCCTAGCGCGACATGCGGCAGACAGAAGTGACACGCGCATCGGGGCCGTCATGAAGCAGTGTGGAAATACAGTAATGTCCCCTTCGTATTCGCGGTCTGACAGTCGTGGTTTTGGTTATTCAGGAATTGCTTGTGGACTATTAAATGGGAATATTTTTGGAGCTTGCCGAAAGATCGCAGACACTCGTAGGAGATGCGTGAGCGAAAAACCATACTGAAAATGATTTGGATCACATGAAATCATATAATATATAAATATAAGTAATGCATAATATTTGTTAGTATAAGGGCAGACTATAATTTTAATATTAAAAATCCTGGCTTGGGACAGCCCAGTGACTTACAGGGGCATAATTTGGATTGTTCGTGTGCTATACAAAAAGGTCTTGATAATTAGTGACAAAGCAATTTGACATGCAAAGTACACAGTGCAGTACTGTTTGTTCAGAATTTGGTAATAAATAGACTTATCGTTCAGACAAGCAGACTGTTACGGGTTGAGGTTGGATGTGTCTAGGTGTTATTCATGAATTTTCACATTTGCGGGGATCTTTCACCCATAACCCTCACGACCGCAAAGAGGAACTTTATGTTGAAGGAAGAAAAAATCAAAATCGCACAGTGCAGTGTATGTAAGGCCAGTGCGGATTTCTCTGTCTGAACACAGGAACATCTATACAAAACTACATAATCAGAGTTGTATTCTCTCCCGGAGGCTCCGGGAGTCTCCCGCAGTCGGGCGGCAACTAGCTGACACCAGAAAATGATGCTGAATGTTACGGAAATCTGTCGTTCTGCTATTTAACGGTGGTAAAGTTAGCCAGCAATAGATTTTAGTACTGCAAACTCGCCCCAAATCTTACCACCCTTCTCTAGACCCAGTCAGCAAATCCCCCCCCCT
>JAABNX020000151.1:24611868-24622805 GCA_015163995.2 Mormyrus lacerda | reverse complement strand
CCGTCGGCAGCACTGGCTGACACCCCCACCCTCCCGGAAGCCCCTCATCTGCCTCCAAAAAATCAATATCCCTAAGGTTAGGTGTCCGTATTTTTTCTAAAGTTTGGCTAATTACTAAGTTTTCTGGCTCCATTGTATATTTCATACGGACAAACTCATGTACTCTTTGACTCAAAATGGTTAGTTGTGGTATAGGGTCATATTTTTATGACTGACTTCTTTATCATATTTAATTTGCCAACAAATCGCACACTTTGTACTTATTAACAGAAATATTTCTGTTAATTTTTGCAAGACTTGTTACTGAATGAAACAAAGAAGCAGATTTGTATAAATCACGAATCACGTTGGTCGTGCAAATATCTCATTTAATATTTAGTAGTTGATAAAGGGGAAAAATATTGGATTTGTATCACTACTGACAGATAATCAAAATTTGAATATCATTATTGGGATTGGGCAATAAAAACCGATATCACACCATCTCTCATTAATACGGTGTTTGCTTAAGGGCTACTTCTTATGTCACCATAACCTGTGAGTGAAGTTTTGCTTTGAAGCCTTGATTCCCTAAGAGGGCCATAAATTACAGAACCCTTCCGTTTTCACTACGGGAACAAGGTCAACGGCCATGCGAGAGCTACAGCCACATAGCACGGTCGCTGCTGACTGAGCGATGGCTATGTGCTATACACACCTACTGGGTGGGAATATGCGTCATCAAGGCAATCTGTCACGTCAGTCCCCGGATTACCTAGCACAGGAGCTAACAGACACCAAATTAGAACAATCACCATTCAAGCCTGTCTGCTCCTGCTTGATTGGACAATACTGGAAGATCAACAGAGCTGGCCAGAGCATGCGGGCATTTTATAAACTGTATAGCAGGCAGAACAGAAGGCAAAGAGGCTTTTCAAACCAGAGCCGGCGACTCCATGCGAAAGCCGACGGGTAGAAATCGGGGACGTCCCTTTTCTGGGGTGACAGAAACGCAGCAGCTGCTGGTTCATTTTCACTCAGAGGCAGCCGACAGCACGCTGAGTCACTGAACTGAAACACTTTCACAAGAGACACATGATGAGAATATTCTTCTGAAGAAGGTCAGATCTAGTCCAATGGCGCAGATGCTGACTACAGGCGCTTTTCATTATGAAGGGCTGGCTTTTCTGACACCCTCTGGTTGACAGAGCCAGCTATCCTACTGCGTCTTCTTCATATTCATTAGGAACCAAGGAATCTACTCTTGGAATCTATCACAGCAGGGTTACAATGATTCAGCAATTCCATGCATCCAAGAAACTTTGGGGTAAGTGGAATATTCTGGAATATTAAAACCAGCCTTACATGTTTTTTTAAGTTCAACCAAATTAGAATGTTGAGACCGATTCATTACGACGTTGGAGGAGGTTTCCGGAATGTACTCCTCCATATTCATTAGCACTGCATGCAGTATTTGCAGATGATGCAAACTCTGGACACCCACCTCACAAGCTGACTCTGCAGTGTCAGTGAGAGGATTGCCCTGACGGCCCCCACCTCTCAAAGCAGACAAACAGGAAAGCTTTTATCACTAAACCACAAACTTCAGTTTCACAGACAGTACCAGGCAGGAGGGTTTCCATGACAACCCCCATGGACCCATGCACTAAACAAGGGCAGTGACTTGGTCTTACTGGTACAGTCTTTCAGACCATGCTGCACACGGCTGACTGCCCGAGGCAGGTAATTAGACAAGCAGAGAGCAGCCAAACTTGCGGTAGGCCAGCTAAATGCGCCATTTGGCTCAATCGCACTCCTCTTCACTTCATGCCCTACTGGTTACTCGTGGCGCCGTCCCAGCACTCTTAAGGAATTATCGACAGACATCCCTCAGGGCACCATTTTTCTTTATCCCAAAGTCAGGACGTCCTCAGCCAAGCTGAGGGAAATGCCAGCAGTGGCATCGAGTGCTGACAAGGGAAAACAAACTAATGTTTAATTCTCTCTGCAGGCTGTCAGGGCATAGCTGGGCCGTTTGGGACAGCCCAGGCATCATGCAGTCCGAATCAGGAGGTTCTGGAACCATTCGGGAATCAGGTCTTACTGTAAGACGGCGCTCTTGCAGGCACAAAGGAAAAAATCACCATTTGAGAGCCCATCCAGTAACAACAAGGGCCATTTCTGGGCTAGAACACATCCCAAGCAGACAGAGGTAAATGCTGCACCTGCCATGGGGATGATCACTCAAGGCTGAAGGGGACTGCTCTACAACACAACCCATAGTGGACCAGGCAGCTACACATGTCCCACAGTGATTATAGAGCTTTTAAAGATGCAGCCTGACACTGAGAGCAGTAGGAGTCTCTTTGTTGGCAGCCCAGTAAACGCACGGCTTGGAAGGTCGATCCTTAAGCCACTAACACCGGCAAACCCACAAAGAGGTAATCAGGCATTGCAAACTACCTCCTGACTGCGGACATCGGCCCCAAGACCCAAGACCCTCTCTGCAGACCATTCGATCGATTGGGTCATGTATCCGTTGAGGTCCGGTTTGTCCGGTACGGCTCTCTGCCATCAAAGCCCAAAATGACAGACGACTATTATTCATTCCAAGTTGACAAGGTGCCATTTTACACCGTATGACGTAACGTATGATGAAGCCGAAGAGTCGAGCGTTTCTGAGGCTCTTTCACATCTGAAAACGTCTTGGCCTTCCTTTGGAAATGCACATATTCCCCACTGGCACCCCCACAGGAAGGGCATAAAGGAGGTGCAGGGGTATTAGGAAGGAGCCTGGGGAGGGCGTCTCCTACCTCGGAGCTTGTAGAGCTCGCCGCTAGCCGAGTAGACGGTGAACATGTGCGGCGCCTCATCGCTCGGGGTTACAGACGCACCGGCGAGGGGCAGCCAGCCACGGGGCTTCTGGCTCCGGCTGTGCTCGTTCACAAAGTACTGCAGCTGCTCCAGCTCGGGGTCCAACACGAAGTACCTAGAGGGGAAACCGAGAGGCAAGGACAGTCATGACAGGCCGACGTCCAACCACCGCGTGTCAAAGGTGCAAGCAGCAGCCGAAAGTAAAACCGTGGGCAGTTGGACGGCTCATTACGGGTCGTCTGAGAAGCATGTTAAACTCCTAAGAAACGAAGAATTTTAGTAATAAGCACTTGCGGTGCCATTTTTTTATGGAAGAGAAAACTAAATTGAGAATTTCTGAACTAGAACATATTCTGGGGTGTGCAAGTAACCAAGAAATGAGCCACACACAGCAGCTTGCCCTGGGAAAAAGTACCAGAGCACCGGACCGTGCACTCGGACCAGCATCAGGTAAGAACCCACAGCCGCTGTAGTGTGAGTCTGTGCTTCTATCAGCATCAGCAGGGACAGGGGTTAACAAACCACACAAAGGAGCGAAAGTACCAAGTCACACCATCGGAGGCAAAATTATTAAACTGAAAAGAGCTATTTCCGTAGCAGGATGCTTCACAGAGAAACCCCAAAAAAATACATGTACAAAAGAATTTATGCTAATATGAAAACATAAAGCAAGCAGCCAGTGACATGTAACTGTAAAAAACAGTGCAGTGGAAAGAGCGATTCACTGGAAGAGAAGGACATTCATTCCAGGGAAGTGAGGACACCACCCATTGTACATGACATGGCTTCTCTTCCATTGGCTTCTTTGGGGGGGGTAATAAAATAAACAGCAGAACGCCCCCCCCCACGACATCACATTTATTACGCGGTACATCGTGTTATTTGGTGGTACAAACTGTCTTTTGCTCTTCTATGCATAATTGTCCACTTAAGTGATTCTGGTTGAGTGCTTCTCTCCGGGCTGCAACAAAGTTTTCCCCTTAGGGTTTTAAACAGAAGATAAGGGTGCAAATGCTTTTTAACTACTATGCCCCCTACTGGCTATAGCATGTAATACCTCCTAAATCTGATTACTTTAGATTTTGTTATTCATCTGTTCAGCAAAAGGGATGAAACAACCTTTAATTTAGCCAAGGTGTCATATCATACAACGGCTGGAATCGATTTTATTGGGATCATACTCAGCATATCGTCTAGTCACTGAATAAATGTTGTAGTATATTGTTTAGTAAATGTAGCACCATAGGGCTCTGGGAGAAAATATTTAATCCCAAACGTGTATATTGAGGGAACACTGAGATCTATTAAATCTGTATTGCTGGAACTCACTATCCAGTCCTGGACACACAAGGAGGCACCAGCTAGCCAGTAAAACTGTTGCAGTGGACTCACTGGCTCCATGGATGAGTCGGTTCACTGATCAGATGATGGTCACCTAACAGACCAAGGCACCAGCTTCTCCAGTGTATAGCTGCAGCTTTGGAAATAAAGGTCACAGCCGTCATGTGGAGGACTGGAGACGAGAAGGACCTGACAAGAACCTCATTCCCGATCTGTCAGCAACACTGTAAATTACATCTCTGACCAGGCGCCCTTTCACCTAACACTGCACTTTGGCCCCCGCTGCCAATGGCAACCACAAGTCAATGAGCTGCTCCACAGCAGTAAAAAAGAAAGACGGAGCGGGATACATGCACAGCCTACAGCAGCGAGCGCCCATCCAGTGGATATGTCTCTCTGTCATCAGTGTCTTTTGGGGTTGGGCTTGGTCACCAAAGAGCCTCGAAACTTTCACATGTACATCGTCTGTCAGCCACACGTAAAGTCAGACTAGTCACATCCGCTCTGGCTCACACACACTCACACACACACACACACACACACCACGCACGCACATGTCGCACGCACACACGCACACGCACACGCACAGCACGCACGCACATGTCGCATGCACACACACACACACACACACACACACACACACACGCATGCTCATGTCGCACACGCACGCACACACATCCTGGGCCTCACGGCAGCCGGCTACTTGACAGGCTCCCATGCTGCATCGATCGATTATCCATAAGGCGTGTCCTGCAGGCTGAGGAGAAGGCGGCCTCTTTGATCAAACGGAGATTTCACAGCAGAGGAGCTTCTGTAATTTCCAGGTCTGCGGCAGCCAACCACAGCGGGGGGGGGGGGGTAGATCATGGATGCAGGACACCACACTGGCCCTCCCTGTCCTCTGTGCAATATTAGAATTGTTTTCTGGGGATTCTGATAAGGCAGACCAGTGACACGTCAATGCCAGGAAGTTCATGTCGGTGATCCTGACTTCCTGGTTACGAATGAATGAGGTCAGTCGCTCGGTAAGTAATTCCACATTTTCCACACAATAAAACTAATTCTTAGAAAACTGTCCCTCTGAGGGCTAATAATGAGCAGGGGGAAAATTAAAAATAGCATCACACTGTCACACATTTTGCCCCCACCTGCTTCCATGCAGTTAAGGCAGAGGGACTGCAGGAGATCTCAGCACGGCAGTGAGAATCAGTGAGTATTAGAATTACGACAGCAAAGGTTATCGTCGACTTTGGAAAACGCGGCCGGGGAGCCGCTCGCGCCGGCGTAAGCTGCACTGATAAGGGCGATTGGCGTGTCCAGTTAAGAGCCTTCTGTGAAAAATGACGCCTTGGAAGCGATTCGGCTGTCGCTCAGGGATGGAAGCGATCATTAATGGTTGTCATTCTTGGAAAGCTGTGCCAGACCCAGCATTTAGGCTGTAAGTCACATTCACATGCAGGCCTTTAGTCAGGAATAGAAAGAAATACCAAACACGCACGAGACAGCCGGACCTGCGGTACTGTCCGGCTTCCATATCAAAACCACACGTGACTTACAAAATAACTAAATCGAGCTTAGAAATGAAGGGTTTCCTCATATTATTCACTTGGTTCTATTGCCAACTGTGAGTAATTTTCTCCCCTCCATCAAGCGGCCTCCTTCATTTTGTGTTTTCACGTGGTCCGGCCAGCATGGCCACCACCCACTGCCCCTCCCTCTGCAGGGGGTGGGCTTTGATGAACCAGCCAATCGCAGCCAAGCTCCTGCGTCACACAGTTATCTTGGCACATCCCCACCTAAAACACTCAAAGTCCAAAAGCAATATATGAGTGACTAGGACAATGGGGTCCAGGAGGTGGAAAATGTACACCCTTGTTATATGGCTGTCTAAGGCGGCAGCTTAGACACTCGGAATAATAAGAAAACTCATGGCCAAGAAGTTGCTTGTCCTCATAACTAACACTTCAGTAACGCTGAAGAAAATGCAAAGTCTGCCAACATCACACAGGACACTGCAGGTCATCCAAGCTCTTCCCTGTTACATGTGACAGCTACTCACGGCTCATAGCTCGCGAGTTACTAGCAAATTCATTTTTTTAAAAAAAAAAAAAAAAAAAAAGAAGATATAGCTGTCAGTCATCAGGGAGGGGCGGCGCTTGTGGGTCTGGTCCGGCCCCCTTCAAGAAGAGGCCCCGCACGCACCCTCAGAAGCCTGACAGCAGGCGGGTGGGAAGCAAGAAAGGGAGGAAAACATAAGTGAGAGGGAAGTGAAAGTGGGGGAGGTGTCAAGCTGCCAAACACACGACGGCGGCAGGACGGAGGAACCAGAGCCAGAAGGGAAGGTCACCTCAACCCAGGGGTAACACTGGACTACATTCCAGCTGAGAGGGTCGTCATGGGGTCACCCACAGGTCCCGGCCCGGCCTGCACGCAGACGACCACCCCTGGGGGCAGGAATATGGGCAGACAGGCAGTAAATAAGCCAGGTACTAAAAGCACCACAAATCACAGACCGCAACCAGATCACAGACTACCAACCAGCACAGACACATGACCAGTCCAAGTGACTGCGGTTAATTTTCTACAACTTACAAAAAACAGACATTAATTAACCTCTTTTGAAACCCATTAAAATGTCCATAATCTCCTTGCTCATATCGTCCCCAACAGACAGGCCAGAATTTTTTTCCAAAATCTGCTGAAATGGCTCCTTTTTCACATTAAAACTTGTATCACTTCGATTCCTTCCCACCCCGCCCCGGCAAAACTCCGGAAAACACACTCCTTTCCAGCTGACCTCCGCTTCTCTTCTAACAAATTCTCTTGCCTTCAGTAAGGGGGGCGGCGAGAGTGGAGCCGGTCTGTCTACAAGCTGAGCAAATAAGCCACAAGTTCACCTTCAAATTAACTTCTGACAATGAGCGGATTGTTTTAAACAGCAACAATCAGTGATTCCCAGCGGCCAAAGTGCGGCTGCCCTTAACACAGCGGGGATTTCAACTTCGTCTTCAGTGCCGTATGAACCAAAACCAGCCGGAATTTTACAGCCATCTCATCTGAGAGTGTAAGATAGAGACTGCCCCACATGCTGACACACACACAGAAACACACACACACACACACACACCTGATGCCCTTTGTCCATGCCTACGTGGTGTGAATATCAGCATAAGAACCTACATCAGCAGGCACAGGTTACACGCCATACACACATATACACATATCCACTGGCATCCCACACACGTGTCTGCACGCATGCATGCCCTGGGTACACACACCCTCCCAAAAAAAAAATTAAAAGTACTATTTAATGTCCAAATGTTCTCCAGCTACTGGAAAAAAAAACTCACTCTGATCCATTTGACTAGTGTGGTTCTGAAGTATCACCCGCCACATGGCTGCGCTCAGGTTCTCTCCCCTGAGGAGGTTTGTTGCATGGTGGGTGCGGCAACGCGCTGTATTCAGTGCTCCTTACCTCTTTGTAAGGGTTTAGAAACTCTCAATCTTACACAATGAGAAAAAAAAAATCTCCATTCCCAAATGTGAACGTGAGGGGGTGTGTGCGTGTGTGTGAACACGTGTGTTCATAGGAGCATGCGTGTGTCTGGGCACAGGTGCACACGTTTGAGTGCGTACCTGCCAAGTGGCTCTGGCTGCCCCAGCATGCAGCAGCGACACGCCAGGAGAAGAAGCAGGCGAGGCGTGCATGCAGAGCGGAGACGAGGCTGATGTAATTACCATAAAGGCCTGTAATTACCCAGATAACTAATTACCGAGACAGACATCCACCCACCCCCCTTCCCATGGCGGGATTGTGGCTGCAGTGTTCGGCACATCGCCGCCAGTACATCACGCGGGGGTCCGGAGAGCCAACAGGTCACCGTGTCGGGGACTCGGTGCGGCAGTGTCCTGCATCACGCACAATCCGCCCCCGTCAGCCATGCTGCAATGAACAGCGGGCCTTCACAGCCCCAACTTCCCACCCGTGGCGAGGAAAACAGCGCCTTTCCGTAAAATCAGCAGTACCATCAAATCTCCGAGCCGTGCCACGCCGAGGCAGGAAGGAAATGGCTCAACAGAGCGAAGACACGCAGGGAACCGGCTTCAGGGAGCCGTCTCTCAAAAACGATTTCATAGAAAGCCAAATAAAAATCTCATCCATCCATCCATCCATCCAGGTCACGGTCACTGGGCCAAATCAAACATTCACCCTCAAAATGCTCTCGGTACAGAATGAAATGAAATAGTGTGAGGCTCATCTGACAGCACATCGATCTCACACCATGTGACGCACTTATCGATTCGGCTCTGCCACTCCAATCAGCTGCAGGCGTCTGACCCTTAAAAAGGTCTTCATTTTGAAAAAGTTTGATCTGTGTGTCCCAGATTGCACCGTTTGACCACGTTCGCCACAACGCACATAACAGCTCACAAGTACCTGATAGCTAATCACGGCCCCATTGCTATAAACACTAAGCTGCTTTGATTAGATGTTCTGAGCAATAAGGCATCCAATTTCAATCCAACCAACCATCATTCCAACAGCTTATGCTCAGTCACACACAGAATATTCCAGCATCTAATTTATAGACTTATCTGTTCATTGACTAAGTACTGGCTCCTTCTGTCTCCTTGCTGACAACTACTAGCGCCACCTAGCTGCCCATTTCAGTGAACTACAGGACGAAACCACCATCATCCCACTCAGATCAAGGCTATTTCAACCGGAGACTGAGGGGGCCGTCAGCAAAACACCATCAGGAGGTGCAGGTCTATGCACAACTGATTCCCGCGAGAGGCTCAGATTCCCCTTCGAGAAGCACGCCGGGTGCCCTAAGGGAGAGGCTCAGATTCCCCTCCGAGAAGCACACCGGCCCTAAGGACAGGACTTAAAGATGGTGCTGGGGAGTCACCAGGTACTAAGGTACTTGTTGGTACAAAACCAACAAGCCCGGAAGCGGGGACGTCTGTAAGGAACGAGAGGTAGGGCAGCACAAAATATCATTTCAGCACCGATATCGCAATATGCACACGTGCAACAATCACATTGCTTTTGAAGTGATTAATTGTCATTGTTGACAGACCACAGCACACAAGAACGAAATGTATCCTCTGCATTTAACCCATATGTGACATTATGACATAGCAGGGGGCAGCTATTATTTAGCACCTGGGGAGCAGTGCTTGGGGGCAGTACCTTGCTCAGGGTACCTCAGTGGTACCTTGCTGGTCGGGTGTTCCAAGGTGATCATATGTGAGGGATCGCTCGGTCCCATCCTCTGTTTGGGCACCCGCCTGGGCATCTAGGCGGTTTTTCAAAAATCGCAGTTCGCCTGGGTTTAACGCCGCACCCCTAAGACCCAGTGCTGCAAGTTACAGTGGAGAACCAAGCACTGGAAAAGGCACCGTTTTTCAGTACACAGCAGCCACGTAACATCATCACGCAGCGATCGCGAGGCAATACACGCGTTTGCTTAAATTAACTACATAAATTAAACAATCAGCACATCCCTACGCTGCTCCTGAGTAACATCTTCATCCAGAACCTTTCGGCACGTTGACA
Source organism: Mormyrus lacerda (assembly GCA_015163995.2). Lineage (NCBI taxonomy): Eukaryota > Metazoa > Chordata > Actinopteri > Osteoglossiformes > Mormyridae > Mormyrus > Mormyrus lacerda. The sequence goes on along the minus strand of JAABNX020000151.1, from coordinate 24,613,048 downwards.
CTTAATTTGTGCATTTGTTTTCGTGTGAACAGTGAATCACAGTTTTGCTTGAAGTTTAAAAAACTTGAAAAAGACTTGTATACATATATTGTGTCAATTGTGTGTAGACTGTAAAGTGGGAGTTAACTGATTTTACAGGGTGGTTAGGTGAAACTCATTAATATTCATGAGAGATGTGCTACCTGATTGGCCAGTTAATGCAAACTCGTAAATTCTCTGATCCCAGGACATATCCTCTTTTTTTTGTCTTACCAAATATGATAACCCTAGAGGATTCGAACCAATAACCTGTCAACCACAAGCACGCTTCCTCTAACAATTAGGCCACCACTGCACCCAGAACACAGCTGTTGCCAGTGAGTGACATGCAAGCTCTACATACTCGGCAAAACACCGATCACAGTGATTCTTGATAAAGCGGCACGAGCGAAATATTATCATCGCATGTTACGCATGTACTTTAATGTGAACATCGCAAGGAACACGACAGTCAGCCGAGTTAAGACAATAAGCTACGCTAACGTTTTTACGCTGCTGAAACCATTTTTACTGTCATAGGGAACAACGCTTAGTAAGCCTCGCGATTTTAATGATAATGTCAAGATAACGGAGTATATGTTAAAAAAAAACAGTTTAAACTTTAAAATTTAAGCTGCTTTTACATGTGCTTCGGGAGTGAAACATAATCATTCTGTTTCCTTGCTGACTCATAGTCAGTGTGGCGTGTTTTTAACAAAAACGACTGAGACGGAGAAAAGCAAACAAGAATGGGCCATCAAAAGGCATTCGCCTTCTGCTGTATGAAAATATTTTGTATTCCATAGAGACGATATTGAGCTTAAACAAGTGACTTGTCAACACTGCTTGGTACAGCTAACAGCAACAAAACCAACGTATTTGACACACTATTGATAGATAAGATCTATTTGGCTACAGTTTATCTTGGGTAAATTTCATCTCTTATTTTTCTTTTAGAAATAACGCAATCTCAAAAATCTTAAAATACCCCACTGTGATTTTTTCTTCCCTTCAGTATCATACCCTTCACATTCCAGATGCTTCTATCTAAAGCAACATACTTTTTTTTGAGAAAGCAGAGTCAGACCGTTTCCATAGTGGCCCTGCTCAGCTGTTCAATGATGAGATTACTCTGCTGATTCTGGCGTTCGAACCTTCCGGT
>JAABNX020000151.1:24586754-24607745 GCA_015163995.2 Mormyrus lacerda | reverse complement strand
AGAGAGAGAGAGAGAGAGAGAAAGAGAGAGAGAGATCAATTACACAGCTGACCTGTTAGTCACATTCCAGGTGCCACACACTTTTTTTATTTCTTGGTCTATTTCCGTTTCGACACATTATGCCTGCTGCATACGTTTTTCCCCTTATCAGCTTGTTAATATTGATTAATTTAGACGGGTATTGGAGGTATATCAGTCATTTGTCTTCCTGCACTTTAAAATATTGCTATCGATCCTTGAGGGGAGAGCAGACACGTACTCAATAACGCACGGTTCAGCCCAATCTGCGCATAATTTAGTTACGGACACTGATAAGCGAGTCACTAAGCGGAGCGGCAATTCAGTTACGGTCTGCAGTGTGAGCCAGATGCGAGCGCATTCGGGATAACTTATCTATAGCAGCCATACAATCACTGAAAAGCAGAGCTCATTTAAGAGAAAATTGCTTTTTTCTCCTTATGCCTTTCATTAATAACTGCCTGCTGCAGCATTTCCTTCCCAAACGGATGGATGACAGGGAGAAGCGAGCTCCCTCCATCATCCGGCCGGTCCAGTAGGTTAGTCAGCTCCGGGGACTCTCCAAAGTAGGCTACCTGAACGGATCCGTAGCCAAGCTCCACCATCTGCCCGGATGTCAGACGGAGCCCTTTACGAGGGTCGATTACTGCAATGTAATCCAATTTTAATATTATGAAATTGTCCGCGCATAGTTTCCCCAATTTAAAGTCAAGTGGCGCAGTATAAGTAAAATGTCAGATAAAGAAACACTGAATACGTTTACGTTAAACTGAATGCGAAATCCATTTGCAGATGCCGACAATGTCAGTGCCATATAGGTGTTCTGTATATGGTTCTTGTAGAAATAGTAAGCATATCGGATGGATTTTCCGTAGGCTAAATGGGACTAACATGATGTGGTTGGAAATCCGTTACAATAATTAAATAACCTTGGCAGCCGCTTCTGGTGCTGAATGCTCGGCTCTCCACGTGAGGGTGTTACGCTCTATCAAGTGCACTTCTGTACATTGTATTAGATCTACGGGGGGGGGAAAAACCAATCGAACCCTAACACCACTTAAAGACTGGAAGCCCTCCTGGCCTGGGAGACCGGACGAGATCCAGTCACGGAGGACCACAGCACACGCGGGGAAACCGATCCAAAGGCGGGGAAACCGACCCAAAGGCGGCCAATCCATCAGTACTGTGCGATCACAAGATACCCAAGCCGGCAGCAACAGGAGCAATTCGTTTTGATGGAGTACCGGAGACACCGAGGGCTGGAAAACCCCTCCCTTCAAGTCCAAAAATCCGGTTACACGGGGTTCTGTGCTCTAACCTCCATTAGATCAACATTTTCCAAGAGACGGGCCACAAGATCTGTAACAGTTGGCAGCGAGCCGTGTCCTTAGTGCCCCACACACCCACCACGTTATTGACATAAAAGACTGGCTATTTTTTTTTTATTTACTCCCATTTCTCCTCGTGGTTGGTGACGTTCGTGTTAGTGGCCAACAGCATATGACTTTAGTCCAATAACAAACATGACTGTAGTTATAAATACAGCACGAACATTATTTAGTGCTGACTGCTTAGCAGTTCTTCCTGTCCAACAGAGAGTATAAGGGTCAAGTCAGCGGTGGTATTTTTGCTGACTTATTAAAATAAGTTAAAGCTTTGCCAAAAGAAAAAAAAATCTCACAGAGTTTGCATACAGGTAGTCTAGTAAGTGTAACGTTAGGGTCAGTTGCCTCGCCTTCCATCTAAGCAAAAGCTCTCGTCAATGCCCTAAAAAATGGAAAAAAGAAAGGTTTTGTTAGTCTGCGCGAACCATTTTTCCTGGATGTACCGGGAGCATGTCCGTGGGCATCCCCTTCCCCTCCGATCTCACCCACGCACCTTTTTTTTTTGGAAGGGGGGGATGTTTCGGTAAACGTGGCAGCATGCACAGCCTCCACATCGCCGCCGAGCGCGTCCGCAGCTCCGCGATCTCACACGCAGCCGGCCGATCGGCTACATTAACAAACGTTACCTTTTGACAACATGACCGTCTCACACGCGTTCACCATGACCACGCGTGGGAGAAAGCATATCACATAACACGATCGTGATTCAGTTGCTTCAGTCGCGGGACGCATTATAAACGGCTATTTCACGCGCTGGCCATTCGTCATCCCCAGGCTTGAACTCTGCGGAGAATACCGTGCACGTAACTCCGGGGGTCCCACTTTCAGCGCGAGAGGGGACCGGTACCTGTTCTGCCAGCCCTGCAGCAGGTTCGTGTATTTGCTCAGCACTCCTTCCAGGTGCCGCCTGTTCGGCTGCTGCATGTTCCCGCTGTTTCCCGCTGTCCCTGCGCGGCTGCCTCCCCCTCCAGCTGGGCTGCTGGCAGAGCCTGATCCCGCTCCCGAGCTCGGGGTGTGGGAGCCGCTTCTCCCGAGCTTCTTCGTCGAATTCCCGCGATCCGAAGAGGTCGATCCCGGGCCGCTTTTATGAGCCCCCGAATGGACGCCGCACGCCTTTTCCATGGTCGCAACGTGTTACTGTGTCGTGTCAAATCATAAGTGATGCAAGAGTAGCGAATGTTCCTTGAGTTAAACGAGCAACTTTAAAAAAGAAATATCCATACTGCTCGGACTGGATGGCTCGCTTTTTCGGACGCGCTCCCCGTCATTACCCTCAGTTACGTCGAAGACCGTTCTTGCTTGCTGCGGCTGTGGAGACACCGTCCTTCTGTTTCGGAGCCCCTCCGTTGGAAATCACCGCTCGGGTCACTCCCACCACTCCTCCGCCAACCCGGATACCGTGTTACAATACGATCCAGCAGCTACACATCACCACGGCGCTGGGAGGGGGCTCCATTTGACAGCACACATACACGCACATTTGAAGTGAAGGGCTCCGCCGCCACCGCCTTCACCCGAAACGTGGATTTTGCACCGGCGATGACGTTGAGATTACCATATTGTACTGCCTGCTGGTTTGCAGTTCTTAATCAGAATCTTCATCATTATTATGTTTTATTGCGACGCTAGAGGGCTGCATAACGACTGAATATTTTTATATTTAGGAAAAACACGCATTACAGCCTGATCGATATTTCATGTCTCCGTTGAATGTAAAATTGTACAAATTCTACATATTTTTTGTATTTAACTAATAAAAAGGAAATTCGGGGGCAAACCGTAAAAAGAACTCACTATATTTGCATGCAATCTAAATTCAGTTTGCCGGGTATAAGTAGGCTATAATAGTTTATCAAGATAGGTGTGGTTTAATTTATAGTTTGGAAATCTAACTGAAATCGGTATGTGTTCCTCATTATTCAATTAAAAAGTCCAACATTTCTCAACTTGGCCTTTAATCGTTAACTAAGAATAACTGAACACAATTTATTTACACTAATCATCCTTAGGAAGGGAAAACTATCGAACCATGCGAACTATCGAATTCCGGAATAACGAACACTTTACTAGTGACACATCTACAAGCGACACAGAATCTGTATTTGACAGAAATGCACCAGCATGGTAAATGCACGTTCAAGGCGCTAAAAAAATCACTTCCAGGAACAGCAGCTGCATTTACCGTGAGATTGTATCATTCTACGAAAAAAACACCACCCCACAGCAGAATGAAAAAACCCGTGCTTAATTACTACCGACTCTTAAAACATTGCAGACATGCAAGCTTAGCAATGATAGGAATGATCACATATTTGTTTCTCAAACACTAAGTTAAGTAAAATTGGCATGCTAAAATATATTCAATAATACATAGTTCTACGAGTACATTATTCAGACAGCAACTATACAATCGGACGCGTCTTTAGCACTCGGTGTACATTTAATATACGGAATATAATGGAATGGTAAATCGTCCAAACATTTACACTTCAACGCCCAGAATTCTCCACGGTGTCGAAAATCGTGACGATGATGTCACTTACAGTAGACTTGTTTGCACGCGCTGTAGTAATTTCCTATTCTGTGTGTGCTGTGCGCTGACTTGTTGTCGTGATATTTTTAACATAGTTTTATTCTCACCATTTACGTTTTAATCTGTCTGTAAGTGTGTCAACTTCCACAATGGCCGCGCCTCTGAAAGTGTGCATCGTTGGCTCAGGAAATTGGTGAGTTATTTGTCTAACGTTTTTCAGTTTTCGGCAAAATAAGATCGCTAAGGTCTGTTCACGATAGTGCCACCTGAGTTCCTACGGCGTAGCTGGGATTGCTTTTGGCCTTTCTGCATTGTATTGCTGTGAGACTATCTGTAAACGAATACATGGCAATTTAAACTCTCACGTGAAAGCGATATGCAAATTATGCAGAGGTAGACCGTGTATTGTGTAGTCTATTGTCTCCGTACAGTTACATTCTTCATCACATGCAGTCCACGGTTAATCCTACACAACGACGACTGAAAGTAAACCATTCGCTCTGCAAATCCAACAAATCCCCTGTCGTCCGTGTTTCCGATGACACCATTGGCTGAGGACGCTTGCTTTTGTGTTTGAAGCTTCGAGTTATTCACGCCTTCGTATTTATTGATCTTAGTGTATAATACATGTAAATGATAATTAGTTAAGAATTACACGCAGAGATACGTATATGTATGCATATTAATATGTGTGTGTATTTTTGTAAAATCAGTCAAAAGCTAAAGCGAGGTGTAAGGTTGTCCCTTTCTCTTTTTTCCGCAAGATATTATAGTATCCAAAGTACATACATTTGTTTGAATTCTACATCCTTTCTTTCGGTGGGGTGAACAGGATGGGGTGTATCTTGGACATTTTTTTGTAGCATATTTGTCTCATCTGTGGTATTTGAACATGCAAATTCAAGCAAAGGGGTTCCTTGGTGATTTCGGTGTTTCTAATAAATGTTTCTTGCAAAGGGGGTCTGCTATTGCACGGATTGTGGGGAGCAACGTGCGAGAACTGCAGCGATTTGCCACGACGGTGAAGATGTGGGTCTTTGAAGAGAATGTCAATGGCAGGAAGCTCACAGACATCATAAATACAGACCACGAGAATGTCAAGTATCTACCGGGATACAAGTTGCCAGAGAACGTGGTAAGTGCACTCCAGGAAGACTTAGATATGGTGGAAATCAAGTGAGAAATTTCAGCAGACCTCAGAGGAACGTGACTAGACTAGGTGAACATTGCTCCCTGCTGGTCCTGACAAATTAAAGTAGAAAGGTTGTCCACTGGTAACCTGCAAGGGCTTTGCCTTCATGTGTAATTGTAGACTGCGCTTAACCTGTTATCAACTGTCTTCTCTAAGAGAAAACTCTTTGTAGGTGTAACAGGCTGTTGTTCACTATGACATTTCTGCATTTCATTTATATTTAAACATCAAAGGTGCCGTAAGAATTATTTTTGTACCTATTGAGGTAATCTGTAGTCTGAAAAAGTGGACTAACAGGGGTGTGAATCGGGCTTGGAAACATTAAAGACACAAAAGTGTGCCTCTCTCGGGTGAGGCTGTTTTGGAGTTGTGGTTTGCGGGTAGTTGTTCTGCATCTAGTTGTGACTGGTCTTCCTTCCCTTATTGGGTAGGAACTAAGCTTATCTGCCAGGCTTCAGCTGCAGACCCGCTGTCACGGAACACCCAGGGTCCTCATCTTTCCGTAATTCTGAGTGTGTATCAGGGCCTCCTGGTTTGTTTCCTCTAGCCCAGACCCCCTTTTCCTGTCCTCTCCAGGTCGCAGTGCCTGACCTGCGGGATGCAGCGAAGGATGCCGACCTGCTGGTGTTCGTGGTGCCCCACCAGTTCATCCGCAAGCTCTGCGACGAGATGGCCAGCTGCGTGTCCCGCACGGCCAGAGGCATCACCCTCATCAAGGTGACTCCCTTTACGCCCTCCCGTACGCTACGGAAGCTCAATGTGATGTGTCCGTCCGCCCTTAAAAACAGGATCAGGGCTTGGAGATCTTTTGCCTTTTGTTTAGGATCTATGGGTCTGTTTGCCTTTTTCGTCCTGTGACGTCCCCACAAGGAGCACCTGGCAGCAGCACAGTTCATAGCCGGACCCTGTATGCTCCTTCGGCTCCGCCCTTTCGGAACGCGCTGGAAAACTGTGGAATGTGGGGTGTGGCGTCATCATGCCTCTCCGTGCATTTCCTTTACAGATAGGGACTTGCTTAATGATACTGGTAGAGAAATAATATCCTGTGAGGGTGGATGGGGAAGGAGGAGCCGCCTTGTTGTAAACTGCCTTGCGTGATATGAAGGGTGTTGGCTAATCTGCATCCCGTGGCGTGACACCACTCTTAAGACATGTAACCGCGTGTAATATTGGGTTGTTCCCGCAGTGCTAGTGAAAGCACGTTTGTGTGGCCTGGTAGCCTGCCGACTTGGGGAACCGCTGCCGCTCAAGTCATCCAGGCCTCAAAAGAGGCCCAAACCTTTGTCATGTGACTTCCTGTGTTTTGGCCCGAAGGCGCTGAGTTGGATAGATTAGCTGACAGCGGTGGATTGGGTCAAGTCTTGTAAATGACTTGTATGAAGTAATTAATTAAACGCAGGATTATTTATAGAATAAGGTACTATTGTGTTGGTTTAGCTTATGTAAGCTATCAGCATGCTGTATTGTGTATGCGGAGTGTGTGTGTGTGTGTGTGTGTGTGTGTGTCGCGCGTGTTGCGCGTGTTACACCCCAGTAGGCGGGGCAGAGAGGGCTCACGGTTGTCTGGCTCAGGCTCTCTTCAGGTTCTTTTGAGCTGAACCCATTTTTTGAAGCGGGAATGCTGGTGAATATTTAATTTACAGAGCTATTTTGGAGGCTCCGTGGGCCGTCCCCACAGAGCTGGTGACCCAGATTCTTCAGGTCTGTGGCAGCTTGAGTGGGGGGGGGGGTGTTGTTTGTTTGAGCGATGTGTGGGTATAGTGACGTATGTGTGCAAATGAGGAGCATCCCTTCATTTCTTCATTAAATCAGTGTTTCCCAACCCAGTCCTCAGGCCCCCCCATGTTTTTGCTCCCTCTCAGCTTATGGTATGCAGGGAGCTGGGAGGGAGCAAAAACATGAACCGTCTAGGGGCCTCTAAGGATCGGTTTGAATAAAACACACCATTAAATCAATCATAATGAGCTGACCGCTATAATTACAGGACGGCATGCAGATCCCTCTTGCTGAGGCCCAGCCTGACCTCAGAATGCCTTTATATTTACCTTTGAATCACTAAAATCTTTGTCACCCAGAACGTCTCGTTCCCACATGTCATGATGCCATGGCCTCTTTCTTAAAACTTTTCACTCTTCTGGCTTCTCTGCTTAATCAGCACAGTAAGACCAGTCAGCCAGTGACTGGGTTTCAGTTTGAAAGAGGAACTGAAAGACAGCAATGTGGCGATTTCTATTTTTATGAAGAAAAGCACAAATCAGAAACAAAATTAATTCCATAAGGCAAGTTATTTTTATTTTATATTCTTTTTGCATGTTCCCACTGTTGCATATTATAGTTTGATAGTTGTCTAAGAGCTGTCAAATGTATCAGTTTTCACGTCCAACAAAAAGAATAGCAAAGTAATTTGCCCCCACCCCTGGGAGGCGGTACAGGTCGAGGGCCTTTTGATGAGGGTGTTTATGGGGACAGACTGCGAAGAGTCTGCTAGACTAGTTTGGGTTGGGATTATGACTAGAGCCTTGTCATTTTGGGCTGGCATGGAAACCACAGGCATTTTATTTGAGAACAAATGCGCTCATCACCTGAGATATTTATACTTTGAAGTTAACCATTTACTGGCTCGATATAGTTGGATATCTTTTGGAGTGCCTTTTGCCCTTTGGTCCAGGGCCGGCTGCTTGCAGGTGTTGAATGACATTGAGAGCTGAGCCTCATCTCTAGGTGTGATTAAAAGACATACTTAACATCTCCGAGAGTACGCTGCTTTCACAGAGTGACTGTTGGCAAGTGTGACATTCTTTAAAAAGCGGATTTTTCATCTATTTTTGTTTTTTCGCGCTTGATCGCTACACCTGCGTGCCTGGTAACGTGGGTATGGCGTCAGTATGAAGGCAGTAAAACCTGAGATGCGATGCTTCCACAGCAAAAAATCTTCATGGCACTATGGAGATCAGGTCCAGCGATTACAAATCCAGACCAAGATTTTGTTTCAACCAACCAGTTGAGTATAAAGAGTCACAGTCACAGAGGACTCAACTGGTTGGTTGAAACAAAATCTTGGTCTGTACTTTTACTCTCTCGACCTGAATTACCTCTGAATTATCTCTGGGGGATCCTTCCTGCCTGCCACTGTCAGGCTCCACAGTGCCTCCTACTGGCACGCCACTCCCCACCTCCTGCCATGACGCGTCAGGAAGCATCCCAGTCTTTCCAGTAGTAGAAATCTGGTGCTGTCTGTTTTTGAATCGCACATGTACCATCCGGTCATTTATTTTCTCGTTATTTCATTAATATCAAATAACATTCTATTATTCAGCGTTCTGTCGTGTTTGCACCACATTTACTCATTCGCTTTGTGTGAACTGTCTTTGCACTTTGAGTTCCTCATAACTCGCTGATTTTTGCACTAGAATTTCCTCCAGGGATCAATAAAGTTTCTTATCTGATCTAATCTAGAGTTCTGAGGCATTTGGGCAGCAATATACAGTATTAACATCGTTAACACAGGTTACTGTAATTTAAATGAATCGCATTGATTATCGTGCTTTGAATGTTTGTAGCATGCACTAGCTAGCATAAGCTACATTAAGACTCCTACAGATTCTGGAGATGCACAGACTGTTGAAGACCACACCAGGTGCACTCTGGTCCTCATTAAATCCGCTGATCTGTAGCCTGATCAGACACCTAAATGGGTCTGACACCCTGACTCAGAGGAAATGGAAAGATCTTAAATTATAGGCTGCGGGTGTTTTGGCTTTCATCTAAAATGAGACCCTGAAATAGCCCCATTAAGAGTTTCTTGATGTTAAGGTTTTATTTTTTACCATGAGAAAAGTTGTACATATATGGTTATCACTAGCACGGGTGCCAAGCTGATTTGAATGTGGTTTTTTGCTTACGAAAGTTGATTATGAGTTTGTGGTCTAAAGCGACGGTTGGTATCCCTTGACAACAGGGCATCGATGAGGGCCCAGAGGGCCTGCGACTCATCTCTGACATCATCAGGGAGAAGATGGGCATCGACGTCAGTGTGCTCATGGGTGCCAACATCGCCAACGAGGTGGCTGCTGAGAAGTTCTGCGAAACCACGATCGGTGAGGCCCCATCCCCACGGTAACCTCAGCAGCACTTAAGCACTTACCGTCTCATACGACGACGCGAGCAGATCACCCTCTGCTAAGCGGCTTGGTCTCTCTGCCCGTGAATACCAAGGAGATGGTGACGTGGCTGGGAAGGCAGTGGGACCCAGGGCACCTCATTCACCACCAGAAAGTCACTATATGACTAGCAGTGCTCATTTTGTTAGCAGAACTCAATTAGCCAATGAGACACCATTGCTGCAGTGATGATGTCAGCCCATATCAAAACAAGAGGTGGATTGGTCTCCTTAACACGTGACTTGTATGATAACCTTACCCTAACTACTGCTACTTCTAAAGCTGAGTTCACCCTACATGATTTTAGTCATGATTTTTTGCTCGCCGACAGTTTTTGAAGATCACAGACAAAACCGCCAGACTGGAGGCAAATCGGTTAGATTGTTATGTGTGAACTGTTCAAAGGCGCAACCGGACAGAGTCGCCAATGCGTCACAGATGCGGCAGATATTCCGCATGCTGACCGTGTAAAAGTGTCGCGGCTGGCAATGAGCTACAATGACAAAGACATGGATCTTTCTTGGTGAAAGATCTTGGTGTGTGTGACCCCCTGTTGCTGATCAGTCATGTGTATAAACCTCAAGACTCCGTAATACAAGATGACATATTGTTTAGTGTGAACGGTACAGCAATCTGGCGACTTCAATAGTCGTGTAGTGTGGAGGCGGCCTAAAACCCAGTACCCTTTCTGAGGTGTAGACCACCAGCACGGGCTCTCCAGACATCTCTTTCTCCAGCTGGCTCCAGGTATAGCCCGTCTGTTGATGGCCTCAGGGTCTCAGTTCCAAGCGGATCCTTGGGGATTCCAGCACAGGGCGTTCTTGGTGATGTTGTTTGCAGGCTTGTATAGACCATGTTAAATCCATCCCCAGCATCTCTTAAATCTTGTGATGAAGCCTAATCTTCTCCCAAGATTGAGGTATCCAGACCTACGTTGCCATGGGTTCCGTTGCTAGGGGCTCTTCCAGGATGCGGCAGCTGGCCCAATGCCTACCCCCCCTCCTCTTTCATCCAGGTTTAGGCCTGACAATGAGAACCTCATTTGCTGGCAAATAATGCAAGTTGTAGATGCAGGTTTGAGTTTCATTTGGGTGAGGACTTTCACTGTAGCAGGTCTTGGTTAGCAGCACATGGTTATCAGTGCTGCGCTAATAGTATTTGGGTTGCGGCGCTTTCAGTTAGCGTTGCTACATAAGCATCAGTCGCTTGGCAGCTCTCCAGCAGTATCCTTAAGTGCTAGACATCTGCTGTTCTAGTCTTCAGCTGAAACCAAGTCTGTACTGGTCCCTGTGCCCTTATGTAAGAGGCCTGTGTTCGCTTCATGCTTCATGCTCTGGAGCAGAGGCCCTATCTGAGCGGCCCCGTGTCTTCCGAGCTGCCACCCAGCCGGGGGGGCCATGGCACCTGCCGGCAGATGGGGAGCCCCTCGTGGAATCGTAGAATGCCACACAATCGTGAGTCATCGCATGCTTTCTCTGGGATCCAGGCCAGCGCTCTGCCCAATGTCGGATCATGCCAGAAAGTGTTTTTCCTTTCAAGGTAGTCATTTCTGCAGAATGTTTGGGAGTCTGAGTGTGCTGGCCTGCTGAGTGGAAGGTATCTGTAGAACAAGGAAAGGTTTCCCATCTGCAAGAAGTGACAGCGTTTCAGCCACATACCTAGACCATGGCTGGGTCTTGATGGGAAAATGGGTGACTCTCGTGGGTGACTGGTCATTAAAACCTGCTGTGTTAATTTGGACAGCAGATTTCAATTTAGTTTTAGTCATATTCGTTTGACTAAAATGCAATTTTAGTTTTAGTCATATTTTAGTCATCTGTTTTGTTTTAGTTTTAGTCTAGTTTTAGTCAACTAAATCTACTGTAGATTTAGTTGACTAAAATATATTGGGTTTAATTTAAATGTAATTTAGTTAAACCGTGGTAATATATAAAATATTCGAACTTAAAATTAAATAAAGCCAAGTCTCATTAAATATGTGGAATATCGTCTTTCCATAAAAACCGAACATTAGACATGCGTTGTTTAGAACTTGCATTCTTCATTCTGTAAAGCAAAAGTGCAACTCCAGATTATTTAAAAAAAATACTGCATGACCTGAAAAACTTACCTGGATCGACAGTTCTCTGTTAATAATAAACAGTTTATTTACTAGCTTTATTTGAACTCGGTGGCCCATCCTTCTCGTTTGAGGTTTTTTGTATCTGTGAAGTAGAGAGACAGGGAACAAATCAGGTTTAATCATTTTCTGTCTTACTCTCCTCTGTCATGCTCACATGCACAAATTGTCTCAAATACATTTCTACTCCTTTCACTCCTCCTGTGGTGAAAACATTATCAAACATATAAAAACATCATTTAACAAACATTATATTTGTTAAATCGTTAACCAAGACACAAATAAATTATAACTATCATAAAAGAAGGAGATCGGTGAACGACAAATATGAGTCAGTGCATTAAATGAATGAGATTTACAAACGTAACATCACTATCTTGTAAATGAAAATGAATTTACATAAATTCAACAAATACCGTTTATTATCTTTAGTATGTCGATCACTTTTAATGTACGATCTAACGGAGTCACCTCTCTAGTTAGTACAAGTAAGTGAGAGGCAGTTTCAGTAATGCAAAAGCACACCGACTCCGGTAAACTGACAAAACAGCATTAGCAAAAATGTTGTGCTTACCTTTGCGTGAATTTCAGGATGATTCCCTTGCAGATGTCGCTTTAGATTTGTTGTATTTTTACCAGCGATTTCCGCTCCACGCGGTTTACACAAGGTCTTGTTTGTCTTGACATCAAACGTGAAATTATTCCATATATCTTCTCTTCTTTTTCTCCCAGCCATTGCCGTGTCATTTTAGTTTAAGTCAGACAGACACCCACCAATGTATGCGAGATGTGCTGTCTCGCGTCGCAAGGTGGATCAGTATCTTAATTTTACAGCACCACGCACCAAGATCAATTCTGATTGGATCATTTCCAAAAACGTCCCTCACTCACATTATCGTCTCGTTTTCGTTAGTGAAAATTTGTCGTTGACGAAAATTATAACGAAAATATTTCGTCAACGAAATTAACACTGCTAAGTAGGTGATATTACCCCAGTTCCATTTCGTGGACTTCTGGGCGGTGGGTCAGAAGGCAGGGGGCACACGGTGGCATGATGGCTCTTCGGGCGACTTTCAGCTCCTCTGCCCCTGGGAGGAAGAGATTCCCTTTCTGGGCAAAGACTGACATTCCTTCTCCGCTTTGCAGGCAGCCGGATCATGGAAAACGGGCAGTTGTTTAAGGACCTTCTGCAGACGCCCAACTTCCGCATCACGGTGGTGCCAGACGCCGACACGGTGGAGCTCTGTGGGGCCCTCAAGGTGACAGCCTACCTCCTGCCAGCGCCTTGGCCCAGGACAGGGCCTCCTAACATCTCATCTGGCTCTCTCACCTCCTGTTGCCCCATTCTGATGGAAATAGATCCAGTTCCACCTAATTAGCTTCATGCTATGATCAAGGGGCACATTATTACTGTGTTAATTCCTATAGCAGAAGCTTGTATCTTAAATTTGCTGCACCAGATATCAGGTTCTTTGTTAGAAATCGATATCACTTTCTTGTAGGGTTGCAAAATTCTGAGAATGGTCCTGTTAATTCCCATGTAATCTTTATAACTCCTTCTGGAAAATTTCCAACCTGGAATATTTCCAAAACTCCCAGCTTAACTTCCCATGCAGTGGAAAGTTTCTGGAAATTTTCCACCCTTTTGCAACGCTACCATTTGTAATTTGTACATTTATAAGGTGGTGACGAAACAAGGATTTCTGAAAATAGGACCGAACTTGAAATGCTGCCCACTAGGTCACCAATACACCCCCCCCCCCATGAAACCAGTCCAGTGTGGATCCCGCTCCACTGCCAACTCCACTCTTGGTCTTCTAATATGGTTTATTGGCACAGCTCTCAAACAGCCACACAAAGTCAGTCAGGATTTTGATTCAGGCTCTTGACAGAAGTTCCTTTTTCACCATGGAAAGTCCATGGATTCAAATGGACAAGAAGTATGTTATCTGCCTGTAGACCCATTTATAAGCATTTTTTTTTATGAATGGCCTAACCCATAGTATGAGTTGTAGACTGCCTTCGTAGTAGAGCAACCATTGCAAAATAACACTGATGCAAGTTTCCGGGTGCGCCGGATTGGGAAACAGCGGAGGTCTAGAGGCTCAGAAGAAATGGCAACGCCTTTCTTTTCAGTGGAGAAGCTCTGGGTGCGGTAGGGATGCTGAAATGGTGACAGATCAGTCAGCAACAAGAACATCACTCTGAAAAATAATGAGATGGAGTCTAAGGCAGAGTGTAAGAAAGCAGGCGGCTGTCGGACGGGAGCCAGGAGACCAGCTGAAGGTCATGGACAGGGATGCAACAGTCCAGGAAAAAAAATATACCTCCCTTGTTCCACAGATACAGTGGCCCATCAAGAACTCCCAGTGGTCTTTTCCATTAGCTGATTCCGAGTCCCTCTTTCTATCACTCTGCAATGCTGTGATGCCATTGGTAACCTTGTCTGGCGTGATGTCACAGCGTATGCCGGTGCTGTTTTTTTACGGCCCTTACATGGGCTCCGCTCTTTATCAATTACTTCTGCCTGCCGTTCTTGGCCGGCTCAGTGCATCGAGTGATTCTTTTTCTGTGCGCTGGCAACAAGACTTTTGGCCAAGCTCTGTTTCTTGCAGCTGTATAATCAAAAGTATTTATTGGTAAATGCATCCAGAAGATGATTGTGGGTTTCTAAATGATAATCAATTAACAGTCATATGGTTGGTGGGTATGCTAAATTAATTAGCTTATTAAGGGTAATCGGTCCAGTTAAATGGTTTGATAACCTGCCCATAGAGCCAGGCCTGAGATTGTTCTAGACCCAAAGTATGCAGCCAAGCCAGAGAGAGTTCCCTCTAACGATTAATGAAAGTATAACTGTTTTGATCTAATGGCTATATGTGTGTGTGGGGGCCTTCAACTGCTGTTCTCAGCTTCAGTCCATCATGTAGGACGTTAAAAGCCTACTCTTTGCCTTTAGGCTGTGTTTACCGCAAACCTGCCATTGCTGTACTTACTATCTGCAGACTCATAGCACCACAAACACCATTCCATTACATTGCAGCAGCCCTGTTATCCTGCAGATAAAAGGTCATTAGCGACCACTGGGACACAGAAAGCGTCAGTCAAAGCGGTATTTCAGCATCCAGGAAAGGGTGAGAGCTGCTTACTGATAGAAAAATCCGGCTAGGTGGTTCCCGTTCGGGTCTTCATTAGCCAGACAGAAATGAAGGTTAAAGTCCAGCGAGACGCCAGAAAAGATGATGGGGAGCAGATGGGGATGGAGGTGTGTCAGTCATAAAAAAAGAAATGAAGTTTATTTTTTTAAAACAGAAGCATTCCTGGACATTTCATTTTACCCCATTTAAAATGATTCAAATCGTGTCAAGGCAAATATTTTCACCACACATGATTGGAGAGATTTACATGTCGGACTGAAGCAGATTTTCCCACTCAAAATCCGGTAATTACCGGGTAACGGGGACTATGGCCGGTGCGCTGCCTCCCACTCTGCCTCACTCTGCACCTCCACCATGAGTCACTGCTGTTCTCCTCTCAAACTCATTACAAAGCCTGAGGCTGCCGACAGGCGTGTCCCGTCAGACTGTTTACGGAGTGTGAATGCCGACACTCCCAAAGCAGGTTTATTAGGCTTAAAGTTGATACGCTAAACAAATTGCAATTCAACTGGTGATGTTATTCATCTGTTTATTTCTGTTAGCCAAGCTGGTATTTTTATATACGAACAGTAGGATTATAACTCGTCTTCTGACCATCCTTTCAGTAACACAAACCCTGGACACCATGTGATCCGTGTTCCCCTGCCCTCCTGTATTGAAAAACACAATCAGTATTACGTTATTTTGGAGAGTAATGATGACACTGTATGGAAATTCTCTCTTCACCCACCGCATCTGGCCGTCCATGGCACAGACACACGTGGGCGTGTGACCATAGAGCTGGGGGGTTATGATCCTTGTTCTAGGGACCACAGGCTGGATCTGGCGAGCTTCCAGTCACAGGCATAGAGGCTTAGCCATCTGGGGGTCACGCTGCCCCAATAAGATATTTCAGCTTCTTCCACAGTGAGATGGTTTATTCTACAGGGTGTGGTCATGTGGCATGATTTTGAATAATCGGGGCTTTATTTTGGATGGCTGTCTGTGAAGCATGGCTCTGAAGGCTTTTGCTGTCATGGCTGCCACCCCCCGCGACTGTGTTCTGGACAGTCCGTCATCTCGGAGACCCAACGGTACCATCCCCCGGCTGCATGTTCCCGTGAACAGAATTCATTGGCATTAAGGCTCTGGGTTCTCGTTCAGCTCCTCCTCTCTCTGCAGCACACCACGGTCCCACGTGGCCACCTCACGCCGGAAGGTGCTGGAAAGCTGAGCCGCAGAGCCTGGGGCAAAGCGGACGGAAATGCGCTTATAAAAAGCGTAGAGGGACTCGCATGGGCTTGATAAACCGACCGAAGCTGTGATGTGAGTTTAAGGTGGGGAAAAAAAGACCTGCATTTTCACGATGAAGGAAAAAGTGGCATATGGCTTATATCCGTGGCGGAGAGCCTGCAAATCGGATCACTACTGCCGTACCCTAGTTGAATTGCTTTTGCAAAACGTAAGTATCTGGTTGGATGAATGGATGTCAGTCTAGATCTGTGATTCCCAGTTCGGTCCTGAGGGACCCACAGTCGCTCCATGTTTTTGCTCCCTGCCAGACAGTCCACGCTTTTGCTTGGGAGCTGGGAAGGAGCAAAAGCGTGGACTGTCTATGGATCCTTGAGGACCGGACTGGGAAACACCACTCTAGATCACAGCATTTGCTGAATGATTTGGACTGTGGCTCCACTCAGAGGGTGGGGAGTCAGCTTGGTGTTCAGGCTGAGGAGGAAGGGGCTAGTCTGCCCTTATCAGTCCCCAACAGACAGCCATGTGTCATCTGAAGAGCAGGAGGCCGGCTTTCACTGTCCGGGCAGAGGCCAGTCGTGGATAGAGCATCCAGGGATGTCCGTTTTCCTTTGGGGTAAAATGCATACCTAAAAAAAGAACTGCTTTGTGTACAATTTTATTTCACTGTAGGCGTTTGAGACTGGCATCCTAAACTGCAAGAGGATGGTATTTTAAGGGGGTCTTAAAACACACAGACTCCTCTTCGACAGTCTTCCTCTCTGGCTTCCGTGCTAATGACCGAAAAAGTCCCTGGTGTCCCACCTTGTCAGGCCGTGAGAATGTGTGCAAGGTCACTGGAAGACGAGACGATGCGCTAACAAGGCCAAGAATAACAGCAACATTGCAGCTGAAGGCTTTGTACTATAGCTTAAGAAAGTGCAAACGATGTCTGCTTCGTATCACTGGCTGTGACAGGTTGATTCGTAGGAGCGTGACACAAAACGGCTTCAATTCTGAACTCATCAGATATGTGATTCTGTCTGATGGAAGTGCTAGCCAATGAGGTTCTTTCCCTGATGGAGGCGGGCCTTCATGCTAGCTCTTCTTGTTGTGTATGTTGGCTTTGCGGACTGTTTCCCTGTTTGACCGTGACTCCTCCCCGCAGAACATCGTAGCAGTGGGGGCAGGCTTCTGTGACGGCTTGGGCTGTGGCGACAACACCAAAGCGGCCGTGATCCGGCTGGGGCTCATGGAAATGATATCCTTTGCCCGGCTCTTCAGCAAAAATGGCACCGTCGCCTCCGCCACCTTCCTGGAGAGCTGCGGCGTGGCCGACCTCATCACCACCTGCTACGGGGGTCGCAATCGACGCGTCTCTGAGGCATTCGTCACCTCTGGGAAGGTGGGTCTGCTCCGAGGGGAGGGGGATGTATGCTACCTGTGTTTAAAACTGAAATCAAAAATAGTTTATAAGCATACTTTTCTCATGAGAATAGCGGGATATGCTAGCAGATCTTTCTAACACAGATCCAGTTTATAGTGAATCGTCAAATTGGCCAGTTTGACAGTTGTCAAAAGACAACCGTCCTATAAATAAGAAGAAATGACCTGCCTGAATAATTCATAGATAAGATCTAGGCTGGCTGATATTTAACCTTATGGCATGTGAAGTTTTATCTTTGATGAGAAGTTCATGCTCAGTGTTTACTTTGTGACACAGGAAAATGTTCATTTTCGGCCTTTTCCGACCACCCATCCATCCCAGGGGATGTAATCTCCACCCAAAATTGAATAATTACAATCAGAACCACTATACTGTTTACCTCATTGCCTCTGGGATCATTAATCTATAAGAGCTGGATGTCCACGATATCCAGGTGCTTAGAAAGTAGTTGGGTATCTTGTATATAAGGATGGCTTTTTGATGCATTTTTCCATTCCCCTTCTCAACAGAGCATCGAGGAGCTGGAGAAGGAGATGCTCAATGGTCAAAAGCTCCAAGGACCAGCAACTGCAGCTGAGGTCCATCACATCCTCAAGCAGAAGGGCCTTGTGAACAAGTGAGTGTTGTCCCATAATGGGCCTCCAGGCCACCAGAGGGCAGTATTTGCCAGTCATTGAACAGGCCTGTCCCCTATAACCTTTCTTTTTTGAGCAATGTTTTTTCCTTTATCATCGGTCGCTGTCTCTGCACATTTCCCCAGGTTCCCGCTCTTCACTGCCGTCTACCAGATCTGCTTTGAAGGGAAACCCGTGCAGGATATGATCTCCTGCCTTCAAAGCCACCCAGAACACTTGTAAACATCTTCTATACTCCCCAGGCCCTACCCTGCTTTACCCATCTCTCTTTCCATGCCTGCAGCAGGCACCAGAAGGGGTCCACAGCTCTACCACTGGATTACGAAGGGCTCACCAGGGTGATATCTGAGCGCTTTGAAGAGACCGCAGTCCTCTAAAGGGAGAATGTTTGGTTGGTTATACTGATGAGACACTACTCCCAGCAGCCCAGTATAACCAGCCACATGCAGGCCCTCTTCAAAGCGCCACCCCTGGGTTTAGGAGATGCCCTTTCGGTCGTTTGAGTGTGTAGACAGTGCCTTTCCAACCCCTGCGTCCACCCAGGAAACAAACTGGACCTGCCCTCTTTCTTCTTGGCCGTCAAAGGCATCCGCTTCATTCTCTCACTTTAATTTCTAAAAAATGGTGTAGGGTCTGTGTTCTTAATTTTTTTAAATACTTTATAAACATCACTTGGCTCTGAACCAACCACCAGAGATTTTGCACGGCTACGTAATTTTGGTCAGAATGGTAAAACACACTTTCCTGAAAATAGCACGGGTACTAAACATTCTGTAATGTGGTTCTGAGAGACTACACAGGGAACAAGGTGAAATGCTGCCCTATTCTTTTTAAGTATATTAACCTGAGCTACATTTTTTTAATAACTGTTTTCATATTGTGTTTATAATGGTTACTGTAACTATGGTGTTTTAATGCCGGTAGTGAAAACAAAAAGGGATAGATGCAAAGTATGGCCTCTAGGACTGTTTACAGTATTTTAAAGTTGTCCTACAGGCAGGGCTGAGGCAACCTTTCCAGGGGTCCTAAAATCCCAATCTGCACCAGGGTGCGGTTCCCGTGGAACAAACCCATCTCGTTCCACCACCCATGCCCGCTTTGTGTTAGACTCCTTCAATCTTTTATCATCTAGTATTTTTGTACTGATTCTGGGTCATATTATAGTAGCAAGACTGTATTTAGTGGAAATTACCGCTTGATATTTTTAACCTGCCTTCCCCTGCTACTTTTAAAATATTTTAATCTTGGTCTGTCATTGACACATTACTTTCATTATTCTGGAATGTTTATGGAACCTAGAATGTGTCAGTAAACAGCGTTATGGGTACTCAGGTTTGATTTTGGAGGATGGAGAGTTCAGAGATGGCAGTGAAAAGCGCTGTGCAAGGGCACTGGCTGAGTGTAGTCATCCAGAACTGAAACAGGTGCCCTTTAAGCAATCCTGCAAATGCAGGTCTTACTCTAACGCACCTACTCTATGTCCCATTCCGCAAAACCCCTAAGCAGCCAGACGCCTGGCAGTGAATTAATTTAGCATCTTTTTTTGAGAATGTGAGCGAGTTTGCATTAATGTTTAGTTGATTGATTGATTTTGCGCTAATTCATATTCATTTCAGCCCTTCTGAAGAATTCTGAATCTTGTATCATTTTTAAAAGCCGCAACGCACACTGCAGTCTCATAAGCTCTTAGATGATTGAGAGGAGAAGATGCGATAGAGACGCTAAACCAGAAGCTGTGGCAGGTGGCTCCACCACGGCACCCACCCAGTGCCATCTCAGGGCGACGGCTGGGACCAGAGCTTGTATTATGGAATATAATCTGGCATCCTGCCAAGTGCCACGGCATTCTTAGAAAAGAGCGGGTGATTTACGCATCCGACCCCCCGTGTCTTTTGGTGGAAACACTTGGAAGTGTTAGTAAGGCTTACCCCAAAATAGCTCATCTTGCACAATTGGGGAGACTGACATCAGAGCCAAAGAGCTCACAGAAAAATGGCACTCTGGGAGATCCTCCGCAAAGCTAAGTACCCTTCAGCCTGCCTTTGTGAAAGCTCACCAGGAGGCAGAAGCCTCTCCGTTTTCATGCGAGCAGGCAAAGAACATCAGTGTTCCTCTTCAGAGTTAAACTATACCAGACTCTTCAGATGAGGGCTTGGGTACTTCCTATGTTACGGTTGCCTTTTTAATTCACTTTGAATGTCACTTCTCATGCATCTTTTAACCTTCAGTCATCATAATCACTGTACTCAAATGTATCAAAAGCCACTGAATATATAACCTTTTCTGGTGATGCAAATTAAAATCGACTTTGAATCTTAACCCGGAAAGTTTTTTTTTTTGTTGTTGTTCCTTTGAATATTTGTTCTTTAGCTGTGATCGTCCATGTAGGAATGTGTTATACCAGCATCCTGTGTTCAGAAGTCACTGAACCACCCTGAGAGGAAACGCCCAAAGAGAGAGACATACATGGTTTATCGGTCACCTCTGAATTTTGGAAGCAGTGTCACAGAACACTGGATCTATAGAACGTCTCCTGCAAGATGAGAGACAGCCATCCCTCTTGAAGTGCAGCTCAAAGCCTCTTCCTGGCCAACAGTCAGATCCAGTTTTGAAATGGTAAATGCAAAACATGACTCAGGTGAGTGGACATTGTCTGCTTGGGGCTTCTCTGCAACCTCTCGAATGACTTTCTCCAACATTTTTGTTTTTCTCCTTCAATTAAAAGGTTTATTAAGATGCAACAGCTCACATCCACATGCTACAGTAATCGCACCAAGTTCCCTATTAAATTCCTTAAAACGGTAACAAACAGTAAGAATTCACGTTGCATCAACAGCAACCCAAACTAAATGGTCAGCTCCTTTGTAGAAGCTTTGACATGTATATACACACCAAATGAGATGAAAAGGTAAAATGCAATGAGAGGAAACCTCTTTAAATGATGGAAAAGGGAGATTTTAAAAAATAAAGTTCTTATCTAACCCAGTCACAAATAAAAGCTGATATGAATGGTTATCAAGACGTGTGATGTGAGATTTCTGTGTCAAACTGACTGCACTTTGTTCTGTCATGGAACAGAAAATAGAACTTTCTCTGTGCAGCAAAACAACAAACATCCCCATAACGTAAAATATG
>JAABNX020000151.1:24548155-24574106 GCA_015163995.2 Mormyrus lacerda | reverse complement strand
CCCTATAAAACCAGAGGCTCACCAACATCAGCCTGGGGCACCGACAGGAACATCACCCTATAAAACCAGAGGCTCACTAACATCACCAAAAACTCTATTTAGAAATCATTAGCCCAGTTTACAGGGGGTCATATATTTTAGTCTGCAGCTGTTGAACATGTGACACATCATCGCCGCCCCTGTCTTACCCAAAGAGGCCATAAAGAATGACTTGGTTCGTGTGCCGCATTGCATGAAGCTTGTGTTCGCAGAGGGTAATAGGGAAGTGAGCATCTGGACTGGTCTGGGTAGAGATCACCAGGGTTACGGTATATTGCAGCCTTATGGGTAAAAACGTTAGCACCAAGTTACAAGGTCACAACATCGGAGATGACGTCACCCTGCAGTGTGGGGGGGAGGGGGGGGGGGGTGAAGGCCACACTGTCATTACATCACCACACAGGAGGTAATCCCTCAATGCATTATGATACAAGAATTGAGAGTAGCTGTTGCCCAATTATTTTGTCAATCAAATCACTGGATGCATCTCTACAGTCTTAATATGTCATATACCATCACGGATCTTAAGTATATAAAAATGAAATGAAATAAAATTATGCCTTTAATTGCAGTTTGTATAGGTACAGTGGAATGCTTCTTTTCACATATTCCATCTTGCTCTCCTTGAGACACACACACACAAACACATATATATAATTCAGAGCAAAGCCTGGGGTCCGGGGGGGGGGGGGCTCAGGCCATTTATCAGGTGTCCCTGGAGCATTCAGGAGCTCCAGAGTGTAACATAGGTGATCAAGAGTGGGTGTGCAAAGGACTGTCAATCATGGAGTGAGAGAGAGAGTCCAATGGAGAGATCTGTAAAAGAGCTGCTGGGAAATCAATGCATTGATCTCAGACAAATTGCTGTTTGTAATTGTCCTTTGCATGACTGTATTCCATTTTCCTGCAATTACATTATGGGAGATGTTGATTTTTGTTAAAGACATTATCGGTCACGCCCTCTTTATAGAACGAGTAAAGTCCAGCTCTGAGGAAGACCATCTTGACCTTTTTAGACTGCAGCTTGAGGTCAGGCCTCCATTTACATCTTTCCCAGTCATTTTAGCTTCTTCTCAGCTCCTGCAGCAGGTATAACAGGGCTTCTGGCTCCGGGGAGTGGCCCTTCTGCGGCCTTGTCAAGGCTGAGGAGCCTCACAGTTCAGCTTAAATTGCTCCTGCAAAGCATCCCATCTGCATATGGGGAAAGAAATTAAGTTTCTTTGGAAAAAGCTAAAGCTGAAGAACAGAAAATGCAAAAAAAGACGAGATTTATGTAATTTAAAAAGGAAGCATTACTTATGACAGTGCCAGATAGTGATGGATTTATGTCACATGTGTCCCCAAATCCGGTCACCTCAATATCCTGAGTATCTGGTCATCTTCTTATTGGCTTTGATTGTGATTGGCATGTCAGGTGTTGTCGTTCCGATGAGAAACCGTGGATGTCACAGACAAATGACAAGCCGCTCGTCAGGGTTCCCGCCATGGTACAAAGTGACAAGCCTCGCTTCGTCTTTACCAAGGATGCCATCGTCAATGTCCCTATAATACTGTCGATGTAAACAAAATGAATGATTCTGTCAACAAGTCTTCTTTTCTGAGGATTATCGGTACCTCTGTGTAGCAAGATCTTACCCTCACTTTTCTTGGATGGGAAAATATTTGATTGCATCGTCATGAAACCAAGAGCATTAAAAGCAACTCTCAACAGCTGTAGTAAATATTTCATGAGTTTCATTTTATGTTAACGCAACCAAATCTGCAAGCCATGTAGCCCTCCGGGAAAACCCAATAGCCTCCCAGGCTAATGCAGGGAAAGTCACCTTGGGTTAGAGGCAAGCCTCAGACCTAGCTAGAAGCTAATCACCCCCCTAGGAACGACATGCCCTTATTACACCAAATGCGGGATCAGATCATATGCAGAGGGCTTCACTGAGCTAAGCTAATGTGTCACCCTTTACTGTCCATCTATCTTTAGGCCAATGCAAAGGTTTTATTCACAGGAAACACTAGCAAAGCCAATTCATCACAAATGGCCATATGATAAAAGTGTGTGGCTTCTTATTCCACTAGACCAAACCCCTGTTTTCTGATCTACATTGATGTCACACTAATTATCCACAGCCTTCTCAAATCAATACTAAAGGCTATCATCAGGAATGACTTTATATACTTACTTACCTTTTTTATCATATATATTTCTGTATGACAGCCAACATTATAACTAAATATAGCATGTTGATGTTATGTACGTATTACAATCTAGTGCCGTATTAATCTTTCACATTCTTCTGGCGGTTAGAAGATTTGCAGTGATATGCTTTTCCTGTTTTTACACTAATGAATGCACTTACACTGACGGTCCGTCTCAGTCTCTGAATAGCTTAAAATGATGTGGTACTTAATTACTGGATGAGTGGAATGAATGGACGGATGGATATGCAATATATTTCTACAGGTTGAATACAGTCAAATTAGCTTTCTTCAACTGTAAGTATCCAACCATAACACATTTAAAATGTGATGAAAGGCAGTGAATCTGGAGAAAGCTTAAATATAGCAAGATGAATGGTAGTTAAATGGAAAAAGATGTAAGCAAAATATAAACAGCATAAGATTCAACCAAGTCTTTTGTCAGAATCACTGAAGCGGGAATCATCACGATTGACTGACACAGGTGTCTGTCAGGTGAAGCACCAAAAACACCAGTCTGTCATTGGTGGGTGAAGGTCAAATTATTTTTGTAGGACACTTTTTAGTTGCCTTTCAGTTACCATCAGTACCTCTGAGGTTACATTAAACATGCAAATACATGTAACAGGAGAGTGCCTAATATATCAAAGGTGGAAAGTTCACATTCAGGAAGTACAAATCCAGACCAACACTTTGTTTCAACCAACCAGTTTAGTATAGAGAGTCACAGTCTCAGAGTACTGAACTGGTTGGTTGAAACAAAGTGTTGGTCTGGATTTGCACTGTCTGGACCTGAAATGTTGACCTCTGTTCCTGATTAACCTTTATAGTGCATCATCCTTTAAAATTTATTTAACCTTCAATGTGTACAAGTTGCAAAATTACTTGCTTCATGGGACAGGTATATTTCTAAGATATTGATTCTATTGATATTGTGAGCTCGTACTAGGTCATGTAAAAAGGATGGATGGATAGATGGATGGATGGATGGATGGAAGGATGGATGGATGGATGGACGGACGGATAGATGGATGGATGGACGGATGAATGGATGGAGAGTTGGGTGGTTGGTTCTATCAAGGAACAATACTGTATACTATCAATATTACATGTACTGCAAATGCAGGAGTGTAACAAGAAGAAATCAAGTCGAGACTGAGAACAGCAAGTGTAAGTTACACTGATGTAACTGCTATAGAACTGCCTGAAAAAAAATATGACATTGTTAGACATTTGGCATCCAGATACTGACAACCAGGCTCAACCTGGAGATTCATTTCTATATGTTTGTTCATGGTTTGGGTTGACAGTTGAGGCAGTGGATGCTGAGTCTCCCCTGTGCTTATGTGACAGGATGATGTGTTTAAAGGGGAAAAAAGGATTTTCTTACAGTATTTGGGCTTCATTATTACCGAAGAATGGATTGAGTGGGAAGGCTTGAGAGGAGGGTTGAAGGACAACTCCCTCCAGCTCCTGTAATATATGGTTATTTCCCTGTCGTGGGGGTTTGTCAGCTGAAGCACCTTTCAGATTAAACAAGCCGTGTCATGTCTGATTAGCGGAGGCTCACTGGGTCGTTCTGGAAATCCACGGTGCCTGTTCTGAGCACATCGGTCCCTTTACCACATTCCCCCAGGAAAAAAAACGCCACAATGCCACAGTGAAAATGGAAACCCAATTAAAAAGTGTCACCTTGCACACATAACAGTTAGCATTAGCATTGTGCTATTTTACACTGCCACGTTTCAACCATGTGCATGACTGTGGAAGTGAACCCTAAAGACATGCTAATCATGCTAATCATGTTTACCTTTACTGTCCAATTAGAAGACTGGCAGCTAACACTGGTTTGCAAGATTTTTGTTTCCTTTACAATTTTTGGTGTGCCAGACGGATTTTATGATGCTGAGCACAGAAATAACAAAATTTTCAACACATTTGGTTTTTGACAAACGGCCAGTTTTCTTATAATTATTGTAAAATATGGATATTTTGCACAATACTGTTTAACAATTGTTTTTCACAGAACGAGTAAGGGTTGTCTTTAATGTACTTTTTAATGCCGATTAAGAAATGTGCTGAGAATTTTGCTCTCACCCTTAGTTTTCCAATTATGTCATTTTTTAGCTATATTGAAAGCACTTAATTTCTTATTAATAATGTATAGGCATATTTAAGAGCAATTTAGGGAAAACAATTTTGTTTCCATTTCTGAACATTTTTATGACATTACAGAAGGGGGCAAAGAACTATGTTTGTTTTGCCAGATTTTACAGGCTGTAACATGCTTGGACGTATTGAGACAGGGTCCTGCTCTCTCCCTGATATGGAAAAATGACAAGGCAAGTCCCAGTGTGCTGACTGACTTCTGCTGGACCCGTAAGAGGGACGTTCCTGATGCGGAATACAGCAGAAAATCATACACTTCTACTTTTAAGATGAGTCACTTGCAGCAATGCACATAAACCGCATACTGTACATGTGTATAGCGTAAGGTTTAATTGTGTGTAACTCAAAATCCTTGCATGATAAATAAATTATGATTAGATATTGGAATGCGACACAAACAATTCTGTCACCTATTTTGATTTGTGTAACAAAAAGAAAGTAAAAATGTGTCGCCCAGTGTAATTTGTGTGTCACATGGCACAAAGCCCTGAGATCTATTCTGAGGGGACACATCCTCAGCACATCAACGCACTTAAAAAGAGCCTCTAGTCATCAATGCATATCACTTTCCCTTCTGAAATGCGTTTGTATCCATCTTATTAATAGCCTTCACATTTGGGAACATCTTTTATCCTGTAGGGTCAATTGGACCTTAGCATATTGTGCACATGATGTGCAGAGAGTGTATATGTGCTAACACGACATGACATAACGTAACATAACATAAAACAACACAATAAAAAAATATATATCATGTTAATATTATGTTTACCCGGCTGTCCCCATCAAATTAGGAGAAGTCATTGAATTTGAAGCAGAAAAATTATGTCAATCATTTATTTAGAGACGTTACATGTGGCATGGGGTCAAATCGACCCCATAGATAATTGGAGGAGAATACAGGTGACCTGGGATTCTCCTTTTTGCAAGTGACCACCTAACTGTTATACCATCAGCTTCAAGAGCAGCTTCGGAGGCATTTTCCAGCTTGTGTTTCGCAATACAGTGCATGTCACCATTATGTAAAAGTCTGACGGAAAGGTAAATAATTGGTAAAATACGTTTGGCACAAGTTCAAAATGAAAGCTAGTTTTAGAAGAGGAGTGTGAAATTAAATATCCAAACTGAGTGAGCAGGATTATGGTGTGTTAATTACTGCAGCAGCACGCTGGGACCATCGCACCTCCAGCGTTTGGGCACCATTCCCATACCTGGCTTTGTGTCTGTCATGGAGTTCGCTGATTTTCCCCATGGCTAATGCGGTGTCCTCCCACAGGTCAAAGGCACGTGGTTTGGACTGCTGTGATGAAATATCCCACAGCGCACTGCTGTGTGAGTGTTTGCCCTGCCATGTCCTGGCATCCCCTCCACGGTGGCCCTCGCCTCCGGTCCTCACTGTCACCTTCTACTCTATGATTGCTTATGGAAGCTGGAGAGATGAAATAGTGGAATCAGCGGGTTAATGACCTGGCAAGGTGTGCTTTGCTCTCATGGACAGATACCAGGCAGTAAGGTTTAGGATTCATGGAACTTGCATTTCATTTGTAACATAGAAGAACTTGACATATTTTACTGAAAACAAAATGTCTAAGTTATAGCTCATTGAAGGCCGCTGGCACAGTATCAGTACATCCCAGGAGGCAAATGGGAACCCACTTGCTCTTATTGGCCCTCGTCGGGTGCCCTTTGTTCTCATTGGTCCTCAGTAGGACCCCCTTTGCTCATATTGATTCTCATTGGTTCTTAGCTGTAAGTAACCTCTCATCACTGTTGCCTCCCAAAAAAGTAATTAGGGATGCAGGAGACCTGTGTTAATCCCTCAGGATCAGACACACGGTCTCTGTAGCCCCCACCACAATCCACAATGTAGCTCCCTCTAGAGGCAAGCCCTCAGGACTGCTCACCAATGAGGTCTTAGTAAAGCTGAAGCAGAAATTCAGCAGCTCTTTAGACAAATGCACACAATGAGGAGGGGGGTGATAAAAATGGTAAACTTTATTGGGGTGTTATCAACTTCAGCAGACAGGATACACAGTGTCCGGAGTTACCAGATCCAGTTGTCTTTGTCACACAAAATAAGCTTCCACTTGTAAGTCGTAATGCCACTTCCGCCCATGTGACCTACACACCTGTAGCATCTCCCCAGAACAGACCTTATGGTGGGCCACGCCTCTTTTTGTAGCAGCATGTAGCAAAATGGTGATATGATGATTAATCCATTTAAGTGTGTATAAAAAGTACACTGAAGATGTGTCTAAGCTGGGTGATAAAGGTACTGTACCTTTGTCCCTTTACCCGCTCGCACCCTGACACTGACCCGTCGGGGCCAAGTTAACACTCACGGGAGATCCACTTACACGAAAATGCACTGAGGGTAGAATGAAAGATGATTGGTTTAGAGAGATAACTAATCAGACTGTAGAGGAGGTGGATCCAAGCAACAAGAGGAGGCGGGACCAAACCATTTGATTGGTTGTCTCTCTGAACCAATCATTTTTCGTTCTGTCCTCTAAACATTTTTGTGTAAGTAAAACTCCCATGAGCTTAAGTTAAATGCTGGTCATTAACAGCACAAGGCACATGGTCTGTCTTTGCCACATTGGAAATAAATACAAACTATTCTATACATGCATGCATTCTGGAGCATTAGCTCGGACAGCATCTAAGCAGCTCTGCCGTCACCTGGATGGGAAATTAATACACTAGCTTCAGGTGGATGCTGTCCATCCAGTTATCGTTAGTGTGAGTGAATCTTAAATGAGGTTCGACTTTGCAGACCGGAATGTGGCTGTACAACGGGCAACGCTGGCTCTGCACGAGTCAAAAAGTGAAACCAAAGTTACAAGTCAGAGTCACTGTCCTCAAAGCATGGAAGGCCGGCTGCGTCCCCGCCTCAGTACTCCAGCGGGATCTCGATGACGTCCTCTTCGATGATGGTGCCGGTGGGTGCGGCGTGGACACGGGGGGAGGGCCTCTTTCGGCAGCGGAGCTCAGAGAAGGGGCTGAGCCAGGAAAGGGAAAGGGGCCCCCCGAAAGCCTCCTCCATGCCCTTCCAGCACGACACCTTCTCCCAGGTGGGGGTCTGCCCCTTCAGGCGCTCAATAGCCTGCCACAGAAACATACCCCCACCACTTTATGAGCCAGACAGTGCAGGCCAACATCTCAACAAAGGCCCCCATGGGGCGTCCTTTTGAAAGCCTGTCTGAAAATACTATCATGACTGCAGCAACTCAGCAGTGAGCATTTTATTATCAAAAGAATAATTCAGGGTGAAACTACAAAAAACTGTTGTACAGCCATTTGTAATCATGTTTAATTTACATATTTACATAGTTTTTTGTTTTATAAAGCTGATAACTTATAACATAATTACATTTCAAACTCCTTTCAAAATATTCCAAATCATTTCTCATTGTTACAATGCCGAAGCATTTAGCAAATCCTACAATTCCACAGACCCCATAAAGGCATTTATTACAAAGATTTATTACAAAGGATACTTGGGTAAAAAGAAATTATATTGTATGGAGGTAAGGAGTTACTATCCTGCTTGGAAAAAAAACTGCATGTAGGTAAAAATAGAATGATGTGGAAAAACGTGACCTTTTGCTAACCACTAAGCAGTATTGCAATATTCTGCAGCCTACTGTTCTACTTCAAAAACATGGCAATCCATGCAACATTCCTGTCATCTCTCATTCTAGAGCATTCCACTAGCATGCGGGTATCATAGGCTAAAACAGAGGGATTCTTAAAATGGGACAAAAATCTAACCAGCTATAGCTAAATGCAGCTATATTGTAGCATTTCCACCACTTAAGCTGGATCTTACCTCCTGCATCTTACCACATTGGGGTGTGATGTAAGGTTAATCACCGGAGCTACTGTGCTTTAGCGAGGGCGCAGCAACGATTGATAGTGTCACTTTAAAGGGAGGGAGGGGTGAAATGCTATTATTTTAATAATTAACGAAGGGAGGAAGAGAGCAGGTTAATGTAACGGTTATGGTTATGATGACATGGAGGCGCACCTGTCGTACTGGAGATGAAACAATTATTTTATAACTGGAGCTAAAACGCAGACTGAGAAGCAGAGACTGCAGAGAATTCCTCGGAAAGGATGGAAGGAGACGGGACTGAAAAAAAAGAAGTTTATTGCATTTTCTTTCAAAGTGATAGGCGGCAAATGGCACAATATGCTAGCCTCGGAGAGACTTCCGGATGAGTGTATTGTATTTAATCCTCGCTCCTGAACGGAATTCCCTTATGGGAGAGCTGGACTCCAAGCCTGTGTAGGCAGACAGGAAGGCTCTAAGCATTTCCTTTGCCAGCTGTAAGTGGAAAAAACATCCATGGTACAAGAAAAACAAATCTATTAGGGGAAAAATGTTTTCAAAAAAAATGAAGCCGATAAATATTTGTCCGCCCCGTTTTCTTCGTCTCACAAAGCCAGCCAATCAGGGCGGGTATTTTAATTAGAACGGTTCTCTTCACAGCAGTCGCAAGTCCTTGGGGGCTTGCCCTGCCAAGCCGATTACTGTCTATACATAATGCAAGTGACACATTGCCATATAACAGAGAGCAAATAAAACCAGCTAGGACAATCCCGTGGAAGTCCTGTAGGAGGTGCTGATGAGTCAGCTATACACTTGATAGCGAACGTGGCACAATTCACAAACTCTCATCACGTCTGATCGCTGAACAATTCCCGTTTCGTAAAATTAACTAATAAAAAAACAAAAAAAATTGGCAACTCTTGTTCAGTTCAATTCAAGCTCTTCTTATGGAGTTCAGTATTTCCCCAACTATGGAAAACATTCAAGATTCATCGTGGTATTCTTTAACTCAATTCTTCTTTAAGTGTCATTTTTGTGGCACACTGTAGCTTGCACAGGCCAGAACACTGGTGTGTTCACAGACTTTAGCACAAGTCACTGGCACAGAGAGCCAAAGCACACGCAACGACCCATTAATTCATGGGCTCTATAAGTGGGGGGGCCAAGCTGGAACAGAAACCCAGGAAGAGATTGTGGTGGTCATGTGACGAGTACTCTATGCATAGAGCAGATCCACGTTCACATATGCGCACCAAGAAAGATCTAGCAGCACTTCGCAACCTGCCACATGGTAGGACCAAATTTCAAAACCCAGACTGAAGGGAGGTCACAAAGCCCTGCAATCTAATCAGCCACACTACACTGATTGGCTAATGGTGACAGCACAACACCCAATCGTAAGTAGACCAGACCAGTCCCACCAATAAGCAGAAAGAGCATGCAAATAAGCTGGGCAACATGGTGCGTGCTTTGAATCAACCAGCCAAGTAGTTTGGGTTCTCAGTTCTGGCTCTGACATCACATTTCCAGTCAGCAGAAATCTCACCATGTTCTCGTGAGCGCTCGCACAATCGCATTGCTGTCACAATCAGAGAGGACCTGAGCTCTGACATCCTTTCAATCGAGGGTTTGAGTGACACCAGTGTGAAAGAGAGGAAGTGCTGTAATTAACACAGTACACAGTTTCAGGCAAAGAATAAACAAGCAGACAAACAAGTAAACAAAATATCGAAAGGTTAATACTCTGCATCGATTGTTTACAGAGGAAAAAAAATAAAAGCACAGATTAAAAAAGATGAGAAGAAGAGTTTGAGTCTCTGTTATAATCCAGGTCGGCATCGTCCTCAACAGCGCCCTCATGAGTCTGGATCTGAGTACGGGGGACTGGGGCAAGGGGCAACGCGGTCGGGCGACCGGGGCGGGCTTGGCTGAGCTGGTTCTGCCCTTCAGACCACATACTGATACGGATCGGCCTTCCCGTGGTCAGGCGTCGCGAACGGGCTGAGCCAGCCTATCGAGAAGGGGTGACCAAACACCACCTTCATGTTCATCCACTTAGTCTTTTTAGTCCATCTTCTCTCTTCCTTTTTCAACTGCTCTATGCCCTGAAAATAACGAGACAACCAAGACTTCAGTGTGGAAGGGTCAGAGAAGAGCAAGCAGTAATCACCGTGTCACCGTCACTACAACGCCAGGAGCTTCCACCTTCCGAACCCCACGCCTCCCTGAAGGCTTCGCCTCAGACTCCGACGCAAAGCATCAAAAAGACCGTGGCTTCGAACGGCACTGTTTGAATTTCCCTAGGAATCACACGGCCAGGAATCTACGGGTGTGGCGATGTCAATGATGAATATTCATTATCTCGAGCCGGCAGGGTGTCACTGACCTAATAAAACGCTTCATGAGAGTTGCAAAGGCAAAATGAAGAATGACTGGTTCAGAGAAATAACCATTTGTGTTTTTCATACTTTTGGCCTGTTGTTCAATGAGCGATAGACATGTACTGTATGATTCTAGGTGAACCAAATCAACTATTCACCTTGTTACAGAATTACATGAAATATATGGCAGATGAACACCCTCAGCCAAGTTGTGATAATGACCATTACTTTAACTGAAGGGTCAATGTGGCCCAAGCCAAACAAGCTAACTAATGCCGATTAGTGAAATATTTGGGGACTTGACGTAGCTAAAAATAAACGCTTAAGACAATCCATGACTGATCCACTGCTCGCATCAGGGCGCTATTTGAATGTTCCGTCGCACCAAGGTCCAATGCCGACCCTTGTGTGAGAGTTAGCCAAGTAGCAGGGGGCAGGAGACAGAAAAAACAGGGAGAGAGTGAGCAGGGGGTTAGGAAGAGGTTTTATTCATAAACACACCAGGAGCAGCCTCCGCAGGGCCTCTCTATGAGGTCACGATGATGTCGAAGTGCACAGAACATCCAAGGCACTTACCCCTCCCCCCAACGCTTGCAGAGGGTATCATGTATCACGGTATTATGAACATAAACATCAGAAAAGTCTGCTTTATCCTCAACAGTACTCTAGTCAAATTAGTGTCTTTGCCGTTACGAAAAGGATCTTGAATACCAGTACCATACACTCAACAGTTGGTTTAAATATATAAACTGACAACTTTAAAAGCCTGATCACACATTCTCAGAGAAATGAAGCACATACACAGCTTGAAGTAACAAACATTCCCCAAAGGTAGGAAATACTACGGACAAAAAATGACACCCGCTTCCCGTAGGAACTACCGACAAACACCTGTAACCAGGAAACAGATACACCACCCTGTGGAGGATGAAGAAAGGTCTCACACCGTATGAGTTTGTCCTGTAACTGCAATGCACAAAATGTAACTTTGTACTGAAAGGAAAAAGGACAGAAGGCCAGATGATTATCATCACATAGATATGGGGAGGCTTTGACTATGAATTATACTGAAAGTTACACAGCAGGAGGTTTAATTGAGGTAGTTAATAACCCCCCTCCTCACCTGTAGTCTCAGGCTGGTCGCCACACTAAAGCGGAGCAGACACTGTGCGATTTTCCCAGTCGTTCTGTAAACACCCAGCTCAAACTGTACGACTAAATCGCGTGTGATGAAAAGGCAAAGGTCACGATTTATGTCCGAACACTATACGGTCCGATACTCGGATGCGACTTGACTGCTCAAACTACACCAGCAATATTAACGCGTCGGCCTCCCGTAGCTTGAACTGTAAACGTCGAAAAAGCAGCAGCAGAAGAGGAAGAAGAAGAAGACGAACCTACATCAGTGGCGATGCTCACCAAAGTGAAACACGCTGCTTTGGCCATTTGTGTAATTTTACACGCAGAAAAATCCAAAAAGAAGAGGCACCCGTGTGTGGACAGGAAAAACGCTGGGAAGACGTGGACAATACGGTCTGTCCATTTTGCAACGAGAACTAGAGGAAAGCAGATAAATTATATTGCAGATAGCCTGATACCTACACAGAACTTGTAACACAAACAATGACTTGCCTGCTTGTGCGTTCACACGTTCAGGCCCGTTATGTTGTGTTTATTCGAGTGCAATTTATCACAGTCCTTAAATCTCAATGTTGTGTTTAGTCTGTAGCGCATAAGATCCCACCACCAATCAGTTTCAGACAACAGCCTATAATAACATCAATACTGCCTTGCTGTATTAATATAAATTTTGTGTAAATAGATGGATGATATGAAGGGTTTTTGGAACCGTCTTAGTATGTCTGTGGTTGGCTTCAATTTCCTCCTGGAGAGGGTAACTCCACATATGATGAAGAGGGTTACCCACCTAAGAAAGGTGATGAGCCCCAAGGACAGGTTTCTGTTACAATGCGGTTTCTGGCAAGGCAAGTGTGCTTCAGTTCTGTGTTCACATGTGCGCAGTGAGGAAAACCCACCCAGGTTGAGGTGAGTCGGCTCGTGGCTCCGCTTCCAGAGTGCGATATTTGCACGACGAGCGATCAAAATTTAAAAGAGATCCGATTACCCATCAGGTCCTGGTCGGGAGGGGTGACTCGATGTTCCTTACACCCTGTGCACTATACGATATATAACGCGCGATCAAGCTGAAATTCAGCCCGACTCCAGCAATTATCACACGAATGAAAAATCGACTCAAAATGGGCTGAAAAATCGCACAGTGTATGCCCAGCTTAAACGGCTCAGTCTTCTCCCTCAACAATTATGTTTTTGGAAGTTCAAACACAGCTGGAATGCCTCCATATTCTCTGGGTCCAGACTGCACAGACCCCACGGCTGAAATGCGTTCATTTACGGCTCAGGCAATCACACTATCCGCAGGAGCACACCTGCTGAATCCTGCGTGACACCGACACTAAACCACACCCACAGCTTGGGAGCTCAATTCAAAAACAACATCCACGTCTTCAGAAAGACAAAGAATTAGCAGTACTGGAAATTTTTACTAAGATCAATCCAGGGAGAACAGCAGAACCTGGGCAGACATTCTCACTCACACAAAGAGACAAAGGCACGTATGACCCTCATTAAAGCCCAGCACAGACACGCCTACCTCTGCATGCCGGCCACAGCTAAGCTCCAGTATCCCCCAGCGGCTGCTCAAAACCACTACGTTTAATAAAGAATCTTTTACTCTCAATTCAGTTTTATTTTAGACTTCTGCCGGCGATTTCATGCTCCATTCTGCTGCCACCTCACATCGGGCTGCCGCCTTTTCTACTTTGAACTCATGGTGCCGCACGCAGACGAGCCTGACGCTCAGAGCGGCCGAGGTTCGCCCACGATTTCCATGAAAAACTCCTCTATGAGGAGTTAAGAAGAGCACTGTTCCTCACCCAACTGGTGCAGCACCACAGTGTGGCAGCAAATGAAATCGCCTCGTGTCACCTTAGCAGGCTGTGTGGTTAAGGGGTCGGGGATTTCAAAGGGGGTCAGAAGACAAAGGAGGTCAGGTCGGGATCACTTACGGTTTCATCGGTACAGATGGAATGTACTTGGGTCCCAAACATCACGGATGTGAATATGAGGAAGAGGAGGCCTTCGAAACACAAGAGGATGAGCAGGATGACAGTTGCCGGAGGCGAAAAGGTACTACACTCTGGGGAAGGGGAAAACAGACGTTAACACCAGAGGAGCCAGAGAGCACATTCAGCCACAGGAACCGGCATTCCGGCCCCTTCTTTACTCTGGGCCACTCTGATCACCTCTCATGGAGCAAGCTGGGGCTCTGCTAAATTCTAAAGAGCTGTCTCTGCTGATCTGAGAACAATGCCGTCATCAGATGCAGAGCGAGAGGGTAAGAATGAACCTGTTTTCAGTATACTGTCAAAATCAAAAGTGCACCAATCCGATATTTGGGATCGTTATTGCCACCAAATCATTCCTAGTAGACGTCCCGGGTATCAGACATATGTGACTCATCCACGTCCGATACTTATTTATTTAGTTTTCGAGCAGACTGTAAAAAGCTCCTATTTCTTATAAAATCGACTCGTACAATCAATCGCAGGACAGCTTTTTCCCCCATTTCAGATGTTCTCGCAGCATTCGAGCTGAACAGTAACGCTGCCTGTCAGTTTTTTTGCTCAGCGCATGTGAGCGCAGTGACCTCCGCCTGCTCTGATGTGATTTGCATACCCTTTGCAGCAGGAGGAGCAAAAAACTTCAGATAATATCAGAAATGCATTTCTGAGACAGTTTGCCCGAACTGCACTCGAGTGATTATGCTCGTTGAGGAAGAAGCTAAAGATGCCGAGCGGATGAGTTTCACTACAGGTGTGAGCCCCAACCCTGCGTGAAGCCCACAAGCAGCTACAACTTTCAGAATGTGGCACAACAAGTTAAAGAACTTCATGGATCACAGACCAGCACTTCAGTTTCAGATACCATCAAAGAAATTCTGGATGACAGAAAAATCCTACCAAACAAGGTGCACACAATTGTGCGAGACAACAGGACAAAAAAAGCAATGGATGGTTCTGTGCACTCGCTGCAGCTTGTGATACACGAGGGGCTGCGATTGCAGCAAAATTTTATCATTTTATTTGCAACTGCTGTTTTCTTTAAATAGCTCATTTTCACAAATTTTGCTGCAAATTCTTCTTCCAGTACCCAAATTTTTGAAAGCTTGTCATACATTTATTTTTCATTTGTATTTACTAGTTTTTTTTAAAAAAAAAAAAGCTCTGGTATCGGCTACGGTACTTATATTGCCCAGTACAATCCTGATACCTGGGATACAGAGGGTATCAAGAACATAAGAAATTTACAAACGAGAGGAGGCCATTCGGCCCATTAAGCTCATTTAGGGAGAACTTAACTAATAGCTCAGAGTTGTTCAAATCTTATCTAGCTCCGATTTAAAGGAACCCAGGGTTTTAGCTTCAGCTACACTAGCAGGAAGACTATTCCATACTCTAACTACACGCTGTGTAAAGAAGTGCTTCCTTAAATTTGTTTTAAAATGTTCCCCTGCTAATTTCCACTTATGGCCACGAGTTCTAGTATTTAGTTATTGGCACTGAAAAAATGGGATTGGTGCATCTCTAGACAAAACAGCACATAGGAATATTCCAAGGCCTCCAAGACCTTCTCAGAATCCATATAATATTTTATTGTCAGAATTGATTTTTAAACTTAAAATTACTTTGCAGTCCTGACCCATTTTTAAAAGAAATCTAACAACAAAAAAAAATAATCTGTAAAATGCACAGATGTACAACAATAATAAACAGCAGTAAAGCATTTACTACTTGTGTCAGTGCTTTATAAACACATAGGATTAAAGAACATCATTAATTTCTTTAAGCGCCAAACATAGTCACATAACCCCAGCCATCACAGAAAGTTCATGTAGGAATTCACATGTTAACCGTGAGGGAAATAAGCTAATTTCACACAGGCATTTTGAGGGACTCCTCAGTTCGGGTCTTAATAGCCACTGATGTCAGTTGTGGTTTTTTTTTTTGAAGGGTATAAGAAAAAAAACACAGTAATGTAAGGTTTCACTGCTTTATCTCACGCTAAGTTACATTGCTTTCTTTCACCAGTTCTATAACATATCCTATTATGCACATACACAGATGGAGATTCACTTACTTTATTTCCTGTTTAGTGGTAGTAAATTGGTCCTACTAACTATAAATCGTTAACGCTGCCCAAAGGGGCTTTTTTTATCACTATGGTGATGGATGTGCGTCATTCCATGACTTCAACAGCCAATCACAAAGACAGGAATGGTGTGACAGCTCCAAATTCTGACCAATTAAAGCACAAAGGGTTG
Source organism: Mormyrus lacerda (assembly GCA_015163995.2). Classification (NCBI taxonomy): domain Eukaryota; kingdom Metazoa; phylum Chordata; class Actinopteri; order Osteoglossiformes; family Mormyridae; genus Mormyrus; species Mormyrus lacerda. The sequence continues at coordinate 24,558,088 of JAABNX020000151.1, read as the reverse complement.
TGCTTACTAGAAAATGGAGTCCATCAGAATTGAGACGAAATCTGTCCCTCAGATACCTCATGCAGCTCTGTGCCTCTTAAAATCTCTACATGCTTTTTTTCAGATACCCTGCCTCATGCAGCTCTGTGCCTCTTAAAATCTCTACATGCTTTTTTTCCAATACCCTGCCTCATGCAGCTCTCTGCCTCTTAAAACTTCTACATGCTTTTTTTGCTAAACCGGACAAAAGTAATACGGCATTCAGAATAAGAAAATGATTCATAAACATGCATTTCACAACGAGGCCGCAGGGGAAATCTGTCAGTTGAGAACCATTTTAAAAAAACCTTTGAAAAAGTAGGTCAGGAAGTGGAAGCCAAAACATAGGTTGGGTGGGAGAGGTTGAAGAGGGTGATGGGCGAGGGGGGGGGGGGGGTTAAAAAAATGGGCCACTGCAGATATGAAAGATCACTTACTAGTCCAGTCCTCCTCAAAGCAGTAGAGGAAGTGGAAAGCCACCAAGGCCAGTGAGTGCAGGGAGATCAGGGCGATGTACATCTGGAAGACACACACAGCACGTGTGAAACCAAAAGGCAGCCAAGTGATGGGTTTACGTGGTGTGTGCCGTGTTCATCTACAGGCAACACTGGTCCATAATGTCGTATGAGTGTTGGGGGAGGGGGGGGCGGTGTCTGGCAGGTGACACTCACTGTGAAAAGTACAAAGTACTTCTGGTTGTTCTCACCCACGCAGTTGTTGACCCAGGGACAGTGGTGATCCATCTTCCGTATACAGCGCTTGCAGACGCTGCCGTGGAGAAGCGAGGGAGAGACGGGCATGAGGAAGGGGGGGGGCGCCTCCCCTCACATTATGAGCAACCTGAGGTCTCACTGGACAAACGTCCCTTACAGGAGAGAAGCAGCTAGTTAGGAGATGATCTGCGCTGGCTTTTCTCCCGATGGGACTGAAAAGGCTTAACTCAATCCGCCAAGAGAGGCGACAACACGTCTCATATTAATACGTTGTATATTATATATCCGTCCATCGATCTATCCATCCATCCACGAAATTGAGTGCTTTAAGGGACGTTCCGCCCTTTGGTGATTCTTTCATCTAGCACACTACAGTGATCCAGAGCTGGAAATGCACTGAGGAGAGCTCTGTCAGACCTTATGCTGCAGTGAGGGCGCACCCCCCCCGAACCACAGCCAGCTGCTGAGTCATAGTCATACCCATCCACAAGGGAGAGTGGTGGCAAGCTGCCAGATCCACTGACATCACTGGGGATCAATAATGCAGACGGGCAGTATATGAATGAAAATACACAGGAAGGAAACACGCAGCTGTCAGTAGGGGGCGCCCTGAGGACGTCAGCCACATGGCTCCGTGTGAAGACGGGCCGCTTCTACAGTACGGGGAGGCCCAACTGCCATGACCCCTGCACAACAGGCTGCCCTGAGGGGGTGTTCCAAAGGACTTGCATGTCTGGGGGGGGTCAGGATGGTGTCTTACCTGCAGTGGTGGGCTCTGTCTGGCTTGATGCTACAGCACTTGGGACACTTGTAGACCACCTGGCCGGGTTTCAGCTGCAGGCTCTCGATGAACTCCTTGGTGGCGTTGCCCTTCGGCACGGCGCCCTGCGGACAGCAGATCGCGGAGCTCACGTCTGCTAACCCGACCTATACACTACACAGCCAAAAGGTATATAGCACCCATATTGATTGCCTAATTAAGCTATAACGATTGCTGACAGTTGAGCAACAAACATTAGCGGCGGAATGGGTGGCTATACAGAAGAGGTTAATGACTTTCCACTTGGCACCATTTTGGACGCCGTCTTTCCAAAAAATCAGATTTCCTGCCCTGTTAGAGCTGCCCTGGTCGGCCACAAGTGAAGCGACCGTGAAGTGAAAACATCTGGGGGCAAGTTGAGCCACGACGTCGCGGTCACACAAGCTCACAGAACGGGACCTGATCACCCAGCATCGATACCCAAGCTGTATGGCAGCAAATGCCACCAGCAAACATAGGAGAGGCTATTACAGCAACTTCATATTACTTGGTCATATAGTGGAGCATCAACCCTTTGTTCCTATGAAGATGAACTGACATCATCAGGCTTTGAAACCACTGACGCACCTCCTTCACACCAACCACACCTCAGTCTACGGCCTGCTTGGCTGGTTTTGGTTAACCTGACAATTACTTTCAGACTCTAGACTTTACCATCCGCCTCTGGGAGAAGAAAAGGACGTGGACAGGACTGAAATTTAGGGGAGTGAGGGCTAAAGTCATCGTTGGGACCTACTGCAGGAAACGCAGCTGGAACAACGGAGGGTAAAGCAAGGCTGGCAAACCGTGAAGTTTGACAAAGATAATCGAGAAGAGATGGACCGTAGGGCTCACCGGGTCGGTGCACATGGCCCTAACATGGGAGGCCAGAGCGAGGAAGGCCAGGCCGTTGAAGAGGCCCCCGTTGACCAGGCTGTAGACCAGGCTCTTCGAGGGCAGCAGCATGACAAAAATCACCACGAACTCGGCATAGAAGACCAGCAGCCAGGTGATAACGCTGCAGACGATGCCGCAGCCGTCCCGGATGAACCACATGGCGGCGGGGGGGCCGTGCAGAGGGGGTGGGGCGCACTGCTCGGGCTGGAGGAAGCCGGCCTGCCTCTCGATGTCCCTGCAGCGCGACGTCGGGATCCTCATCCTACCACGGCCGCACCATGGGCCTGCTGGGAGATCAGCAGAGGGAGGGGTGAGGAAGCTGAGAACATGACTCGGCAGTCTGTATGCAAACAGCGGATACGTCCGTCGCCATGTTTTCTGGCACAGCATCGGAGCCAAAGAGTCAGCCTAAAACGCGATACCCGGGTGCCGCAACCCGGAACAGGCTCATTCGCTCCATTGCGGCCGCCCCGCGCCCTGGAGTCCTCTGGGAACCGTGACATCCACGGGAACGAGAACGGCATGATTCCTCGCGGCATGAAGCTACCTCAGGCTTAAGACAATCGGCTGCAGGGGGGGGCCGCCATCGATTAACAGCTATATCAGTTTTCTTAACACAGATGTTCATATTCGAGGTGAAGGAAGCTACTACAGACAGTTAGGTGACAGGTTTGTCCCTCGATAAGAGAGTGTATGAGAAAAACAGGCATTTTCCAACCTTATTTATGGTCAGACATAAAATTGTATCTAATTGGTCAGTTTGAGTTAATCCAAGAAACATATAAATTTGTTTTACAGATCAGGATTAGTTTATGTCCAAAGGCATTGCAAGGACCTTCATTCATAGCCTACAGAATATGTCCAAAATTCATAATACAGAAATCTTAGAATTAAGTAATTAAATGTCGTCGTTGACACAAAAAAGGAACGTGTCCTCTGCATTTAACCCATATGTGACATAGCAGGGGGCAGCTAATTCAGCACCCGGGGAGCAGTGCTTGGGGACGGTACCTTGATCAGGGCACCTCAGTGGTGTCTTGGTGGTTAGGGATTTGAACCGACAATCTTTTGATTACGAGTGCGCGTCCCTAACCATTAAGCCACCACCGCCCATCTCTTGCTGAAGTTACAAAATCATAACACTACGAAGGTTTTGAGAAACACCACCCTGGATTTAGGGTTAGGGTTTGAGGACGGTTTTTAAAACATCCGAGCTAAACAAATCATTCGCGACTCGTTCGGATTCATTTGGAGCCTCTGTATTTGTCTATATATGTCTGCGATATCAAAGTGGAAGAAATTTGGCTTTGAAAACTGTAACAGATTACAGAGTTTTGCCAACAAAGGAGGAAAGGCAGTCTGGCCAAACTTGACGATGGCTATGGGCAGCTTCCTTTCCCGCTCAGATGGAAGCCTCTCCACGAGCCGCCCCTTCTTCTGATGAACACATGGAAGACCCATCTGACCTGAGTGCTAACTGGCTCCCACCATCATCTGAGAAACTTCCAGATCGCTGGCACAGGACCCAGGAAGCGTTCCCGATTCCTCATTTGTGTATGCAAATGAGCTAGACCAGCTGCCCCTCTCACAGCGCATCATCTGCTCTTCCCCCGAGTTCCAAATCAGCAACTCCATCCATCCTTTTCTTATAGCCATTTGCCTGGACTGGAAAACCTGGAGCAAACCTCATAACAGCACGGCAAGAACATGCAAACTCCACACAAACGTGTCGAACCGTGGTCTCCCGAGGTGTGAGGCAGCAGTGTTAACCAGTGCGCCTACATGCTGCTGCACCCAAAGCAGCAACTGTAGAATCAAAAGCATTGTACTGTAGTTCTTTATGGAGGTTGTGCATCATTTTCAAACACTGCATTTCTTAAACACACACACACACACACACACACACACACACACACACACACAGGTTGAGGAGAGATGTGTGGAAATAGGGAGGTAGAATATCAACATGCATGGTTGGCATCCAGATTGGCACATCGGGCACTCGTACATTAAAAAATGCTTTATTCATTTGGTTGCAACATCTCAGGGATTGATACGCAGAGGCTGGCAAAAATAAAAACAGATTAAACCAGAAATCATAGACACAACAAACAAATAATAATAAAAAAATAAACACAGGGAGCCAAGGAAGGGAGTGGAATCCAGAAGCCAGAAGGCGTCACCCACAGAGCTATCATAGCGGCGCCAATCCAAAAATCAGAAATGATATTAAGTAATCTACCACACAATACAGCACAATCCCGACTTTGTATGCGCCCACGTATCAGGGGTCTATTTCTGTGAGGAACACGCCCAGAACAGGTGAACACTGATACTAATAGCAAGGGATAATGCCAAAGTGCAACTTGCACAATAAAATATGACGCCGGTACCTGTCCAACGTGAATGCGAACGGCAACCTGAGAATCAGGATTAGCTTCATCACTCATACCAACCAAACGCAAAAAAGATGTGGGGGGGAAATCTGTGTCAGCTTTTCCAAATCTCTTCCTGTGCTTGAATAAAATGACCCAGCGTGTCCAGGGTGGTCCCAAGGATGAAATTCCGACAGACATTGGGGGGGGGGGTGTCCATGGTTGTTGCCATAGCAACAACCACTCAGGGTTTAGCCTCCCAGTTCTGGGCGTCCCAATGTGAAAAAGGATCTGTAATTAAGTGCTTCATCGGGCATGGTAGTCCTAAGTACCACTGACCTTCTGACCTGGTTTTACAGGGCATTCATTAGCAGGATTTTGGACCTCCGTCTACAGGCCAGGTGACATGGTTTCTTTGTCCAGTGCTGTGGCAGAGCCCCGGACTGTCTGAGCCCGGAAGCAGCAGCGAGAACATTGGATTACTGTCCGCTGGAACCCACCGGGAGAAGTGGGACATCAGCACGACCATCTTTATGGTGAAAAGCCGCAGCACACCGCAGTCGTACACTGACCAAAAGTGTCATCAAAAAATAAAGAAGAAGAAAAATTTTTAAAAAAAAAAACAGGTGCTCAGAAGGAAATTAAGACATGTAACAGAAATCCTGCAATGGAGGTTAAGCGTAGGGTGGATGAATAAAATATGAGGTGATGGTGCAACGACCCCCCAAGGAGGCTGCCGTACAACACACTGTCCCTGCGCCAGTCCTAGTGTCCTTTACCTGGGATGCCAGCCATGCCTCAGGACCGCCATCCCACACAGAAAAAAACACCCCCCCCCCCCTAAGTGTAAGGTGCGATCGCCATTCAACCAGCAAGCTGAAATCAAACGGTTAAAAAGGGGGACTGTAAATAACTTTAAGCATCCGTGGATATATTTAAACACGGACTATAAATGAACGAAACACGCTTTCATTAAAACACTCAATCTACCTGGGCAAGACAGGGATGACAACAAAAAACTTAAATAAAACAGCTCGCATTGCTAGACAAGTTTATCGTAGCTAGGACGGCCAAAACCCAATTCTGTTCGATTTGTATAATCGGGATTTCCAGTCATTTAAAAGTTACATTGTAACAGACCCGACTATTCAAAACCAAAGTAGCGATTTTTTAGAACTCCCGATTAGTTCGATAAGCCGGTGATTTCAGTGCTGGTTATTACAACAGTATGCCATTTTCTAGCCGCCTTTCAAAACTAGCTGCGCCAAGGCTGAAACTGCTTAACATCTGGAGAGCCTATGGTTTCGCATACCGGAGATCTGAACATCAAGGCGTCTCCATTATTTTAAACCCACAGCAGTTTGAGAAACCGAAACCACGATTTAATGTGGATAATTTGTCCAGATGCTGTCTGTGTGTTTGTTGGTTCTTTGCAGGACGCAGGGCTGGCAGCAGCATGCGGTGGGACATCACACCCCTCGCCTGGGTATAGTCAGCCAGGTAACCAGATACGGCTCTAAACGTTCAAACTAGCCGATTGCAGGGTTTCTGACACACGATCATTCGGGCGCTAAACAATGCGATCGCTCACCATTTTCCCCAGTCGGGAGCCGCTTGTTCCTTCAGAGGATGTCTTCAGAGTATTTTGTCCGCGTATATGAATGTATAATTGTACAATGTAAATTGCATTTGTCAGACTGATATTTAAGCCCCGATCACTCTGCGTTTGATAAGTCAGCCACACATTAACTGACTCTCTCACCCCTCAGGTTCGAAGAGCTCGTCACGCCTCCTCTGTCCCCGAGGTGCACGAAAGATCCCCCCCGGACTTGCGGTAAACCAAACAAACTGGAGCAGAGCAGACCACTCTCTGGTATGGTTCCTTATTAAAAAATAAAAACATCAGAAAAGGCATCCGATCCTTGTGCCTCCGGCCCTTCGCCTTATTCCAATCTTGCAAACCGCCGCAGCCGACCGGGAACCAGGAAGTCAGACGCCTTCCAGAGGCAAGACTTCCTGCGAACATGCTTTCCGAGTAGATCCCTGAAAAAACACCAGGACCGTCTGTGTAGCCGTTAAACCACCACACAGCATCTGCTGACATGGTTCAAACGAATTTACTTTCCCCATTTGTTGGAAAAAAAACAATTGTATATATTTGTATTTTTTTTCCCTTTAAACTCACATTTGGTTTGGACCACGTACCAATTAGGTTAAATATCGTCTGTATTTCGATGGGTAACCCTGTAACGACCATGTCCTATATCAGACCTGGGCAAAAACCTGGCCAGATACGACCCACGTAGTTATTTTTTACTGACGGCTAATAATTAAAGTGAAGTTTTATGATCAAATCCCATGAAATACAATTGCTACTTGCATACTGTCACACAAAAAGGGGCCTCACCAAAAACGAATAATGCTTCTATTGTACCATAACTCTGTAGGACATGAATATAATAATTTAGAAATTGTCCCTGGCTAAGTCTGGATTTTGCTCTCCCCAGAAGAAACTTGTCTAGGTGTGTCCTATGTGAATCAAAGCAGGCAATTTAAGTATGACAATGATATTTACCATATCTAAGAGAAAAACAAGTAACTGAAGAGTGTGTTGCTGTTCATTCCTCATACTGTTACAGATCAACATTTTACATCCTACGCTTAAGAGCGAGAGAACCCTTACTATAATCATAAAGAGAATGCAGCAAAAATATAGGCCTGAACAATGGAAGTTGTATCTTTGTGACATTACTATGCAGTGTCATCAACTTTGGTCAGCTGGCTGGTGTGAGATTTTCAATTCCAGACAAGTCTGCACACACATTGACATGCATGTAACAATTTAATTAACTTGTAAATAGTCTGCAGGGTTTGCCAACTACTGAAACACTTTTGATGTAGCTAATTTTAGGTTTATAATGGGGTAATACAGATTTGCTGTAAGATTTCTTGCATAAGCGTGAGAGTCTGAAACCGTGAGTGTCATGCCAGATGCGTGAGAGCTGAATTTAGCTGAATTTATAAAAAGCACACAAGTGATTTGTATGTATGGGCATTAGGTTTCCAACACATGACGATTTATCTGCCTCTCCAAATGATAACTAATCATTGCAAAAGGAGAAACTGGGGATCACTAGGCTGTCAGTCCATGAAGGTGCTAGTATCTGAGTGATATCCATCAGTTATGTGATGAAACTATAACTGCACACGAATCATAAGCACAAGTATGGCCCCCTCAATTTACTGTTGCCCCCTCGTGCCCCACGTCAAAAATACTCTAGACCCGCCAATGGGATACACTTCAACAACCTTTTTGTATACTCATGTTTACGATATTTGAACTGTTTATGTAAACGAGTTGGACTCGAAATATTTATAGACTGACGCATAGAGACAACTACAGAGGGCACACAAAGCATACCGTCACAGGTTTTTAACGAATCGGATCGTCTTGACTGTGGCGGCGCGTCGCAGCGTGATGATGTCATGCCGTGTGCAGTCTCAGGATCTCGGCATCCTTTCCTGAAATGGCCGCTGTACAAGTATGCGAAGCCGAAAAGGTTTACATTATGCACGGCGTGCGGGTAAGTTTTTATTTATTTTACACTTTACTTACTTTACTTCACTAAGTCTAATTGTTAGACACATATAAACTGTTGTCATCAGGTATACTTGAGTTTAGTAAGTGGCATGTGTCTAGCAAGGAGATTTTGGAAGGGGTATTTTGTATGTGATGTATGATTGTATATGAAAGTTGCTTTACCTTTGGGGTTGAAGTCTGAGTCTGTATTTTTTTAGTCTACTACTCGTGTTTTTTGGTGTACAATTAACCCTCGGGCTCGATGTACAATTCACCCTTGCTTTTTATGTGATTGAAATGCTTATTGCAGTGTGTTTACTGTGTGTAACCGCGGTTGTCATTGTTATTTTGCATCAGGACGACCTGCGGGTCGATGGACGGGGATGTGAGGATTACCGGCACATGGAGATTGAAACTGACGTGGTGTCAAACACAGATGGGTCTGCCAGAGTTAAACTGGTAAAGCTACCCGTCCTGTATTTAATGTATTTCTTCTAGGTTGGATGTCCAGCTTAGAAAGGTTCATAAGCACAATTATGTTTAAATAAATATAGTGCAGTTATGTACCATACATGAAATAAAAACATTGTCGTGAAAATGAAGGCTTATGTAATAGATATTCTCGTTTTCCCTCAGGGGTATACAGATGTTCTCGTCGGAATTAAAGCAGAGATTGGAAAACCTAAGCCAGCGGCACCAGATGAAGGGTATCTGGAGTTTTTTGTCGACTGGTAGGCAATATGTGTACTCTATGGAAAACGGGATTCTCCCACCAGTTTCTTTATTTTCTCATTTCCTTAAGCAGACACTAGATGGCAGTCAAAGACGCATATTAAGCCTTGTGTTTAATTCCCCATCGTGGTTGGCACCTGCAGATGTGCCCCCCCCCCCCAGCTGGACAGCCAGACTGTTCATATCACTGTTCCCTTCCATTGGGTTGGGAAACACTCTCTTAAGTGATGCCGGGGAGGTGCATTTGCAAAGAAGAGTATATTTAAAATCTTCCTGCTGAGGTCCCCACAAACCATGTACTGACAGCACTGCCCAAGGACACGCAGCAGATTGTGCGAAAAACAAACCATTGTTGATAGGTCCTAAACCACTACAGGTAGTGAGACTGTAGTAAGTGAATTGCAAAGTAACTGATTTCATAAATGCGAAAATGAGAATTCAAACATACTTGTAAATAGTTCTGTTTGAAATGTGACTTGAAACTGTCAGTTATTAAATAAGATTAATATTAAACTTAGTTCATTCCCAGGGGGGACATTCTTGTGCATTCAGTAGCAACCACATACAGCACAGATGTACATAGCGTATCTGCACGTGCACGTACAGCACAGATGTACATAGCATATCGGCACGTTCCTCAAGCAGAATATACTCGAATGCATGATATTTTACATTTGTATTGTTAAGTGTGGTTTATGACTTGAGGCATAAAAAACGTGCTGGAAAGTGAGGGAATGCCCGTCTCCCTGATCACCATGGGCAGCTCAGCGAATGCGACCCCAGAGTTCGAGGGCCGAGGAGGGGAGGAGCTGGGCTCTG